>VDFB02000003.1:139695133-139827514 GCA_007258455.2 Sequoia sempervirens | reverse complement strand
GAATTTCAATTATATAGCCAAGAACATAAAAAAATTATAGATTGGAAAGGAAAATAAATATCTCATATTAAGAATCAAATATAATAAAGTTTGTCTTCATTGCATACTTGTTATAAATATCTCACTAATCCAACCATACATATTATATATGTTAAAAATATATATAATTGTTATGCCCATAATTTTTCACTATATCTTGATGTGGATCTCCTTCAACTAGATCAATTAATTTTTTTTTGTAATGTTGGAGGAAAATAGATTTAATATCATTAGAGTTTAGTTAGTTTTAATCAATGTTGTATGATTTATTAAACATTTTTTTAATATTTAAATGTAGGTGTTTTGGGGAGTAGTAGTGATAGATCTAGCTCATTGAGAAAGGATATAGGTAGAGAGAAGGAGTGACCTTGACAAGGATTGAGACATGGATCACCTCAGGGTGGTAGATATGAGTGGAACATATCCATAGAGAAGGATAGGCTAAGAGGATAGATATAGGAGACAAATACCTTAGGGGCACCTTTTTAGTTATGTGTATGCTCTACAGAGTGGATTTACTCATGAGTGCTTTGATGTATTTGAAGACACATTTGTATGAGAACATAGATAATATGATATGGTAACTATTAGTTGTGTTGATGATGGGTGTGATATTTTATGTGTATGTTGATGATGTGCATGATATATAGTTATATTTCTTATATTTGGATGCTCATAGGTATGGATCATTTCTTGTAGTTGTGTTGATGATGGGTGTGATATTTTATGTGTATTTTGATGATGTGCATGATATATAGTTATATTTCTTGTATTTCTTGTATTGGGAACTAAATCAGAGAGAAATAGACCAACCACTCAACTCCTTAGAAAATAAGCTCGTGAATCTCAAACATTATTCCAATAAAAACATTAAAAATAATGAAATTCTCTTTTCTTAATGCAAGAATCAAATGAGCATTTGTGGGTTTGCATCCCACCAAGCATGTCAATTTGTAAGCATTGAATTTAAATAAATGAGACATTGAGGAAAATAAATGTAGACTTCAAATTGAATTAAAAAATCACCTCTAATAGAGTGAAAAGATGAAGTACACAAAAAATGAACTAAAATTATAATGAAATACATATTGACAAATGGATATATCTTGCAAATGATAAAACATTTATTGCCCAACTAGATAAAATATACTTGCTCAAAATTGAGATGATAAAATGATAGATTTGATCTCAATTTATAGATTTTTTATATGATGGATAAATTGCTAGGATTTGATCATGTATCATGAGTTTAAAACCCAATTAAAATGTGGCTAATATTATTACCTAATTAACTAATTTATTTATTTAATGAAATTTCTTAATTATTTTGATCAATGAATTGATTGAATTATTTTCAATTTTTATCTAATTTGATTAAATATGTTAAATAATTTGATTGATATATAAACTAATTTGTCATAATTTTCATTGAATTATCTAGGAATAATAGATTTACTTGGATTTATTTTAATTTATTTCAATATTTGTGAGAGAATGATTCATTTAAATATTTGGTTAATTTATTCTACTCGAGTAACAATGGAGGCCGATTTGATCAATAGGAAAGCATTCATCCCATCCCAAAAAGGGAGTACATTTAGAGTTTGAGACTTTTTTTTCAAAATGCTGAAGAAAATTTTCAAGATTGATTGTTGGCATGTGGAGTTAGTAATTTGGGTGACCGTAGGTGACCAAATTCTATATGAAACTCTCTAGTTAATGTCTCTCTCTTAGGTAGTGTCTTTATTTTTGTTTAATGCTATGGATCTTCTTCAAAATTATGGTTTAGTTGCTTAGTTTGTAGTGGATTATGTTTTATAAGTTCTTTTTGGACCATTCCCTAAACAATGCCATTCAAGATGATAACTTACATAATGAAAAATATTTTGTTGGGTATTTGTTTAGACACAAAGTTTTAAAGGAAAATTCTAGTTTCCTTTGTGTTTGAATTTCTTTGAAATGAACCTTGCAAGAATGGGATGAATCTTTAGTGGATAATACAATCAATGGACATAAAATAGAATTGAGCGCTCTATTGTATGGAGAAACAATGGAGGCACATAAGGAAATGTTGTTTCTCCTCACTCATGTCCCTCACCCTTTGCTAGTTTTTGCTATATATATGTAATATATGGGCACTCAAAAAATATGTAATATATGTCTTCTTTTTAGGTTTTTTTTCATTTATGGTAGGTTTTCTTAATCAATTTTGTCTATATATGATTGCTACAATCCTATTTGATGGGTCTCTTGGTTTTGTCCCTACACCTTCATGATTTGTGGGTTGACATGCCCTTCTCTATTTTGTACTTTACTATGGAAATTTTTACAATAAATATTTTAATTAGTTTAGGCCTTGATCATTTTAGGTCTGAAAAGAAAATTAATTTGATTTTGATAAAGTGTAGGAATTAAGGTATCATGAATTTTGTTAATAAGTGGATGTTAGGTGTTCGGGTGGGGACCATGGTATGGATATGAGTGTATGTGAGATTTAGTGTCTACAAAATCCAAAGGTAAATCAAAATATTATAAACATCAAACTTTTTTTGGAAGGATAATATAAAACCAAATCTAAACACAATACAAACATTGTAATCACAACCATACGTACTATATATATGAGATTGCATACAACCATGTGTAAAATTTACAACCATGTAAAATTTATTCATATGTTGTTTATTAAGAAAAAATGTCATAAATTATATTTCTAGAAATAAAAAGGACTACAAATATGGAGGGAAAAAATTAAATAATCTCAACATAGCAAGGATTTTACAAAGTGATAGATAATTTTCTCAAAAGAAAAAGGATGTGTTGTACACAAGACAACAAACCACTTTTTCATGTTTTTTGATGTCTAAATTGAGATGCACGATTATTTTAAAATGTTCACATGCATCTTAAAGTGGAAAAAAATGTAATGATAAAATTTGCATATCCATATTATTCCTATTGTATTTTTTGCCTCATTTTGATATATATATATATATATATATATATATATATATATATATATATATATATATGGTGCAATATTGTGCAAAGTGGTAATAATTCCCCTAGAGTTTATGACCTATGATATAGACATAAATCAAACACTTGAACTCCATTTTTTCCTTACACACATCTTATCAAAGCATTTTTTTGACACATATCCACATATCCACACATCCACTTTTCCTAATGAATCTTATGTGTATGTCTAATGGTGGCATGTGGAAGGATAAATATGGCTATTGAAAACTTTACCATTATCTTGACAACTAATTATGGCTATATGATTATCTTATTGTAATGAACCTAAGTTCATTCGATAGATATTAATGAAGTTGAATTAGGAAGCATGGATTGTATTTTATTATACACATTTTACGTTTAAAAATATGGGTCTAATTTTTGCGATATTGAAAGTTAAATTTCTTCAATAGTATATCCAAGGTATAGGGATATATTAGTGGTAAGAGTAGTGTAGGATAAAAAGGAGAATGTATAAAGAGGGGAAGGTCTAGAAAGGTAATGACATGGTAATGGAAGGAGAAGTTACACTATAAGGTTAGATGGAGAAAGCATAATGATTTTATAGGTATCATCATGCTACTAGAAATTACTCCATATGAATCACATGTTGATGATACTACTATAGGGGTATGCACATGAATATTTTATTGTAAATGATATTATTATCAAATAATATAATTGGTTCATGTTTTTGGTTGTGGGATTTTTCTTCAAAGAGGATTTTCCCATGTACATAATTATGTTATAAATTTATAATTTATACATTTTTCTTGTAACTAAAATTAAATCTATTTTGCATATTTATCTCTTGATAGGTTAATATGGACATTTTTAATGTTACAAATGATACAATTTTTGGTTCTATTTGAACTTCATAACTTTATATTGTTTGTTTCCATATGCTATTAAGTTCTTATATATGTTTCACTTGGTCTTTCCATTTAGGAGTAGGGTATCCATAGCTTTGATTGTTGAAATGGGAAGGCATATTTCATTTACACATAGAACATAAAAATGTATGCAAAATGGAGAAGCAAATCCAGTTTGAATTCAACAAATTTTAAAACATTTTAAAAACTTCCAAACAAATCCAATTTGAATTCAACAAATTTGAAAACATTTTAAAAAATTCTAAAGAAATCCAATTTGAATTCAACAAATTTGAAAAAAATTGCATCTAGGGTTTCAAAATTTAACATATCAATGCATTTTAAACTCTAAAAAATTCAAATTTCAATTACCTAGTGCTCGTTATGGAAGTTCAGGTTGATGAAGTTTGGAGAGACCAAGTTGAAGTTGTGTTCGTTGGAAAGAAGAAATTAGTTTGCTCGCCATCACGGTCTCGGTTCGCCGCATGTAGGGAAAGCAATGGCAATTTTAGAAAGTGACAGTCGAAATGAGAGCTTTTGGTATTTTTGTCATATGTAAAGGGGTTCGATGAACCCAGGTTCGACCGAACCCATTTAAATAAGGTTTTTTTCCATTTAGGGTTTGGGGTTCGAGCGAACCAGGGGTTCGATCGAACCATATGGTTCGACCGAACCCCTTGAGTTTGAGGAAAAGGAAATAAACGAAATTTCCTTCCTCATATAAATTGTAAACCACTATTATAAAGGCACCCATAGGCATATTTCATTATACGGTGAAGAATGGAAGGAACTGCATTCATCTCATGAATCCATGGTCTTCCTAAAAGAAGATTGTATGAGATATCATAAGGCATGACATTTATAGGAGTTTACAAAGTAACCACCCCAACTGTAATAGGTAAAGTGATTACATCGAGCGGTTGCTTTGTTGAAGTATGAAATCCTCAAATAGAGACAAAATTAGGTATGATGTGGGATCTATCAACTTCTAATCGATCAAGGAGACTTACTCCACACACATGAAGAGTAGAACCATTGTCAATAAGAGTTCTCTTAATGCCTATTCGTTTGTATTGAGCAATGATCATGAAAACACCACTTTGTTTTTGCAACTCCAAAGAAGGGAGCTCATGTTGATGAAAATTAATGTCAAGATTAGTTGGATTCAGTTTATGAATTAAAGTTTCCTCATCATTTAGGGTTGTTGCATGAGAAGCTGCAATTTGTTGTAAGGTTGTTTGAAGAATATTGTTGTAATGTGGTGAAGTCTGAAGTAAATTCCAAAGGGAGATTTTGGCAAGAGTATTCTTTAATTGTTAAACATGATCATACTCCTTTGTAGGTGGGTTATACTGAGGAGCACTAGAAAGATTGGGTAAAGGTAATGATGGTGGAATTGGTTGAGACAGTTGCAGATTATGTCGTGTGTTATATGTATGAGCAATAGTATCAGTACTAGATTGTTGTGATACATTAGAGGGATGAAGGAGATGTGAAGGTGGGTAAAGGATAATGTTAGGTGTATTGAAAGGATGAAGCGGATGTGAAGGTGGGTAAAGGGTAAGTTTTGGTTTGTTGGAAGGTTTATGTGATGGAGGATAAAGGGTGAGTTGGGGTTGAATATTGTTAACATCCCTTATCAAGTGAGATTCTTCATTGTCTTCAAAGGGAATGTTGTCTTTGTGTTTTGTCGTAATATCCTCCTTAGGAGAGTTCGTAGGAGAAAAACAAACCACATGTTCATAACAAGTAAGGTTTGGGTCATCTAAAAGAAATTCATCAGCACTAAGGGAGGTATTAATGGTTGAATGTGTTGGATTAGGGAGAGTGGGGAGACTAGGAGAAGATTGTATGTGATTGTTCGTTGTTTCGAAGGTTACAAATGTTCTTTTGTTCCATATTGTTTACCATACTAGTAGAGTGTGGAATATATTCATCTAATTGTGAAATTTGCAAAGTAGCTTCATCACAAGTATGAAGAGGATCAAGGATTGAATTAATATGTTCGATAAATTTTTTTGTAAATGAAAGGAGACAATTAAGATTCGCATGACTCTCATTGATTAGGTTTTCGAACAAAGTATCATCATCACAACTAGGAAAGATACTAGGAGAAAAAGAAATGTGATTATCATGATCATGTATGACTTCATTGCGTTGTTTCCTAATATCTTCCAAAAGAGGAGGTGTAGGGAAAGGATCATAAAGAGGGTTGTTGTAGACCTTAAAGATTTGATTATTTAAGACCAATCTATCATCCTGATCATTTATAATCTCATTCTCATGTGTTATAGTATCTTACCAAAGGGAATGAAGAGAAGGAAAAACAAGAGCTACATGATTCTCAACTATTGTATCTTCTTTCACCAAGATACCTTCGTCACTAAAAGGAGAGGTATTGGGAGAATTACAATCATGATCATCATGAGCATCTTGGTTTCTATACTCTTCTAACACATCATCCTCAAAAATAGGAGAGATAGGGGGTGTAAGGTTAAGACAAGCATTAACATTTTCATTCTTTCATGCTAAGAGACCCTCATAATATTGACATGTAGTGAAGAATTGACAATCATGCTTATTAACTAATATTTTGAAATAACAATCTATGCCAACTCAAAATGCAATGAAATACAATTTTCAAAGAATACTTGATTGATTATGCTTGGGAATAATATGAGAATGCAAATGTGAAATTTAAAATATGCATGAAATGAATTAATTTAGGTTAGATTTTATGAAATGGATGCTATGGAAATGCAACTAACTGATATATATAGGTTAAGGCACCAATCAGAAGCCTAAAAACCAAATTATGGGATCTGAAAAATGTTGTTTTAGGTACCAAGAGGGACTGATTCGCCCAAAGTGGTGAATGAGTCCCAGTATGAACCTTTTGTAAAAAATTTAGAAATTTCAAACTGATAGTTAGGAATTTTGAGAGACAATATACAACCCTAAATGCAAAATATAGAATTACAATAAATCTAAATGAATTTAGATGCAACAAATGCAACCTAAATGTACTTTTTATGAATCTAAGTTTTAAAACCTAGAATGAAAGCTAGATCTATGATAAAATAAACTGAATCAAAAAAATAGAAGTATTCAAAAAATCGGGTTCACCAAAATGAACCATAGATTTTTGCACCCAATGGACTCTCTAACTCTTATAGGGTTTTTCACCCAAAAGGAGAGAGATTAGATCCAAAAATGCTAACTAGTTCATTAAAAGTAGGATGTGTGTGATGTGATATGATGTGAATGAAGTGGTCTAAGTGCTACTAAACTATGAAGGGATCTAAAAAGTAAGGTATTTATTACGTAGCTTTAGATCTATCTTTCTATCTTCTACAGGTGTCCGCTTCAAAAACTGTCGGAATCTGGTCTAAAAATGAATTTTTCTTGTTACTTTGACATGAATGAAGGAAAGATGAATTGAATGACTTGGAAATGAAATCTTCAATGATTCTTAAGCTTTCAAAGGACCTAAATCTTCATACAAACAAAACAAAAAGAGAAATTGTTAATTGTTAAGGAATGGGGGTTTGCTGGTCAAACCCTGTTTAGGTAATTACACCTAAATGATGAAATAAATGAATAAGATATGAAACCATGGAATAAATTACCTTACAATGATGATTGATCTTGGATTTCTGCAGCAATACATGTAAAATCAGCCCTTGAAGGCTTTAGAATGCTAACTTGAAGCCTTCCAATAGAGAAACCATCAATTTGCTTGACTTGAAATGGAAGATCGATAGATGAATAATGAATACTAGATATGAATTGATTTGCTAGATTTTTTTGGATGTGAAATGAGGATAAAAACACTTATTTATAGTCAAGTGTGCCTTAGTACCCGATTATACTACATCACATGCCAACATAGAGTGAAAATAAACTTTAAATTTCACTTTTTCCCGCTCAAGGGTCAAAGTGGGGGCTAGATAGGACTCATTTTCCACTCATGGAAAATGGGTCCCACCTGGAGGGGACTGATTCACCATGCATGGAGAATGGGTCCCATAGGGGCCATTCCGACACCTAAGAAGCCAAGGAATCGGGAAATAAGGTTTAAAATGCCATCTTGTCAGGTATTTGATCAATCAAAGCCTCGAGGTGCACAACATGGGTCAATTAAGACCTATTAGTGATGTTGTAAATGTTGAATAGGGATTGGGACACATAAATCAATGTGAAAGTGTGATTAAATACACTTTTCAACACTAAAATGAGGTCCACATAGCCTAGAAATGCACAAGAACCAATGTGAATGTGTAAATCATACTACAACACTAGTTTGTCATTAAGAACCTTCTAGATTGATGAAATAATGTTATTAAATACATTTTATAATGATGAATAAGTTAATTAAGTCTAGAAAAGTGTGAATGTCCTTTACAAGACTTTACAACACCTTTACAAGATGTCGTTAAAAGCTTGTTAATCGATTTGCAAGGGTCCAAGACCTAGTTTGGACACATAAAATGCCTCACAACACTTGAATCAAGGCATCATTAAGTCCAATTAATCTCATGTCAAGAAAAGGGTCCATTTTTCTATGGCACAATCAAAAAATTTAGCACAACACACATTATGCAAGAAAACTCTTTGATATGATGCTTGAATTTGAAAATGGCTCTAAACACTTGAAGAATCTACTCTTGAATGCTCTTGTGAACAATTATGCTATTATAAAAGCTCTCACAAAAGACTTGGATTGAAATGAATGAATGAAACTTGTATTTATACTTATATATGCTTAATATCCCAAAATTATATCACACCAAGCTAAGATATGAATTCATTAAATAAAGGAGGCTAAATCCAACCAGAATTTGAAATTAAATCTTGAAAATGACTCAAGGAGGACTAAAACACACTAGGTGGCATCTTAGTCCCAATTCCTAAAAACGTATGGCATAGACAGCAAAAAGGGGCCCAATCCAGAGATGCCAAAATTAGGGTCCTGAGAGCCTTAGGGGACAAAGATGCCCTAGGTGGTGTTTTAGTCCCGACCCAAAAATCTGGGACACACCAATGGAGTTATTAAATTATCATTTATGCATTGAAGAATTCAAAATTAACCCAAAAAATATGTAATTCATAGGGCTTGTGGACACAAAATAGGACCAATTAAGTCATGAAGAAGCATAAATAAAGCAAGGCAGACCCAAACATGTGTGAAAATGCAAGGGTATGCATTTTACTACACTACATTTAGCCCCCACTTTAGTGAGAGGATGAACTTGCTTCAAACTCACACTAAAGTAGTTGGCCACACAATCAAGAGGGGTTCAAATGTACAAATGTTAGTAAGATAGGATGACAATAATCAAGAGGGTGGCCAAGCCCCCAGGATCAAGATCCTATGACAAAACCAACATAAGCACAAAGGAACATGCTTGCGGATGATATATAAAGCCATAACTAGATTTCAAACATACACCATTAAAGACAAGTAAAAGGAAAATGAAAAAGGAAAAAGGAAAACTGCAACGGATCAAGCTTCAACTATCCATCCAATGCGGTGGACCGAGTCTAGGCTTTTTGTCCAAAAAGAAAGTTTAAAAGTGGAATGCACTGTCTACTATGCAAACAAAACACATGCTCATGAGGGCTAGTGAAGCTAGGTGTCCACTAGGTGAGCCCCAAGGGACCGTATTAAAGCCATATCTCCATGATATTAATAAGGCACAAAAATGCATGCTCACACAGGCTAGTGAAGCTAGGTGTTCACTAGGTGAGCCCTAAGGGACCATATTTGTGCTGCCCACATATTTTGACCCATGGGAAAAAAAACACAACCAATTTTTTTTCTTTGAACGACCCAACTAAGAGTTTCACCTTGCTCAAGAAATGGTGGCGAGATGCACATGAAGGGTGATATGGCAAGTACGATTGAGATAGCAACATATCGACCTAGGTCGCAAGAGAGATTAGAGCGAGTGGGTGCATAATCCATTTCATGCACCTTAAATTGATGAGCACAAAATCCTACCCAAAATGAATATTTTACTCGCACGCGAACAAAAATACTTCTAAGCCTCTTTATGAAGGGTGTGAAGATGTGATAATTGTTTCTTGTACTTAGTAAATGGCTAAGTACATGATACAAGTAAATCGACTAACCCTAGAAGAAGGATACGTGATTGATATACTCCTAGCAACACTCGTACACCCAAGGATACCTTTAAAAGTTGCAATGGTAACATTTCTTGGGAAACATTAATCATTTAAAATTTTACTTTATACGATAAGAAAATTATTAACATTATCATTAATATCACATTCACCAACACTTTTAATTATTAACCATATTTCCTATTATCACTAATATTACTATCACCATCATAGTGTGCCCCCAAAAGTGTTTCCACCATTTAGTATTAGTTGTGGTATTAACAACTGCCATACTATAATTAATAAGAATCATTGATGATGTTGATACTAATGTCATATTTCTTCTAACATCCATGCCAATGTTAATATATTATTATTACATTTATAATATTGATTCTACAATCCTTTAAAACTAAGATTAATATTATAAATAGTGCCAAGATTATCGTTTGCTACAATATACTAATAGTATTATTAACTATCCATTATCAAATAATAGCATCATATTTCTAAATATTAAATCCACATTTTACTATTCTCTTCTTTTTTTATGATAATAACTTCATTATTACCTAATTCCTCTTGACATTTAATATTTATTTCATTATTATTGTTATCTTCCCTTCTCTTCTCTGTAGTGATTTTTACTTTAATAATTTCACTACTAAATGTTAATCACCCCTACGTATATCGTATCATATATTAGGTATTTTTGTAAACCAATGGTAACAACGCCTATTCATTTTTTTATTTATTTTTGGTTTAAGCTCTCATAAAAGAAGGTAATAAAAGAATTACAATTACTCAAATACCTTATTTGTCTAATTATTATTATTTTTATTTAATTATTATCCTTTTGTGTATATATATACAAGAGGAATAAATATCCTTTTTGTACATATATATTCCAATTATTTGAAGGAGTAATTTAAAATAATATTGATCTTGATTATCATATCCAACTAAATATTAATTTTCATATATATATATATATATATATATATATATATAATTTTTCTCTAAAAGAATAAGCTAAAGATAAGCAAAATAAATTCAATTCTTTTTTTTTTCAAATGGGGTTGTGGTAATACATACTCTTTATCTTTCCATATAAAAAGATTAAGATAAATTTCCATTTAAAAGTTGACTACCTTAAACTTTAATAAGGGAAAAATAATTTTAATCACTTAATTTTTTTTTTTGTTTTAAAATAACTATAAAACTTTGAATTCCTTGAATTTTTTCCCCGAGACTTTAAGCCACGTAGCTTCCCAATATGACTCTTTTATTTTCTTTCTTTTTGGGGTAAGACTACTTAGAGAATTTTCCTCTTCTTAATCTTTTTTTTTAACAAGGACCACACATTCACTTTTGAGGGGCTTTATTTTAATATTCGCTTCTATCTTAATGTGATGTCTTCATGGAATGGAAATAAAGTATGATGACAAAAGAACTAAGCGCAATCTTTAAACCAACCTAGCCTATTCCTTTTGACTAGGTACGGATTTAGGGCGGCGCCATAAATGAAGGCAAGGGTTCATTCTAGTTGAAAGAAATAAATTTAGAGGATGGATTTTCCAAATCTTCTGATGCCAACGCCTCACGATTTTGTGAGATACCATAGCCATTAAAATAGCATTAGTGCAGGGTAACGTCCAATATTAATATTATTTCCTAACTAATATTTTTACTTAATCTAATGCCACATGATTAACTGGCTATCAAACATTTCGCCATTTATTGTGACGATTCAGGCTTGTTCATCAATTGTACGACTTACCCATGCATCATTGGCCAAGAAAAAAAATCAAATTCCAAGACATTTGATACACTGCACTCTAGCAGAGCGTCCCAGATAGCATGTCAAAAATAATTGTCTTGTTTAAGCGGTGATTTAGATATTCAAATGCACAAGGAGAAAGTTAGAGAAGTATTTAGCCAGAGAGAGATATTACCCCAGCAAGTCCTTAAGGGCAGGTTCGGTCCATTATTTTACTTTCAATTTTCTCCAACACACATCCATGCTACAAGCCACGTAATGACTTCGTTTGTTGCGCTGATAAGGAAACATATTCAAAAAAAAAATTCTTGATATTTTATTAAACGTATTTTATTGTAACTTTGTATTATTTATATATAGATTTTTGTACTCCTTCAGTGAGCCCATCTACTCAACATCCTCATTTTATTTATTCATAATATTAGTGTTTAATTTATGTGGAACCTGGGGCGCAACACTGATACGAATATAATAAAACTGTCAAATGTTCCCTTGCTTATTCCACAACCCAAGGTGAATCATAAGAATACACGCAACAGTGAATGTTTCCAACACCACACACACTTGGCATCACTTAACAGTCCCTCAAATTTATAACTATGTTGAACCTGTACTCAAGATAGCATATTTCGTTTTGGTTTACCTTTCCCTCAAGTCCGTTGTATAGTAAAACACACCCTAAATTACCAACCTTGGTGAGGAATAGGACACAGTAGGACGCCATGACAGAGGAATTTTAGGTGTTACATAGAGAGTATTGTAGGAGGCCGACAGAAGGAAAGAGTAAAAGAGAAGTTTGCAGCCCAATTTCACCAGTGACCATCTATGGGAAGTGCCCACAATTTTATTTATTTATTTATTCTCCCTTATGGGTATTATCTGCTCTTTTGTTAGTTGGTTGCTATTGAAAGCCCGTATTCAATACCATTGATTCTGTTTCTATTTTAGGATTGTTATTATTGTTCCTCTTTGTGGTTTCAGAAACCATAAGGCACTCATGGTCGATTGATTGTTACCATTACATAGTTCTTACTGATTTTGTTTGCTATTTTATGTTGTGGTGTTTGGCTGTATAGGAAGGGAGCTTAGAATACTATGTACCCAACATCTGAGGAGTTAAATTATAAGGGGTTTAAGAATAAATTCATTATATGGATAAATAGACTTGTATGTAGTAAATTTTTACAATTCAGGTTGCCCAAGATTTAGATGTGCCAGGTAGAAAACACCAATGAAGAAAAATCTTACAAACATATGCAAACAACAGGTATCTGTATCACAAGCTTGCATTACAAAGATTGATACGTTGACTAATAATTCCCTCTTAAAATATACATACACAAAATAATTTATCTCTTTCCATGAACTGTAGATTCCATCGTTCACAGGAGGATAGTATAAAATCTTCCACAACAATTGAAGTGCAACAGATAAATTTACAACCATAGTATAAGCTTTGCAAATCTATTTTCTACCCATTTTCCCTACTTACAAGTTATTTATCGTACATGAACTTTGAAATGAACTCAAATTATTTCTTCCCACAACGTACCAGAAATTTATCAATAATCTGCATCAACCATAATGTCACGATCACACAGAGGAACTCTTAACTATTTTTTTTTTTGTTTTTCCTCTTACAAAATCAGAGCAAGTAAAACCCTAATTTCACATAGCTGTGACATAAGCCGATAG
Organism: Sequoia sempervirens; assembly: GCA_007258455.2. Taxonomy (NCBI): domain Eukaryota; kingdom Viridiplantae; phylum Streptophyta; class Pinopsida; order Cupressales; family Cupressaceae; genus Sequoia; species Sequoia sempervirens. The sequence goes on along the minus strand of VDFB02000003.1, from coordinate 139,813,981 downwards.
CTAGGAGTTGTTAGCTGCAACTTGTCTCCATGAAACCAATCATCCATAGGGAGGTAGCTCTCCTCCCAACCAAAATGGGTCATGAAGCCTTACAAGAATCTCACCATTCCCCCGAGCTATGAGACCAACCAAGAATAGGTATACACACAAACCAGAAATAGAAATCCACATAGGGAATTTTTAGGGCCATCAAACATGTATTTATTCACAATAGACTTACAAGGGACCAAGGAGGGAACAAGGCACACAGAGGCAAGAATAAAACACACACCCCTTCTATCATTGGTTAATTGGTTAAGAAGGCCTACCTCATGGCTGGTTTACATCTTTATAGCATTCTTTCCACTCATCACTCCTCCCGCCTTCTTCACCTTCTCCATCCCAGCACCTTTGAAGCTCCCCCCTCTCTCCAGCATGTACCTGACCCTATCAATATTACTTGTCATACCAACCCTCCAAAATTTTACCTAACCTAAGCTCCTAGGATGAGGTCTCTTTACCCATAATTAAACATAAAACATATTTTAGAGTTTCCACAATTAGGTGTAAGCAATAAAGGGTTTGGTAGGGGCAATTAAATTCGCATTATTTTTTTACAAGGTATTCAATAAGGATTGGTTAACATTCTTGGTTGGTCTCACATCCTCCCTTTGACCAATCTCATAAATATCCCTGCACACTCAATGCACCCATCAAATACATCCAAATAGATATACCAAGTGAAAATCATAATGAGTTTAATTATTGAATACAAAATATCATCTCAACCAAAATTGAAGTATCTATTAACATCACTTCAGCATAATTTCATGTTCATGGAAATAATTGTAATTTCAACTTAGTAATTGTACAATCACATCAACTATCAATAAATTGATTATCATTGTACAATCAAGTTTAATAATGACATCATCTACTATCAATTCACAAAATTGTTTATGTATGATAAAATACTATACAACTTTCAACTTGAATTATTCCACTTACCAAGAACCCCTTTACTAATAAGATTAGTATTTGCAGCCCTCATTATCCATAATACTATCCTTATATAAGAGATCCTAGTAATTCCTTAAATATTAGAGTAATTTTAATCTTAATGCAAATAATTTTTAGTTGACTAATATTTAACAATCATCCCAAAATTAGTTCATCCAACATGTTTAGAACATACATCTAAAGAAGAAATAACCATGGAGTCATATTCAAATTTCAATAAAGAGCGATCATAATAATACCAAAACTTATTGAGGGTTAGAGGTCAACTTACCTTCATTGGTAAGGTTTAAATCACCTTACTCTTATTGATACCATAGTCACCAAGAACCTATGGGATTTAGTTTTCCATGTGTCATGATTAGCTAATACAAAATAATGAATGCAATAATTACATATCCAAATCTAAGCCAATTATTTCAAGGTAAACAAAACTAGAACCATCACATGTTATTTATAACATGATTTAAGTTACAAAAATATTTGGGCCTTACATTCCCCTCCCCTTAGCTTAGACTTCCTCCTGGAAGTCGTTAGGGTCTAAAAACATAATTTCAATATAGCAACACAAGTTAATCTACCAAACGTACTAATTACTTTGCTTTCGTGAGGAAATAATCAAAACATTCAACTGTAAGTACACATTAGAGACAATATCTTCCATGAATTAAACATTCAAATCCTTAAAACAAAATTTCCCACAATAGAACATTTATCTGGTATACACTCAAATTAACAACAATAACAACCATCCATGCAGCTCAAATTTATTAGTTCAATGTAACCAACCCCAATTAAATTACACAAACATATATCTAAGTGAATTTATAACCCTTGATACACCTCAGAATTTCTTTGCACCATAAACATCACTCATGATGTTAGAAAATATTTTTGTTTCAATGGCCAATCATGTCTCAAAATTATTAGCTTCACCTTTTGTCCAAATATGTCCTTAAGAGAACATTTTACCTTATAATCATGGCACTCATACCATGTCTCAAGGGATATTAACTTTGCATTAATTGTTACCATGATCTTTCTCAAATAGTTCACAGGTATGCCACATCACATTTACTTACAATTTTATACATACATCACAATATGCAAACATCATGCACAACACAAGGCTTACACAATGGGGTTTACAAGGATGGATATTCTTGGATACCATAGCCATTAGGAAAGATGGTCTTGAGGCCCTTCTCTAAGGACTCATCCATATAGATACGAATAATCATAGAATGAAGGGAAGAATGGATTAATGACCGTCCCATACCGGTCCCATTTACAACCCCTTTCAAAATAATTCCCCAGCACATCTACTCCCCCATACAACCTGCCAGGGAACCCCCCAGGATATGGCAGTTTTACAAATGTCACATTACCCTACACTTGCCAGCAGTTAGCAAAAACAAGAAAGCCTCAAACCGAGTAACTTAAAATCATAAACCAATGTTTCAATGAAACAAAAAATTATAAAACTCATCAAACCTGGGTTCACTTCTTGTTGGCTAAGATCATCCAATACATCAAACTTGTTAAAAGTATCCTCATCCTATCTTTCCTTTAAGGACCTCTTTTGACCTTGGTTATTGTTACAAGCATTGACCTGAAAAAAACCATCAGCACCAACCACCTCACCAGAGGCAAGGCCCTTCCCCTTATCAGCCCCAGGTGGTTGCAAGGAGGTTGTGTAGGCTGAGACTCCACATGCTTAGATCTTGGACATCTATGTTGCAAATGACCGTACTCATGATATAGACGACAACGGAAATAAAGAGTCTCGTAATCCAATTGCTACACCCAAGACAAAGATCTCACACACATATCCACAACATCGGGCAAAGGCTTACTAAGGTCAATTTCAACACAAATGAGGGCAAAGGTCATTACCTTTTTACCCAAGGTTTGCATCGAATACCCAACTGGTTTTCCAAGCAGTGAAGCCAACAAGTGCAAATTATCCTGGGTATGTACAAGATCATCATGGAAAAAACAAGCCCTTAAGTGGCAAAAAATTCAAAAAAATCAGAGTTAGGCAATTTGACATAAAAATTTGAATAAGTTATTTATATTATTTCAAAAACATGTAAGAATAGAATCTGTAGAAAATTGAATGTAGTTTCTAAACTACTAGGTTTATTTTTTTTTAAATCTATTTGGTGAAAATTTAAAATTTCAATGTTGTACTTTAAATTTTAGGGAAAAAATAAGTAGGTATATGTATGACCACCCTAACCACAATAAAATGATAATATTTTAGATATAGTAGATGACTCATGTCCCGATGTGATGCATATTTTTTGTAATTTTTTTCAAGTAAATAAATAATATGAAATTTTTATTACAAATTTTAAAAAATATTAAAACCTTCATGTCCTAATAATCTTAACTTGGTCAAAACTTCATGAATTTTTAATTTATTTTTAATCCTATAGTATGTGAAGCATAGAATGTGACCAATGTTTCAAATTCAAAAATGTGATACCGCTTGAAAGTTATAGATGTTTTGAATTAGCTCTATCAATTAGGACTTTAGTCATAATTCAAATAGAAAATGAATAATAATTATTTAGGGTATGTGCAGGATCATGATGGGCCAAAAAGTGGTGATCTATGATGGGTTTTTGTAGGGTATGTGGCGACGACTTTTTACCCAAAATTAATGAAACGAAAATAGTTTGTAAAGGAGATTCTTAGCTTTCCACCAATATAAATTATGCTATACTTTGAATTTAATAAATAATTATTATTATTTTCTATTTAAATTACAACTAAAGTCTCGATTGATAGGTTGATTGAAAAACATCTATCAAACAGTATCACACTTTTTGAATATAAAATGCATCACATTTATGATTCACATAATATAGATTAAAAAAGAAATGAATTTCAATGAAGTTTTGACCAAGTTAAGGTGGTTAGACATATGAGTTTTTGTATTTTTAAAAGTTGTAATAAAAAATTCATAATTAATTATTTACTTAGAAAAATTACAAAAAAAATATGCATCACATCTGACATGAGTCCTCTACTATATCTTAAATTTTATAAAAATATTTTATCATTTTATTGTGGTTAGGGTGGTTAGATAGACCTCTACTTTTTTTTTTTCCCTCGAAATTTAAGTACTCAATGATTGAATTTCAAATTTTCACAGAAAATATTTTTAAAATAAACCTAGTAGTTTAGAAACTACATTAATTTCTAAAAATTCTATTCTTACATATTTTTGAAATAATATAGATAACTTATTCAATTTTTATGTCAAGTTGCCTAACTCATTTTTCTAAATTTTTGCCACTTAAGGGCTTATTTTTTCCATGATGATCCTGCCATACCCCTTTATTAAATTCAAAGTAAAGCATAATTTATATTGGTGGAAGCTAAGAATCTCCTTTAAAACCCTTTTCGTTTCATCAATTTTGGTTAAAAAAAAGTCGTAAGCCACATACCCTACACATACCCATTATATCGCCACTTTTTGGCCCATCATGATCTTGCACATACCCTCCTCTTGACAACATTCCACCAAAAAATGAGGCAAACAAACCCACACCAAAACACGATTTGGCAGCTCCTCCGAAGGGATAAAGCCAACATGCCTTGGTTTGATAAACAATCCCACTTGGTTATGGAAATAAGGGCCTCCCTCAAAGACCCTATTGCAACTAGCCATGCAATTAAAGGTAACCATAAAGTAACTATTTTCCAGAAACATGATCTCCATTTCTCCCTTTGGCACCCAAGTCCTCTGGGCCCAAGACTCCAAAAACTACAGTGAAACCCTCATCCCCAAAAATTTGCAATATAAGGAGTGGTTCAAATAATATTCAACATCTTTAGCAATCATTTTAGGCAAGATCACCAATTTAGGCCTCTTGGCAACACTCGAGACAACCGTTAATCTTCTTGATCCTCAAAAAATTAGATGAACTTGTGCCAACAAGCCCTATATCCAGAGCAAATAAATTATTATCAAAAGTCTTCATCCCTTGGTTTGGAGACTTTGAACTAATTGCCACCCAGAAATCCATATCGGGAGATGCCCTAGATGTCTCACCCCTAGGTAAAGACATCGAACCCAAAACGAGCATGCAAAAACACTACTTTACAATGGGTGGGGAAACCCCACACCACCCCACCCGACCACCCTTCACACACACCCCCACCAACCGTTCCCTACCACACCAATGCCAAACAAAGGAAAGCAATGGAAAGTGAAAACCCTTGCATGCCAAGAGTCACCAAAGCTCCACACCCACACCAACACTAACCCAAGCCCACCTCGCAACAATAGACCTAGGCACGACAATAATAATTTTTGACAGGGAAAAAGCCCCGATGCAAGGAGAGAATGCCGCTTGAGAGAAAAACGTGGCCACACAATACAAAATAAAGGAAAATAGAAAGAAGTAGCCCCCGTACTTCGCCAAAATGACCCACCCCACAGTGCAAGGATGAACAAAGAGCGATCACGAGCTAGGGCTCGGGTGCCCTAGCTCGACTCAAAAAATTGCAGACACCATCAAAAATCCCCAACACCAACACATCAACATTATCCATTCATCAACAATAAATAAAACATTTTATTTATTTACTAATTCCCACTTGCACATTCGTTAAATAATTAATTCATTTAATTAATTAGTATCTCATGCATTTCCACCTTTTTCTTTATGAAAAATCTATTCTAGTTGACTGGGTAATCAATGTGAGTCCATTGATCAATCAAATCAGTTCAGTCTCACTCGGTGTGAGTGAATGAATCAATCAAATCCCTTAACTCTTGAATCAATTCCTCATGCAAACTGTTAACTAAAATCCTATAGTCAATTTACTCGTTCATCAATTCCTCTTAAGGATTCATGACTCTTGATCTTGATCATCCACCTCTTAATCATGATTTTTCATTCAAATTAATATTTTTCTATAAAATCAATCCTCATTTCTCTTTGAATACTAACCATGAATCTTTGATATTTGGCATCCTATATCTATTTGTAGTGTCGAAAAAAGTAGTCCTTTTTCACACTTAATTTGGATAATTGACATAAATTGTATCTTGGAATAGTGTTGTAATTTTTTTTACACATTCACATCATTCTAGGGTCCTTATTTAATTAAAATGTACCTTAATTTATCCTTGTCAAAAGTGTTGTAAATTTTTGTAACAAACTTTCACACTTTTCTAAGGTTTATCCAATTAATTAAGCTGAATGGGACCCTTTTAATAAAATGTACCTAATTTGTACCTTATTGAAGTGTTGTAAGGTGTTGTAACACACTTTCACATTTATCTGGGGTCCCCTTAGTTATTTTTTTGTAAATTGGAGTTAATTAACCCCTTTAATTCAAATCTAAACCTTATTTATGACACCTCTCAAGGATCTATCCCAACACCCACAATTCAAATTACATAACAATTAATTGGGAAAAATCAAAGTCCTAGAAATTGGTGCTAGGACCCATTCACCCTAGGTGGAGAATGGGTCCTCCTTCTACAGGACCCCCCTTTTATCGATTGATTCTAAATGGGTTGTTAATGATCTTTCCATCCCCCGAGGTTAGGTCTTGGAAAACTAAGCCAAGACCCATTCGCCCTAGGTGGTGAATGGGTCCTCCCTTAATGAGGACCCCCTTTTTGAATTTCTGTGGTGGGAATTTAATAATTTTTATCCCCAGATCTTGTGTCGGCTTGAATTATTTGAATTTTAGGGTTAATCTGCCAATTTAGTATAAATAAGGGGTTAATTCGCATTGTTTCTCCTAGCAATTTTATGAGATATCCTAATATTATACAAGAGCATTATAGAGAAATTCAAGAGCACTTTCAAAGGAATTTTAGGGTAGATTATCAAGGTTTATTGTAGCAATTCAAGGTCATTCCATCATGTCAAGGGTTTGATGCATAATTCATACATGTTGAGCTAAGAAAGTGAGTGTAGCTTTGAAGATCTACTTGCAAGCATTGTTTCACATCATATTCAAGGATCAAGATATACATTCTTCATGGCCACTACATGTTAGATTATAGATTTATATTACAAGACAATATCCAAGGTATCTACATTGCATCATTTCATGTTTCATGCTTCAATTTCATTGTCTCATCATTTGGTTTAATTACCTACAAGGGATTTGACTTAGGAAAATCCATATTCACTAACAATCAACAAGTTTTTCTCACCTTGAATGTGTGTTTTCAAATTTACAGGTTGAAGATAAAGTGGAGAGAAAGTTTAGAGAAAAATTGTCAAAGTTGTCAAGTTGCAAAGTTGACCTTTAAAGTGCAAAAATGAAGAATTGAAGCTATAAAATTAAGTACAAGATTTCGAGAGCTGACAATCAGGAATCTGAGAGTCAAAGATCAAGTAAAATAACTTAGATCTCAGTTTTGGAAACCCTAACAGGGACCCATTCTCCACTAAAGGTGAATGAATCCTTTGTGCCCTAAAAATAGGCTTCTTGAAGCAAGGTACACACTTCTTTGAGCTCTAAAAACTCCCCTCATAGTTTCTATAACAGTTAGGATTAGTTTATGATTTGACTCTCATAATTACATAAATTGCATGTGTTTTGTGTGGAAAAACTTTGTGGTTCATCATTTTGTTGATTTATTTTGGTGAGCCCTATTTTCCACCCAATCATTAATGATGAACCGACATATTGAACATTGCAATTTTCTAATTTTGAAGTCCTTCATTACATCCTAGGGTTAGATATTGCATTCTTTTGCATCTTATTTGCATTGAATTAAGATCTCATTTAGGATTTCTTGCAATACATTTACAATAGCATCTCATTCAAGGCTTAGATTTGCATTGTTTTGCATCTTTCTAAATCTGAAAAATACAAAAACAAATCAATCATTCGGCTTCTCATTTAGACCTCATTTATTTACATTTGAAAATAAAAACAAAATTGTATTTAAACATAGGTCCTTGCATTCATATTTTCATTGCATTTTTATATTGTAATTTTGGAAATTTTGAAACTAAAACTCACTACCTCAGACCTGGAATTGAAAGATATTACTCAAAGCTTGAAAATCATTATAAAATTGTTTAAAATTACCTAACCAGAACCCATTCACCCTTACTGGCGAATGAGTCTCTGATCAGATCAAACCTACATCTTCTGGCATCTAAAAAGGCATTAAAAATCATCCTGAAACCCACAAAAACATCTCAAAAAAACTTAACCATGACCTATTCACCCTTACTAGAAAACGAGTTCCTATTAGCTATAGATCTACATTTTCTGGAGGTTAAAATCTTAGTTTTAGGATTTTGTTTGGTGTCGTTACTTTCCTATTTGAGTTTCCTAAATTGTTGTTTCATCAAAATCATTATATTTAGCTTAAATTTCTTCATTTCATTAAATTGTTAAAATTCAAAATTGCATTCAAATATTTCATTTTCAGTCTATTGCAAGGTGATCCCACAATAGTGGTTTACAATTTTTGGCTAAACTGGACACTAAAATATTTTTTTCTAACTAAATCCTCACTTTCGGGCACCTATAGCGGCTAACTCGTGAGGAATTTGAAGATGATGCAAACTAGAGTTTAGTGAAATTTTTTCTATAGATTCTAAACATAGTTTTTTCAAAAAAATTGGAATTAGATTGCACCTCTTTTTCCATCTCCCTCGAAAACTAGTTTTTTTTCTTCAGAAAACAACATTTTTAAGGAGTGGCGCTCATTGTATAATGCATAAATTTTTTTCCATGAAGGATAAAATTATAATTCTTTTGAATTTAGATTTGTAACTCCAATATCTAGTGCTTGCACTTGGTTAGATAGATTTTTATTGAATATTTTTTTCTTTAATCAAGTTTCGAAGTCAAACCAATTACAATTCAGACATACGTGGACCGTATAATGCGTAAATTTTTTTGTATGTATCAAAATTCATTTTTTTGTTGGATCAAGGACTTCAATATCTAATGCACTCGTATTTTCAATTTTTTTTTGGTAATCTGCTATTTTTCCACGTGTAGAATAGAGAGCTTGATTTTTAGTGAAAAAACTACATTCATAAGAAATAAAAAATAAATATAATAATAAAATTAAATTTATTTAAAATTATACTTTTTGGGAAGATTATAATAAGGAATATATACTTACCAAAAATAAATTTTAAATGAATTTATTTGATCCCCCAAAAGGTAAATCAAAAGTGGTTTTTTATCAACATTTTGATAGGTGTAAAGGAGACACCGTTATAGGTATGGTTTAAAACTAGCAGGGTTCTATCCAAGGGGGTTTGATCTAAGGTAGTTTAATCAAACCCTCTTCAATTGGAATGCTTTAAATGAAATTTTTTAAGGATTAAATCATTATATTTTCTAAAAATATGTGATTTCAACAAAAATCAGAATCTTCTAGAAATTGTAAACCAGCGTTGTGGGATCACCCTACATTGTGTAATAAGTCAATTGCATCTAAAAATTGCATCTCATTCTGGGTTGTTGCATTTCCTCTTTTCCATTTTAAGGTTTTCACACTAGGTTTGTAAATCTTTCATGATCTTTACAACTTGGTTTCCTATTCACAATACTATTATAAGACACAGTTTGAGGCTCATTTCATCCTGCGATATCTCACTCACCATGGATCTTGGTTTTTCTTACTCTATTTTTGAAAGTGTTGAGAATCAACCCTCCATGGCTCATAGTTTCCCTACCTCATTTCTCATGACTTCAACCTCTACAACAAATTTTCTTAATGTTACCAACACCATTCGTACCATCCCTAATTCCACTCAAGCTTTGGGGTCTACCCTAAGTCAAGGTGGAATTCCAATTCCATCCTCCACAATGCCAATGTCCTTTCCTACATATACTAGTACACAACCCACAACAACATTACAACCTACAACAACATTCCAACTTACAACAACCATTCAATGAGCCACAACATTTACACCCACTAGCACTATGTATAGTTCCATAGGTATTCCTCCAGCAATTCCTTCCACCTTTATGCCTTTGAATACAATAATTCATCAATAATCAAACTCCACCAACCTGCAATTCAATATTACTCCACATACATACACTACACAACCTTATTCCCCTCAACCTTACCACTAAAATGACCCTCTCACTAACTCAATTTTGCAAACTATGACATCCCTTCAACAACAAGTGGCAACATTACAAAAAAGCAACAATCAACCTTTGCAATACATCAAGTCTACCCCATTTTCCTTTGACATATTAAGAGCACAAATGCCACAAGGCATAGAAGTTCCTCACTCTGAGAAATATGGTGGGAAAGGAGATCCTATCACCCATGTTTCCACTTTTACAGCCTTGTGTAGTGGTTTTATCTTTGATGATAAACTTTTAGCTAATCCCTTTCCTAGGTCTTTGAAGGATACTACTTTAGAGTGGTTCTCTTTTTTACCAAACAATTAAATCAGTTCATTCAATGAACTTATTGATGCCTTTTACAACCACTTCCATATTCACATGGGTCCCAAGATGACCCTTGTTGATTTAATAAAATGCAAACAAAAAAAGGATGAGAAAGTAACTAATTTCATAGGAAGATATTAAGCACTTTATTCACAAGTGAACATTAAGATCCTTGATGGAAACTTTAAAAAAATGTTTATTTCCAAATTACAAGATAAACTCCAAAGAAAACTTGAAATGTTAAGATTTCCATCCTTCACATAGTTATGCACATCCCTTTGTGATTATCAAAATTTGACTAGAATTCGTGATGTGAAAAATCCCCCTAGCCATACTAAAAAATATGAATCTATAACTCAGAACAATTATCAACCTTTCAAGAAAAAAAATAAGGTTTTTTACAGCTAAATTCCCCTCAAACAAGTCAACAAACTAATAATCAAGTGGTTGTTATTAAGATGGAAACTCCTTTTGGGGAATGGGAGAGAGAGTTCACTCCGTTACCCGATACCCTTCATAATATCATGTTATAGCTTTTTGACAATAATATTCTTACGTTACCTCATGTTATAGAGCATGATCCTAATATACCATTGCCTAAAGGATTTTAAAAAAATGCTTATTGTCACTACCATAAAAAAAATGGGAATGGTACAGAATATTATAAGCACCTTAAATGTCTTGTGCAAGCCTCTATTGATTCTAATCATTTACTAATTGGAGCTGTGAATGATCAACATCCTAAGTTTGTAGCCCCTCCTAATCAAAATTTACAAATCTTTACAAATCCAATGCCTAAACACACTGTTTCATTTGTCAAAGCTAGTGAAACTAAGAATGATGTGACGAACGTTGACACAGAGGATGATAATTGTGCCATAGAAAAATGGCCCCTTGTCATTTTCATGAACTTTTAGGTCTTGTTTCATGATGTTTGGTCTATTTTGCTCTGATTTTATATTGTAATGTGGCTTGAACATGCATATTTATGTACTAAAATTCAAATAATGACATCTTGTGAAGGTGTTGTGAAGTGTTGTAAAACATTTCTACACTCTTCTAGACACTATTCATTACAATTCACCTAAAAATCACCTTTTCATCACTAATCAAGTCCTATTTTGAAGTGTTGTAAAGTCTTGTAACAAGATTTCATGCTTTTCTAGGCACAACTTCACTATTTATCCCTTTCTTAAGCTTTATTTGACCCCTTTATGCCCTTATAAGCTTTAATTAAGTGTATTTTTTAATGTAATCCCAACAAACAACATTAAATACAAGATAATTCCTGACACCCATTTTCAGGTCCTAGGTGGGACCCATTTTCCATGGGTGGCAAATGAGTCCCCCTTAGCTCCAAATTAAAAAAAAAATTAAATTTCCTTTCAGGTTTTTTATTCAAAATCACTTGATGTCGGCCTGTGATGAGGTATTAACGGGTTACTAAGGCACAAGAATGTATAAATAAGCATTTTACATCAATTCTAACCCCATTCATCAAGTTCACTCATTCACCTATTCACTCAAGCATTCAAGCATCTTACAACATCAAATCAAGCACTATTCAAGCATAGTGGAGCATCCATTGATACAACTTTAGATTTTCATCAACAAGGGTTTGGTAAGTTGATAACATTTTCATGTTATTTTTTTATCATTCTCTTGCATTTCATTATTTATTTAAGGTTTTGATTGCCAAAGTGGGGTTTGACCAAGACAAACCCCTATTTGCTAACCCTCAACCATTTTTCCCCTCTTGCATGTGTGTTTGTAGACCTAGGTATGTAGATTTAACAAGTATTTAGGTGATTGAATATTGGTCAACAAGTCAACTAGGTGTTTCAAGTCAAATCAATCATATTTCAAGCTTGGAGAAGGTTTTTTGTCTGTTTCATGCAAAATTGACTTCGGCAACCTGACAAGCAGACATTTCTAGATTTGGTGTTGCAGAGTTATCTCCTAATTTCTCAGAATTTTGGGAGAGAAATAATTCACCACCAATAGTGAATGAGTCCCACCTTGAGACTGAAAATCTAGGTTTTGTCAGATTCCAAATCTTGGTAGTCAGAAACTGGTTCCCAACAATTTTTCACTAGTACAAGACTAATTTGCCACCCTAGGTGAATGAGTCCCACTGTTGATTTTCAATAATTTCATACAACATTCAAACCATTCCATATTCCTCAAATCTATCCCAGGTGCACTTTGATTCATCCTTTCTCTTTTTGTTTTGCATTTATTCATCTTTTAGTTCATTGTTTGCATATCATACTGTGTTTTCAAACATAGCATAAATCTTAGTTTTGCATTCATAATCAATCATATAGATCACTTAATTATATTTATTTCACTTCATTTAGCTTAGATAATATCATACAGAACATAATTTGAATGAATCATTTAACATTTTTGGCCCTACCTCTCTCCTTTGAGGTGAAAAACCCTAGAATAGTTAGAGAAGTGCATTGGTGCCAAAAATCTACAGTTCATTTTGGTGAACCTGAATTTTGAACACTTTGCATTTTTTTTTTAATTTGCATCTTGCATCCTAGATTACATTTACATCAGCATTCAATTAGCAAATTGTTTTGTTTTTGCATTCTAGGACTTCTCATATTGCATTAGTGAAAGCTTTGTTTAGATTTCATTCTTGCATTGCATATCATTGAAGAAACTAAAAATCTGCATCTGTATCCCTTATTGCATACTCAAAAGCATTACAATCATTTTCAAATTTCTGAAACATACAAAAAAAATATCATATTGGGACTCATTCACCACCTTGGGAAAATCAGTCCCTCTGCAGTTTTTACATAGTATTTTCTAGCATTTTCCTGCATTTCTGTAGTTACTTGTTGGTTACAATTAGTAGAATTTCTATTATTTGTATTTAAAAATCCTAGATTGCATTGCATTTACATTCACTCCATGTTTTGTGGTACTTGTATGAGTGTTTGGTGTCTTATTGATAATACTTTAGTGAGATGAAGTTCTAGACTCATGGCCTCCCACGATAGCACTTTCGTTGTGGACCTTGGGATCTCAAGAGCTCCTACTCCTAGTATAGACAATGGTTCATTAGGCATTCACAATACCACTTCTATGCCTTCACCTTTCCGTCCAATGAATGTTGACACAAAAAAAAAAACTCCCTCCCACAAGATAAGGTCATTAATATTCATGAGGATAGTGCACATTTACAAGGAAGACTTGTCACTTGAAAACATTTCCACCACTTCCATACCTGCGATAGAAAACCTTCATTGTTTGATTGAAAGTAATGATGGCTTGCAAGTTATGAAGAGAATTTCTGATATTTACAATAAACATGCCTCTTCTAATACTCAATCTGCAAACATTCCAGTAAGCCAAAGAGGATCTCATGTTCCTCCCCCTTCAACCATAGCATCCATACCAACTTATACCAATCTACAAGTCACCACAACTATGCACCGGGTTAGTTATGTGGCTCCTTCTTGCCCAATTCCAACTAGCATTCCTAGTTCTCTTGTGGCATCGCAAGTCCCCTCCACCACCTTCACACCCCTTAGTATTCCTTTCACTTCCCCTAACATCACCTACACTTCATCACCATTTTCCCTTTCACCTCAAACCACTTACCCCAACCCTATTCTTACACAACTCCTTACCACAGTTTCCTCCATGCAACAACAACTTTCCACCATTAGCCAAGGTCAAACCACTCCACCCACATTTCATGTCAATAGTATCCCCTTATCCTTAGAAATCTTACGTACCCTAATACCACAAGGGATAGAAATGCCTCGATTTGAGAAATACAGAGGTAAAGGAAACCCTATCAACCATGCTAATGCTTACACAACTTTATGCAGCAATTTTGTCCATGATGATAAACTTTTAGCCAAACTTTTTCCAATAACCTTGAAGGATACTGCATTAGAGTGGTTTTCCAACTTTCCCAATCATTCCATACGCTCATTTAATGAATTTTTGGATGCTTTCATAAGTAACTTTCAAGTTCACATGACCCCTAAAAAGATAATGGATGACCTCATGTGATGTAGACAAAACATAGTCAAAAAAGTAATTGATTTTATCTCATGATACCAATCCTTGTATGCTCAAATTGATGTCAAGATTCCTGATGCACATCTACAGAAGATGTTTATCAAAAACTTGCACACAAACCTTCAAGATAAGTTAACTATGATGAAATTATCATCGTTCATGCACTTATGGACAACCCTGTGTGAATACCATAACTCAGTTTCAAGTCATGATTCAAAATCCACTTCTAACTGAGCGTAAAAGCCTAGAATCAACAATCAAACCACCAATCAAAACTTTCACAAACCAAATAGAGGCTTTTTACAGTTCAATCTACCTCCTCAACCACAACCGCAACCAACCCAACCAATTCCAAACCAAGTGGCAGCTGTTAAAGCGGTGGTGCCTTATACCTATAGGGACCCAAAGAGACAATTTACACCCTTACCCGATACCCTCCATAACACAATGAACCAATTGCTTCAACAACATATGCTCACTTTTCCACCCATCCATTACCACCCACCTTCAAACCTAATGCTTATTGTCATTTTCATTGCCAAAATGGACATGACACTGAACACTACAAGCATCTAGAACATTTAGTTCAAGACCTAATTGATTCAGGTCATTTGTCCATTGAAGGTGTTAATGATCAATGAAATAAGTCTGTTGCACCCCTAACCAGAATTTACAAATCTTCACCAATCTTATGCCTAAACACAATATCTCATTTTTCAAGGCTAGTGAACCTTCAAACACTAATGTAATGAATGTTGATACAAATAATGAACAACATGATATAACTCCAACTATTACCCAAGTTAATCCTATGGATAAACTTGTGGGTGTGATAGACATTATCCCTCGTAAGGGCCAAACCAATAATCTCTTGATATCACTTTTACTACTAAATGTATACTTAAAAAGCTTCCTGATCATTATAGTTATCTTGAAATATATAGATCCTACATGTGGAGAGAATGTGATCACATAAGAGTTTTTAGTACTACATGAGCTATATCAAGATAACTATAATAAACTAACTACATGGATTAAAACACATACAATTTTTGCATGCCCTATGATCGGATTGATCGTACTCCCCTTACGGATAGTACCCAAAACTTTGGATGTAACATTTTTAATTATTCCACAATCAGATCAATTTTGTTTGCGGCTAGGCCACCCTTGGCTTTGCTCAATGAAAGCAGTCCCATCAATGCTTCACAAGTGTTTGAAGTTTCCACATGGCAATGAAATATTTACCATACACCATAGTGGCTTTAACCCATTGTCCTCTAAAGGTAATTTTTCCCTAGAAGCCTTTTGGCCTAAACCTATGGAACCCATCACCCCCTACCAAAAGTTGAAAGCTAAATGAATAGTTGACTTGTCTCTTTGTAACACATCCCCGTCCAGTTCCACACCTCCTATAATAGATGAAACCATGCTTCATCATAAGTATAACATCGACCAAACCATACAACCTCATCAACAACCACCCTTAGAAACTTCCCCTCCATCATTTAAAAGACCAAGAGAAAATGAAGCCAATCCCGTTGTGCCTCCTCACATTAAACAATTGTATAAAGCCAAAGAGAAAGTGATTGAACCCTCCTCTTTGGTTTCTTCTATTCTTCCCCCTTCAGAAGCAGAAGAACCTATGATGACTCACTCCTCTCTTACACCTCAACAAATTCAAAACAAAATTAAAAGAAATTGTGGTTCTAGGGAACGTAGGTGTCGTCGTCATCTCCTTTCTCATCAATCTCCCATAGAAGACAATAAAGAAAATCAACCTTTGTCTTTGACAGAAGTAATAGATGATCACCCTCCTTCTCCTGACCCACCAAAAGATAGTCCAGTCTAACCTTTGCAACAAACTCAACCAATCCAATAGCCACAATTTTTGATACATCCCTTCTTGGAAACCACCCTTCATCCTCCTGTCATAATCAATATTGATGATGACGATGATAAAGTGACGATATAAAAAATAGATGAAGAAGTGCACAATGATTTAAACTCTTTATTTTCATCTACCATGAGCTTAAATGATAAATCCTCTCAACCAAGTGAAGAACATGGTATGATTCCTAGTTTGGTGCTTACAATTCTCCCTTTGCACAGTCAACTGCCCTCACATTTCACTAAACATGATTGGGAGGTAGATGACTTGTTAGATGGTTGACTTGCATTCACCTAGCTAGCCTTTTTGCATTTTCATGTGTGTATCTTGTTCCCTCATAACATGTGTTTGATGTTTCCTTCTCTTCGTACACTTCTTCTATTTGTATCTTTATTCTTCTATATGTCATGCATTTTATTTTTCACTTTTGTTTTGTGTTCTCCTTTTGGGGATGATGCAAAGTGTAGAGACACCCTATGTCTCTACCATGTTGACCCAATCAACCCCTTTTTCCTTTTTACTTTGTCTTTTTCTTGTGTTTTTCCTTTTGGGGATGACGCAAGGCATCAAGACCAACATGTCTCCTTCATGTTGACCCAAAAGCTTTTCCCTTTTCTTTTTCCTTTTCACTTGTGTTTCTCCTTTTGGGGACAATGCAAGGCATTGAGACCGCAATGCCTCTTCCATGTTGACCCAAGACAAACTTTTTTTTTTTCGTTCTCATTGTGTCATTCTTCCAGTTCTATGTGCTTTGGGGAATGATGATAGTTCTGAGCTCTTTCATAATCAAAACACATTGCAAAAACGAACATAATGACCCCAAAACCATAGATCCCTTATGTGTTTTGTGTGCTCTTTTTTTTTGGGGGGGGAGGAAACTCCCTTTCCTTGTTTTTATTTTCATTGACATGACAGCCTAACTTCGAATGATGTGTAGAAATTCCTTTAAAGTGGGTGGAATACATTACCATAGTTCATTTTCATTCTTGGTTCCTAGTGTAGCCTTTTTGTTTATATTATGTGTTTGTCACTTTGTGGATGACATTGGGTGCGATGTCCTCCATAAGTGTGATCTATCTTAGCATATTATATTCCTCTTGGTGGTCTAATGCGACGCACTACATCCCCTAAGTTGTGATTATTTTATTCTTTGATTGGTTCTCTCTTGGAGACATTAGATACAGTGTTCCCTGAGTGACTGACATTGCATAAACTTAACAAGACTCCTTTGAACATATTTTACATTTTACCATTTTGCAATTTTATATTTTGCATTTTTTTCCACCTTGCATGATGCAACTTGCATCACTGTGGTACCTTCCTTTTTGTTCATGAGTTCTAATCATATGAAGCTTTGCTTGTCTCATGAAGCATGTACCAAAATTTTCCTTATGGCACCTTGTTAAAGTTATCAGAAGGTATAACTTTGGTGAACCATAGATTTTTAGCACCCTAATCCTTTCTAGCACTTCTAGGGTTTTTCACCTAAAAGGAGAAAGAAAGGGCTAAAGAATCTAGCTAAGTTCATTCAAATTAGGATGTGTATGATGTTTATATGACTGAATGGGATGATTTAAATACAACTAAACTATGAAATTGATCGAACATGAATGCAAAATTTAATAAACAAATGATGTTTGAAAACACAATGTGTAATGAAAAATAACTTAAGAATGAATAGTAACTGCAATAGAAATGATTCAGATTAAAAGTGTGCACCTGGAACCTTGATGAAGACTGAGCCAGAATTTGTTTCTATCAAAAGGGTGTCAAAAAATGCGGAAAACATGAAACTGGCCTGGAAATGGGACTCATTCGCCACCCATGGAAAATGAGTCCACTTTTGAATTTCTGTATTTTCAAAAGTGGATTCTAGAGCTTTCAATCTACACTTTGATGTTCTACAAAAGTCCACTTCTGAAAATCTAATTTAAGGGTCTGAAAATGAAGTTTTGTTGATATTTTGACTTGTTGGATGAAGAGAAGACTTGAAGAATTACAACTTGATCTTCAATGATTTCCAAGCTTCCAAGAGATGTAAATCTGCATAAACACAAGACAAGAGAGAAAAATGGTGAATGTTAGGGCATGGGGGTTTTCCTAAGTCAAACCCCTTTTAGGTAATTAAACCAAAATGATGAAAGAAATGAATGAAACATGCAACAATGGAGTTGATTACCTTTCCATGATGATTGATCTTTAATTTTTGTAGCAGTGGAGGAAGATTCAGCCCTTGAATGTCCTCAGAATCTTTCTTGATGTCTCGCAATAATAAAACCATAATTTGCTTGACTTGATATGAAATATTGGTGGTTGAATATGTGAATTAAGTTAATGGATATAAACATGAGTTAAAAGTATTATATTTATAGGAAATTCATCTATTTTACCCGTTAATACCTCATCATAGGCCAACATGAAGCAATATTAAACTTAAATCTCACTTTGTTTTCCCACTCAAAGGTCAAAATTGAGCCAAATGGGACTCATTTTCCACACATGGAAAATGCGTCCCACATGGATGGGACCGATTCACCAAGAGATAAGGAAATAAGGTCTAAAATGCAACCTTGTTGGGTATTTAATCAATTTAGTTATCGGGATGCACAATATGGGTTAATATGGGACTATTAGAGATTATGTAAATGTAAAATAGGGATTGGGACACAAAAATAAATGTGAAAGTGTGATTAAATACACTTTACAACACTAAAATGAGGTCCACATAGCCTAAAAAGGCACAGAAACCAATGTGAATGTGAAAGACACATTACAACACTATTTTAACATTAATTTTTAGTTAAGAACCTTCTAGATTAATGTAATAATGTTATTAAACACATTTTATAATGTTGAATCAGGGATGAATGAGTTCATTAAGTCTAGAAAAGCGTGAAAGCATCTTACAACACTTTACAACACCTTTACAAGATGTCGTTAAAAGCATGTTATTCGATTTGTAAGGGTCCAAAACCTAGTGTGGATTCATAAAATGCCTCACAACACTAGATTAAGACCTCATTAATTCCATTTTATCATGAATTAATCAGGCAAATGGTCCTTTTTCTATGGCACATTTAGCCCCCACTTTAGTGAGAGGATGAACTTGCTTGAAACTCACAATAAAGTAGACATTCAAGAGAGATCCACATGTACAGATGCAGATGACAAAGAATGACAAAGATCAAAGGAGGTTGCGCAAGCCCCTAGGATCAAAGATCCTAAGTCAAACCATCAAGATACAAAATCATGCAGTGGCAAGAACTAAAGGAAAGAAAGACGGGGTGAAAAATATGTACTCACTCTAGAGCCACAAAACTTTAGATTGTCTGTGGGGTGAGAAGGTTACAACATACTCACTCTAGGGCCATGGAAATTTTGAGTGTCTATGGGGTGAGAAAGCCTAAAAGTTGAAATACATGCGCTAGTTGGTATGCACTCACAATAAAAAAAGGTGCCTATGGGGAAAATTCATGCCACTAGGTGGGATTCTCACTCACCATACCAAAGCTATACCTCTTGATAACTTTAATAATGCACCACAAAGGAAAAATGATTTTCGAGCTCTATGAGGTAAGAAAAATTTCATATGCTTGACACTCATAGAAATTTTTAATGCATAATAGTGTAAGGACTATTCAAAGGGATTTTTCTTTTTTCATGGAAGGTCTCATCTTAGGGGATATTGTGCTTAACGTCTCCAAGAGAGGATGTGTCAAAAGAAGTATCATGCTCGTGGAGGAAATCAATCCCACTGACTCCACCAAGAAAAGAACGCATCACAAGAAGAAAGGAATCACACAATGAAATGTGAGTGGTGATATATGCCCCCCACTTTAAAGTAGTTGTGATCACTCATACAGAGAGCAATTGCTTTAAAGTAGAAGAAGAGAGAAGAATACATGAGAGCTTACTCGAAAAGACCTATTCCAATCCATATGTTCTTGAGAAGCTGTCATGAATAAGGGAAGTATGTCATATGTGATCCAACTTAAGGCATGTCATCCACAACTCAAGCTTGCTCTTATGTTTTGATGAAAGGTCAATGACTAGCCAAAGGAGGTAAACAAAAGTGACATATGAGGACAAGGCTATTGAACCCCTTGCCCCCACTTAGTGCAAGAAAAAGGTGAGCCAGAAAAATTGATGAAATGTAGGCGAATTGATGAAATGTAGGCGAGAGCGAAAATCAATAGCAATTAGAGGAAGTAGGTGCCCCCTCATAGGGAAGCATACCAAACTCCTGAAAATGTTGGATTTTATGACTCAAACCATTACATTCATTAGTGGTGTGACCATGAACTCTATGATATGCACAAAATGAAGTCTTGGAATAACTTTTTTTCAAGTTATTGGAGGGAGGGTGATCAAGTGATCTTGGAGAAGTCTCGAAAAGATACCATCTTGATCAAGAGGAGAATATGGTCTTGTGATTTGTTTCAAAGATACATCTTACTTAGTATTGGATGTCATACTTACACAAGACTATTTAGATTGCAATATTTTGTTCTCTCCATTATATGAGGATAAAAAATCCAATGAATTCAAATCATGAGTGTTGTGTGAAATGACATTGACATTAAGCGAAGGTGTAATTATGTGTTGCATGTTTGATGAAGGAAGATGTTCAAGAGCATTAGTTGTTAAGCATGATTTAGAAGGGTGTTGTGTGATATTGGTGATGTTGGGTTGAGGGTTGATGATCTCTATTAAAGGACAATAACCGAGACCATGAGTTGTTTGTTGTGTGAGAGGATTGATAGGGTTGCGGATACCTTGTTCTCGGGAACCACATCCTTTTCCAATATATCCCTATTGTTTCATAAGCTCATAACCTTTTCCATAAACCATTTTCATGGCTTTTGGATTGGGTGGTTGTTCGTTATTGTGTTTGTCAAAGGTTTTTGTGTAGTTTGCTTCATTGTCTAAAGTGGTTGAGGTGGATTCTTTTGAAAGGTCTTCTAAAGTTGGTGTTGACATGATTGTTATGTCTTTTCCCTTTTTTGAATCTTTGTGGATGATTTTGTATTCTCCCATGAAGTCATGCTCAAAATCCAAGGAACCCCAATTGTTGTCCAATAATGTAGTGTGATGTTCAATGTGTTTGTCATTTTTTTTTGTAGGTTCCACTAGTGTGTTTCATGTTAATCTGTTCAATGGGTTCTCTTTGGTATTGGCAAGTTGTAAGACACTATAAGGTTCAGGGTCAGCGTTAAGGGTGTATACTTTGTTGTTGTAAATGTATATCATTTTACGATGAAGAGTGGAGGGCACACCATTCATGGCATGAATCCGTTGTCTTCCTAAGATAAGATTACATGAAATTTCATAAGGCATGACATGGATTGGTGTATTCAAGGTGACCACTCTAGCTTTAAGAGGCATAATGATTACTCCAAGCGGTTTCTTTTCAACATTGTCAAATCCCTTAATAGATAGAGAGTCAAGTAGAATAGTGGATCTATGAATTCCAAGCTTATCCAAAAGACTCACACTACACACATTAAGAGTATAACCATTGTCTACAATAGTTCTCTTTATGCCTATTGTTTTGTATTGAGCGATGATCATGAAAGCATCATTTTTTTTGTACATCCAAAGAGGGGAGTTCACTGTGGTGGAAAACAATATTAGTGTTTTGGCCTTGAATCATAGTTGCAATATCATTTGGTAGCACATTGGAAGGGATGGGAACTTGTTGTAATGTTGTTTGGATCATGTTGTGATAGTGAGGGGAGGCTTGAATAAGATCCCACAATGATATCTTAGCAGGAGTATTCTTAAGTTGTTTGACAAGATCATACTCCTGACGACCTGGTAAGAAAGGGTTATGTTGGATAGGATTAGACAATGGTAATGGTGTTGGTGTGGGTTTTTGTGGTTGCGGATTATTGTGAGAGTTATATGTATGAGCAACGGTATTATAACTTGGTTGTTGTGATACATTAGTTTGAGGAGGGTAAAGGATAATTTTGGGTTTGTCTTTAGTTTGTTGTTTGTGTGAAGGTGGGTAAAGAATTAGAGAGTTGTTAGGATGTCCCATGGGGTATGTCTGAGGCCCATTGATCGAGGGGTATCTACTGGAAAATTGTGCATTCATAACATCAACGGTATTGGTTTTTTGTATCTCTAATATAGGGCAATCCAATATCACCTTTTTATTGGAGGAAGACATATTATTATTGTTGTCATTTTCTTGCATCATGATATTCTCCCTAAGAGGAGAGTTTTGAGGAGAACAATTCACATGTTCTTGACAAGTAATGCTTGGTTCTTCCACAATAACTTCATCGCCACTAGGGTAATGATCAATGATGGGATTTTCAAGAGGGGGATGATTAGAAGAAGGTGTTAGGTGATTATCCAATGTCTTTAAGGTCTCATTCTCTTGTTCCATATGATCTACCCTACTAGGAGAGCTTGTAACATGTTCATCCAAGGGTAAAGTAGCTACATCACAAGTGGGGGAGGCATCAAGTGAAGGATCACTATGAGTTTTAAAGAGATTATCCCAAATGGGATGAGCATTAGGGAAGGGAGGATCAAGGGTTTCATGACTCTTAATAGAGATGTCTAACATCAACCTATCCTCTTTATATCGAGGAGGGATATTAGGAGACATACAAGTGTAGTTTTCATGGTTGTGAAGACTAGGTAAGGTGAATTTTAGAAATGTATCTATGATTTCAACCTCTTGTTTTCTAACATCTTCCAATTGGGAATGAGGAGATGGACAATAAAAACTCTCAATGCTCATAACTTCTTTCACCAAGATACCTTCATCACTAATAGGAGAGGTATGAGAGGAAGAAAAAGTATGATTTTTATAATTGTCTACACTACCATTCTCACCAATGGGTAATGTAAGGGTAAGGATTGTGTCAATGGTTTGATCATGTTTCTTAAAGTCCTCATTGTTGTAATCAAAATTGAGCTCATAAGATGGAATGTTGTGCTTATACAATCCACTATTAATGAAATAAAAGCCACATATTTTTAAAGAAAACATCCTATAATGAAAAAGGAAAGAAAGTACAATGTAATGACTTAAAGAAATATGCAATTTTTCAATTTTTAAGCAAGCTAATTTTCTGTTTACACAATGCAACAATCTGAAAATGAAATGTGGTGAATGAAAAAGTGCAACTAAGAAATGCATGAAATGAGATATTTTATGCTATATTTGATGAAATGAATGATATAGAAATGCATCCAACTGATACAGGTATGAAATGGAACCAAACAGAAGCCTAAAAATAGGGTTTCCAGTTCTATAAAGGGTTGTTTCAGGTGTTAGAAGGGATTGATTTTCCCAGGGAGGCGAATGATTCCCAGTGTGGACTTTTTTTAGAATTTTCAAAAAAAAATTAAGGGATTTTGATTTTATCTAAGTGCTATGATGCATACCTAAATGAAAAATGCAAAATTTTAGAAAATCTAAATGAATTTAGATGCCAACAATGCAACCTAAATGCACTTTTTATGAATGCAAAATTTAACACCTAGCATGCAAATGAATCATGCAAACCCTAATGCAAGCTAGATATATTATTAAGGACACCAAATAAGAAAAGAGAAGCATTCAAAAGTCAAGTTCACCAAAATGAACCGTAGATTTTTGGCACCCTAATCCTTTCTAGCACTTCTAGGGTTTTTCACCTAAAAGGAGAAAGAAAGGGCCAAAGAATCTAGCTAGGCTCATTCAAATTAGGATGTATATGATGTTTATATGACTAAATGGGATGATATAAATGTAACTAAACTATGAAATTGATCGAACATGAATGCAAAACTTAACAAATAAATGATGTTTGAAAACAAAAATTGTGTAATGCAAAATATCTTAAGAATGAATAGTAAACTACAATAGAAATGAATGAGATTAAAAGTGTGCACCTAGAAAATTGATGAAGACTAGAAATTATATATAAAATGTGACTAATGTTGTTTCTCAAGAATGGAGGGACTCATTTTCCATTTTGGGTGAATCAGTCCTAGTTCTGGTAAACTAAGCCAGAATCAGTTTCTATCAAAAGGGTGTCAGAAAATGCAAAAAGAATGAAACTGACTTAGAAATGGGACTCATTCACCACCCATGGTGAATAAGTCCAATTTTGAATTTATTTATTTTCAAAAGTGGATTCTGGAGCTTCCGATCTACACTTTGATGTTCTATAGATGTCTACTTCTGAAACTCTGATTTACAAGTCTGAAAATGAGATTTTGTTGATATTTTGACTTGTTGGATGAAGAGAAGACTTAAAGAACCTTACAACTTGATCTTCAATGATTTCCAAGATTCCAAGAGACCTAAATCTTCATAAACACAGGACAAGAGAGAAAAATGGTGAATTTTAGCAAATGGAAGTTTGCCTAAGTTAAACCCCTTTCAGGTAATTAAACCAAAATGATGAAAGAAATGAATGAAACATGAAACAATGGAGTTGATTAGATTTCCATGATTATTGATCTTGAATTTCTACAACAATGGAGGAAGATTCAACCCTTGAATATCCTTAGAAGCTTTCTTGATATCTTGCAATAATAAACCCTAAGTTGCTTGACTTGAGATGAAAGCTTGGTAGATGAATATGTGAATTTAGTTCATGGATTTATAAATGAGTTAAAATAATTATATTTATAGGCAATTCATCTATTTTACCAGTTAATACCTCATCACAGGCCAACATGAAGCAATATTAAACTTAAATTTCACTTTTTTCCCACTCAAAGGTCAAAATTGAGCCAAATGGGACTCATTCACCACACATGGTGAATGGGTCCCACCTAGATGGGATTGATTCACCATGCATGGCGAATGGGTCCCACAGGGGCCAATTTGACAACTCAGATGCCAAGAGATAAGGAAATAAGGTCTAAAATGCAACCTTGTCGGGTATTTAATCAATTTAGGTCTCAGGATGCACAATATGGGTTAATATGGGACTATTAGAGATTATGTAAATGTCAAATAGGGATTAGGACACAATAATCAATGTGAAAGTGTGATTAAATACACATTACAACACTAAAATGAGGTCCACATAGCCTAAAAGCGCACAAAAACCAATGTTAATGTGCAAGACACATTACAACACTAGTTTAACATTAAGTTTTAGTTAAGAATATTCTAGATTGATGTAATAATGTGATTAAACACATTTTATAATTTTGAATTAGGGAGAAATGAGTTCATTAAGTCTAGAAAAGCGTGAAAGCATCTTACAACACTTTACAACAACTTTACAAGACGTCGTTAAAAGCATGTTATTCATTTTTCAATGGTCCAAGACCTAGTGTGGATGCATAAAATGCCTTACAACACTATATTAAGACCTCATTAATTCCATTTTATCATGAATTAATCAAATTTCAAGGAAAGGGTCCTTTTTTCTATGACACATTTCGTATGGTTGAGCGGGCAACCCATCTAGCGGCATGACTTTCCCCATAGCCACCTCTGTGTTTGTGAGTGCATACCAACTAGCATATGTATCTCCCCTTTTAGGCTTTCTCACCCTACTGACAACTAGAATTTTTGTGGCGCTAGAGTGAGTATACTTAGGCCTTCTCACCCAGCGGACCACCATGAGTTCTAGCACCCCAGAGTGAGTATGCATTCTCTTTTTCAAACAATCATCCTATATCTAATCCACAACTAGATGGACACATGATTGAAGCTTCATTCGATTCTCTCTTTCACTTGTGTATTCCTTTGTTCTAATGTTTAGTTTTCCATGGGATCGTCATCCTGGGGGCTTGTTCATCCCTCTTGATCGTTGTTATTCCATCTTGCTAACATAAGTGCATTTCAACCCTCCTCTTGATGTTCATGGCTACTTTACTATGAGTTTGAAGCAAGTTAATCCTCTCACTAAAGTGGGGGCTAAATATATCATAGAAAAATGGCTTGTTGTCATTTTCATGGCCTTTTAGGTCTTGTTTCATGATGTTTGGTCTATTTTTCTTTGATTTTATATTGTAACGTGGCTTGAACATGCATATTTATGTACTAAAATGCAAATAATGACGTCTTGTCAAGGTGTTGTGAAGTGTTGTAAAACATTTCTACACCCTTCTAGACTTTATTCATTACAATTCACCTAAAAATCACCTTTTCATCACTAATAAAGTCCTATTTTGAAGTGTTGTAAAGTCTTGTAACAATATTTCATACTTTTCTAGGCACAACTTCACTATTTATCCCTTTCTTATGTTGTATTTGATCCCTTTATGCCCTTATAAGCTTTAATTAAGTGTATTTTTGAATGTAATCCTGACAAACAACATTAAATACAAGATAATTCCTAACACCCATTTTCAAGTCCTAGGTGGGACCCATTCGCCATGGGTAGTGAATGAGTCCCCCTTGGCTCCAAATTCAAAAAATTTCAAATTTCCTTTTGGTTTTTTATTCAAAATCACTTGATGTTGGCCTATGATGAGGTATTAACGGGTTACTAAGGCACAAGAATATATAAATAAGTTTTTTTACATCTATTCTAACCCCCATTCATCAAGTTCACTCATTCACCTATTCACTCAAGCATTCAAGCATCTTACAACATCAAATCAAGCACCATTAAAGCATAGTGGAGCATCCATTGATACAACTTCAGATTTTAATCAACAAGGGTTTGGTAAGTCGATAGCATTTGCATGTTATTTGTTTATCATTCTCTTTCATTTCATTATTTCTTTAAGGGTTTGATTACCAAAGTGGGGTTTGACCAAGGAAAACCCCTATTTTCTAACCCTCAACCATTTTTCCCCTCTTGCATGTGTCTTTGTAGACCTAGGTATGCGGATTTAAAAATTATTTAGCTGATTTAAGATTGGTCAACAAGTCAACTAGGTGTTTCAAGTCAAATCAATCATATTTCAAGCTTGGAGAAGGTTTTTTGTTTGTTTCCCGCATAATTGATTTTGACAACCTGACCAATAGACATTTCTAGATCTGGTGTTGCAAAGTTGTCTCCTGAGTTCTCAGAATTTTGGGAGAGGACTGATTCACCACCAGTGGAAAATGAGTGCAACCTTGAGACTAAAAATCTAGGTTTTGTTAGATTCTAGATCCCGACAGTCAGAAATTGGTTCTCGATAGTTTTTCACCAGTAGCAGGACTAATTCTCCACCCTGGGTGAATGAGTCCCATTATTGATTTTTAGTAATTTCAGACAACATTCAGACCATTCCATATTCCTCAAATCTAGCCTAAGTGCACTCTGATTCATCCTTTCTCTTTCTGTTTTGCATTTATTCATCTTTTAGTTCATTGTTTGCATATCATAGTGTGTTTTCAAACATAGCATAAATCTTAGTTTTGCATTCATAATCAGTCATATAGATCACTTACTTACATTTATTTCACTTCATTTAGCTTATATAACATCATACATAACATAATTTGAATTAACCCTTTAGCATTTTTGGCCCTACCTCTCTCCTTTTAGGTGAAAAACCCTAGAAGAGCTAGAGAAGTGCATTGGTTCCAAATATCTATGGTTCAATAACATAGAACAAACTCATATGGAAACTAGTCCTCTAAATACTATTAAACAAATAACATAAATAAAGTGGTAGCATTTATCAAAGCTAGACCTCATAAGGGATCAACTAAAAAGCCTCTTGACATTGCTTTCTCACAAAATGACATACGTAGACGCGCACCTGATGGTCCTCTTTACATAGCTAGCCAAATGAACGATAAGCCCACTAATGGGATATTAATTGATCTCGTCTATGGAGATAATGTGATCATAAAAAAATATTATATGTGCATGAATTATATCAAGATAATATGACAAACCAAAAGCATGGATCAAGACGCATAATGGATTTTCTTTCCCTATGATAGGCTCGATAGATCTCCCTTTAAAAGTGAGACCAAAACATTAATTTTCTCATTTTCCATAATTCCATAATCAGAAAAATTTCACATGAAGCTAGGCTATCCATGGCCTCACTCTATGACTGCCACCCCTTCAGTTGTGCATAAATGTCTAAAGTTTTCATTTGGCAATGATATCTTTATTGTGCATCTTAGTGGATTTAATTTTGGGTCAACCTGAGGGAATTTTTCATTAGATTTATTTTAGCCCAAACCTATGGAACCTATCAAGCCTCGTGAGGATTTCTTTTTCAAATCATATTGTGGTGTATGAAAAATGGGGTTTGGTTGAATGCTATCATATGACTTAGGACATAGAGCATACCCACTTTCCACCTACTACATTCAAGGGTAACCCTAGAGATCTCAATGCAAAAGAGAAATAGATCTTGCAATAGGGGTTTCCTAGGGGCTGATTGTAAACTAATGAGGGGTTCACCACCAAGTAATTACTTCGAAAGAAAAATGAATTGCAATTTGTAATGTCTAAACCTAGTGATGCATAGAGCTTAAATGAATAACCTAAAAATGCATATAAATCAGAATAGAAAGTTGTAAAATTAGAAGTGTGCACCTGGAAACTTGTAGAGGCTTGAATGAAGACTGTAAATTCTAAAAATCCTAAAATTTAGGCCTACTAGGACTCATTCGCCATTCTAGTCGAATCAGTTCCAGATCAGGGTTTCTACATAGGAACAACTTTCTAGCAAAAGGGTAATTCAAACTACAAAATCTCAAAATTGACCCAAACTAGGACTCAATTGCCAATCTGGGTGAATGAGCCCAGTTAGCGTTTTCTAGAATTTGAAAGTCTGAACCTGGTCTTCAATGCCTTTTATTTCTATTTCCTTTTGTTTCTAGATTTTAATATGCTAATTTCATACATGTAGGTGACTTTTTGTGAAGATAACAACCTTGCAAATGAGGAGACAATTCCAACAACTTTCTCTAAGCTTGTAACCTAATCTTCAATGATCCTTCATGCTCCAAGACACCTGGATCTGAAATTACACATGTAAAGAGAAGAAAACTTGTTGATTGTTAGTGAATAGGGGTTTGCCTTGGTAAAACCCCATTTAGGTAATTAGACCAAATGATGAAATAGTGAAAGGACATGACACATGAAAAATGACACCTTGAATGATGCCTTGTAGATGATGTCTTGTAAATCTACAACTCAACATGAAGTGGCCATGAAGGATGTAGATCTTGATCTTGACAATAGGTGGAGAACAATGCTTGATCTTGGATCTTCAATGCTACATCACAAAACTAGCTCAATAATATGTTTGATTCTTGATAACCTTTGACATGATGACAAATCTTGAATTGCTGCAACAATTGATGAAGAATTATGCTCTTGAATTCCTTAGAAATGATCTTGCAAATTATCCTAACAATCTTGTGAAGTCTTGGAATGCTTAACTCTTGAGTGCTTGGGTTGATATCATGTAGGCTTATATGAAATAATTATTTGAAAGCTTGTTTATATAGGAAATGCACTCAAATGATTGTTTATTTGATCCCAAAGGCTGACATAGAAGAAATTTGAATTTAAAACCAATTTTTCCTGCTTAAAACCACAAAAATAGGCTAGGTGCGACTCATTTTCCATTTGTGGCAAATGGGTCCCACGTGGATGGGACTCATTCACCCAAAGTAGAAAATGGGTCCCACATGGCCTATTTTGATTTCTAAAGTGTCAGTGAGTGTGTAAATTAACCTTATTTGTTGATTTTGTCTGGTTTTTGATTGAAATATGCCTTGGGATCCATAATATAGGGTCTTAGGGGCCTGTTAATGATGATGTTAAGGTAAAAAATGCAATAGGGCCCAAAACCCAATGTGAAAGTTTAAATAAATACATTTTACAACACTAAATTAAGGGAAAATTGGGTCTATTTAGCTTAGAAGGGCCCTAAATCCCATGTGAATGTGTAAAACACATTACAACACTAGATTAGGTCCATTCAGTTTAAAAGACTCATAAATTTAATGTGAAGGTGTAAATAAATACACTTTACAACACTAAATTAAGGCAATGTTAAGTTAATTTAGCTTTAAAAGGGACCAAGACCTAATGTGGATGTGTAAAAAACCTCACAACACTAGATCAAGGTGACATTAAGTCCAATTTATCATTAATTATTTCCAAATCAAGCAAGGAAAAGGCATACTTTTTCTGTTACTACATTTAGCCCCCACTTTAGTGAGAGGATGAACTTGCTTCAAACTCACACTAAAGTAGACATTCAATAGGGGTCCAAGTGTACCAATATAGATGGTCTAGGATGACAAAGATCAAGGAGGCGGTCAAGCCCCTAGGTTCCAAGATCCTACGTCAACTGAAATAAGCACAAAAAGGACATGCACAAGATGTATGATTTATAACAAAACAAGATACACAAACATAAAATTCCAAAGACATAAAGAAGAAAGAAAAGAATAAGATAAGTGGATCTACTTTCAACAAAAATGTGCTCACTCTGAGGCCATGGAACTTCAGGTCATCCACGGGGTGAGTATCCACAATATGCTAACTCTGAGGCCATAAAACTTTAGGTCATTTATGGGGTGAGTATCCAATGAGGGTGAGACACACGACTGGTATGTGCCCACATACACGAGTGGCTAAGGGAAGTCATGCCTTTGTTAAGCTCCCATACAACTAGACCAAAGCTATACCTCTTGATAACTTTGATAAAGAGCCACACAATAATAATTTTTGAGCTTCATGAGACAAGAAAAACTTTGTATGCTTGAAGCTCATGAACAAATTTAAGATGGATCTACAGGCATGCAAGATGTGTTATGCAAGGTTGCCATATAATCGATGTTGTAAATGCAAAATAGTGTAAGGTACGTTCAAAGTGATTTTTCTTAATTCGTGCAAGGTCTCTTCTTAGGGAACATTGTGCCTAATGTCTCCAAGAGAGGAAAAGTCAGAAATATCATGCTCTCGGAGGAAATCAAACCCAATGACATCCCCAAGAAAAGGATGCATCTTAAGAAGAAACAAAATTGCACAGTGAAACATGAGTGTCAATGTATGCTCCCACTTTAAAGCAATTGCTAACACCATTTTTGTGACCAATTCCCTTAAACTAGAAGAAGACATGAGAGCTTATTCAAAAAGCCCTATTCCAACTCATATATTTTTGAATTGAACTATAGCATGGATAAGTATGTCACATGTGAGCCAACTTAAGGCATGTCTTTCACATCCCAAGCTTTCTCTTATATGTACATGAAAGGCAGTCAACTAGCCAAAAGAGACAAAAGCAAGTGACATACGAGGAAGAGGCTACTTAACCCCTTGCCCCTACTTAGTGCAGGACAAGGATGAGCTGAAATGATTGATGAGAAACATGCTAGTGTAAAAATTAGTATCAATTAGAGGGACAAGGTGCTTTTGTAGACACTTAAAATTGTATTAATGGATCACATTGGCTAACTAACATCATTTTGTCCTCAAACCCATCCTCTTTTCACTTGTTTAATTAAATAATCCTAAATATTTAATTAAATGCCTCATTTTCACCTATTAATCTAATTTACCTAACTGGGTTAATTTACCCCCTCTCACACTGACATTTCATTCGATTTAATTAAATAATGCAAATTATTTAATTTTAACCCTAAGTCCTCTTATTTAATTAAATAACCTAAACTATTTAATTAAATATAATATTTGCATCTCCTTTTCATTAAATAAATCAATAATTTAATGAATATCCTCACATTCCTCATCTTGCACATTCAAATTTAGTTTTAATTCACTAAATTGCTAATTTCCCTCTCATCCACTTGCATAGGGAATATTCCAAAGGAATATTCTTCTATTTTCCTCAAAAAATAGGTAATGAGTAGTCCAAACAAAATTGGAAACAACTTTTTAATTTATTTGCAAAGTGTGTTTGTTTGCATGATTGTGAGCCCTTGATCTTTTCTTGATCCATGTGATATTTGATTCTCATCAATTGATGAGAATCCTTTATCCATGTGATCTTTGATTCTCATCAATTGATGAGAATCCTTGATCCATGTTTCATCCTCCTTACATTTGTGACCATTGATAGATCAAATCAATCTCATCCATTGCTTTTTCATTTGATCCCCATTAAATCAATTATTTAATGAATATCATGAAAATCCCTTAATTTTCATAATTAAAACTTTGTTTTAATTATCAAATTACTAATTCTCCCACTTGCAAGGGAATGTTCCAAGGGAATATTCTTCCTTTGCACATTCCTTCAAAAGGGGAATATTCCCATTGAATATTCCTTCCCCTTTTGCATAATTAAAATTTGTTTTAATTTGCAAAATATCTATTTCCTCACACATGAGAATATTCCAAAGAATATTCTCTCTCCTCCAGTCATTTGAAAAAGGGATATTCTCACTTGACTTCTTGAGCAAGCTAAACTTGTGACTTCTTGAGCAAGTTACCTTGTGACCTATGTGTACAGGTCAAAAGTGAGTTTGTTTGGAACAAATGAGAACCCTTGATTAAATCTCATCTTTCATTCTCACCCATTGATGAGAATCCATGATCCATGCCTCTTATTCCTTTCATCCTTGACCGTTGATTTATCTTTTTGATCTTAGCCCTTTATTTGTCATTTTCTTTCCTATAAATAGAACACTATTTGGAGACAAATGGATCCATCTTTCAATTGCAAACTTATGTTGTTGAATTCTCTTACACTCACACTCATAATTTACTCACATTTAGCATATTTTAGCTCATTTTTAATTGCATATTAGCTTTAAGCTTTTATTAATGGCTTCCATCATTACATAGATGCATACATTTAGCTTATTTGTTAATTAGGATTTCAATATTTTTAATCTTGCATACATTTAGAGTATATTTGCATACACCCATATCAACCATCTTAGAATAAATCATGTTAAAATAGCTTGCATCTGTAGTGTCAAAAAATGGGTCCCTTGAAAATTTTGCACTCATTTGGGTCCTCCTTGTGGATTTTGGCTTAATTTTTCCTTGATTTAGTGTTGTAATGTGGATAACACATTCACATTAGGTCTTGATCCTTTGTGAACTAATGGAATTTAATGGTGCCTTGCTAAAGTGTTGTGAAGTGTTGCAACACACTTTCACACTTTTCTAGGGTTTTATCAATTAACTAATCATAATAAATATGATTTTAATCATAATCAACATTAATATTTCCTTATTTGGATTGTTGTAAAGTGTTGTAACACACTTTCACATTCTTCTAGGCTTTTCATTAATAATTGGTCTTTCTTGTGCTTTAATTGGCCCTATTTTACATCCACAAGCCTCATTTATTACATCTTGTTTAGGATAATCCTGACACTAATCAGTAACCAATCATAATTCAGGTGTTCTTGGCTTGTGTTGCCTAGATTTAGTGTTTGGGATCATTCACCACCTTGGGCGAATGAGTCCCACCTAGGTCTTTTTGGCCCCGATGCAAGTTTCACCCATTTCTAGGCATTTTCCATTTTTGGTCCCATTTATTATGTGTGATGGGACTCATTCCCCACCTTGGGTGAATGAGTCCAATGTGACCAAAATTCAAATTTAATTCAAATTTTGGGTGAGATTTTATTCTCCTAGATCTGATGTCAGCTTTTAGTGTTGTAATTTTTGGAATTTTTACATAATTAAGTATAAATACAAGGTTCTTTCACTCATATTCATACCTAGCATTCAAGAGATCACTTAGAGAGTTCACAAGAGTATTTGAACATTCACAAGAGCTTTCGAGGAATTTCAAGAGCATATTATCAACCATTCAAGGGAATTCTTCAAGTGCCATTCATCATGTCAAATATTGTATTCTTCATGTTTGTTATTGTGCTAAAATTTGTGATGTAGAGTTCATGATCCAAGCAAGTTTTTCAAGCAAGATCAACATCATTCAAGCTAGAGTCAAGAACCACATCCACTGTAGCCATTTCAAGCATAATTGCAACACCTCATTGCAAGGGTTTGGTGAGTTGCAACATTATATTTTGTTCATTCATCATTCTCCTTTCATATTTTCTTTCATTTCAAGGTTTAATTACCAACAAGGGGTTTGACCAAGGAAAACCCCTATTCACTAACCCCCCACAAAAAAATTCCCTCTTCTTGTGTGTGATTTGCAGGGCTAGGTTGTAGATTTACAAAGAAGCCAAGTAGGAGAAAAAATTTCAAATCCCCAAAGTTGTCAAAGTTGTCATCAAGCCTTGGAGAAGCTTGGAGAAGGTCTACAAGTGGAAATTTATAGTTTTGGATCTGAAAACCAGTCAAAAAGAGAAGAGTAGACCGAGAGGTACAAAATCCAATTTAGAACTTCCAAAAAAGTAGAAGTGGAATAATTCGCCACTATTGGAGAATGACTCCCATTGTAAAGTCCTGACAAAGATTTCTACAGATCTGGATACCCTTTTGGCTGAAACCTATTCCTGCATATTTTCCTAGAAACTGGACTGATTCACCCAGCTTGGTGAATGAGTCCTAGTCAACATCAACAACATATTTTTTAGTGGTCCAGACCTCCATTCTGTCTTCTTCAGTCTTCCAAGTGCACACTTTCAGTTTCATAGCTTTCTGTTACATTTTGTTCACTTTCTTAGGTCATTTAGAGTTAGTTTGCATTTCATAATGTGTTTTCCATTTCATTATCTTTTCCAAGTTTATACTTGGTGGTGAACCCCTCATTAGAGATCATTCAATCCCTAGGATAGTCCCTTTGCAAGATTTCAATCTCCTTTGCATTGAAATCTCAAGGGTTTGTTGTTGAGTGAAGAGTAAGGAAATAACCTCTCTCCTTTTAGGTCCAAAACCCTAGAAGCGAAAGAGAGACCCCCACATATTTTCTTCTTTTCAACATCATATTCATTTAGCTTTAAATCATGTTTTCATACACAACTATCAATGGTTTCATCAATTTTCTTCAATAAAATTGATTGAAACAAGCTCATTATCCAAGGGATTTAGACAGGGTCTCCATTCCACATCAATGCGACACCACTCTAGCAATAGGACAAGTTTCAATGTCTTAGATTAGAGAGTTTTCAAGATTTCAAGATTTAGAATGTTAGTTTTAATGGCTTCTTTGTCTTTGTTTACAATGAATGATCTTATTAGGATTGATGCTTAGTGGGTTAAATATGCCTGAATTCGTATGGAACAGGTGTAGTTAACCTTCACTAATTTCATTGGTCACATTTTGGCACTAGAAGAGGGTGAACTTTAATGTTTTGGGTTTTTTTTTTTTAAAAGATCGGGTTAAATCTCTTAAATGTGTGATTTTCCTTAAATTTTAATGAATTCTACATGACTAATCTTGCAGAAAGGTTGTTGGGTTTTGAATATCTCATGTTTAGCTTTCCAAAACATTTTACAATTTCAAAATTGATCAAGATTTGACAAAGTTTTCATTATCTCAAGTTGTTGTCCATGATTAATTTTGCTGTTTTTTTTTAAAAAAATTGGGTTTAATCTCTTAAATGCACGATTTTCCTTAATTTTTAATGAATTCTACATAACTAATCTTGCAGAAAGGTTGTTGGGTTTTGAAGATCTCATGTTTAGCTTTCCAAAACATTTTACAATTTCAAAATTGATCAAGATTTGACAAAGTTTTCATTATCTCAAGTTGTTGTCCATGATTAATTTTGTTGTTTCTTTTTTTTAAAATTGGGTTTAATCTCTTAAATGCATGATTTTCCTTAATTTTTAATGAATTCTACTTGACTAATCTTGCAAAAAGGTTTTTGGGTTTTGAAGATCTCATGTTTAGCTTTCCAAAACATTTTACAATTTTAAAATTGATCAAGATTTGAGGAAATTGTCATCATCTCAAGTTGTTGTCCATGATTAATTTTGTTTTTTTTTTAAAAAAAATTGGGTTTAATCTCTTAGATGCATGATTTTCATTAATTTTTAATGAATTCTACATGACTAATATTGCAGAAAGGTTGCTTGGTTTTGAAGATCTCATGTTTAGCTTTCCAAAACATTTTACAATTTCAAAACTGATCAAGATTTGAGAAAGTTGTCATTATCTCAAGTTGTTATAATCTAATTTTCTAAAATTGTTTCTCAAACACTTGAAAGGATAAATTAATGAATTAGCTTTCAAAGTTGGATAAAATTGAACCAAACAACCTCACATTTGCTTTAAATTTTGACATGTTCTTTAAATTTTTGATTTCATCTGATTTCTAACATGTCTTTAACTTCTTGTTTTAGTTTTTTGGGTTTTGTAGGTTTGCACAATACAACTTGAAGAAAAGAAGCATACTATTATCATTTGAACTATAATTATAACAAGTGTTTCGACACTTTTGGGGAAATTATAACCCATTTGTAATGCTTTTCTATTTCACGCTTTAAGACCACACTATTTTTCAATTGGGTATTAAAAAGAATGCTCAAACGGGACTAAAATTGAACCCTCATTTCATCATCGTATTTTGACTCTAAAATTGAACAAGGCAACTTAACATTTCGTTTAGTGCATAAAATGAATTCATCTTAGCTTTAGGGGCTAAAATTTATGAGTGTTTGTTGTGTTTTGATTTACAAATGTGTTATTGAATGTGTATGCAATTGTCTCATGCCACTCAACAATCTTGAGAAACAAAAACATTCCTTAATACTTTGCAAAATCACCTACATCTTTCAATTTCGATTAAAAATAAACCCCTTGCTAGTGTAGGGAAAAGGTGTGGTGTGTTTTCTCTCCTTGTTTCATGCAAACTGGGATGATCAAAATACAAATGTACTTCATTGCTATTGTTTATCTTTAGAGGGCCTACCTCCCAACTTCAAAAGGAGGGAACGACCTAAACGGTAACGAGCTAAAGCCAATCTCTTTTGAACCGCTATATAAATGTGTGGTTGTGATGAAAATTGCGTTCAACGGGAAGTGATATGTGATAGCTCTCCCCTAGTATCTTTAAGATGCGAAAAGACCTTATTTTAAGGTTTGGGAGACCTCTCGAGGGAGTTTATCATAGTATCCCCTAAACTGGAAGCCCTTATTACAAACCATTGTTTAGAATCCAAAATACTTAATACTTTTTGGTACAAGAATGATAGTTCTGAAGCCATCCCACATTTTTACTATTCATTGTTGAAACAGAAAAATCCTTAGGATCTTAGGATCTTCAGGATTTTGAGATTTGGTGGTCCCAAGAAGTGTGTGTCGTGGAGGGGAGCCTGTGTTGCCAAATCTTTAACTGTTTGCAATGTCTTAGTATTTGGAGAAATTTGAGTGGGGACTCAACGAGAATGTCCATTCAACCTAGGTGGTAAATTATTGTGAGTTAGTTTAATACTTTTTTTTATTCCAAAACGTTACAAAAAAAAATTCACAATCTTCCTCAAAATTTCAAACCCTTTCATCTAAATATGGATACCTTTTGAAATAGCCTTGATATTACTGCTTGTCCTAAGGATTTCTATCCTTAAAGATTTCTAAATATCTTGACTTTATCTCAATCCATCTTTTCCAAAGTTAACACAAGCAACTGTGGCTTCAACCTCATGATTTTCACAAAATGGACATGGTGAAATTTATGATGTTTTTGACATAGACATTTAGTTAGAAAACTTAATCAAGACAAGTGTTTGTGGTAAAACAATCTCATTAATCAAGATAAATTGAAAAATTGAACCCCACATGACCATTTGGTGACCAATCACACCAATTGAACAACCCAACCTTACTCCCGCTATCATACAAGGAAAACATTGCAAACACTGAGTCCAAAATCATTGAGTTCTATTGTCAAAATAATTGAGTTTCACTTTACCAAAATCATTGGGTCCTATTTCCAAAAAATTTTGAGTCTTATTTTACCAAAATCATTGATTTCTTGGAGTATTATCACTTTAGAGGTATAGCATTTGTTCTCACTACCTTGGTCTTGCAAAACAAAGATTCACTCTAGGTCAATATTGGATCAAACATTTCATCCATCCTTCATCATATTTCATCTTTCACTTCATCAAACTTTGCAAAAATTCTGAACACACAAACACTTTTTGACTTAGAAATCAATCAACCCAAACCCTAACTTAGCTACTTTGTATGTGAAATGAATCCTTTCCCATGCACTTATAGTTATCATCTTTGAAATAGTTTATATTGAAGGTCACAAGTCTACCCTAAAGATTTCCATGTTCATAAACATCCTTTATCCAAACATCAAAACATCCAACTTCTAGTCAAAAGTGTTGTCCAAAAATGTTTGCAAAGATCACTCCCCATATCATTCACCTTTTCATCTCCCATTTTCACCATTGCTCCAAAAATACTTAGAGTGTCCCTTCTACCTAGATTTGAGTCAATTAGAGAGTTCAAACATTACAAATCTCAACATAACTCTCCCATAGGTGACTCAAAATTTATGGTAAAGACAAGATCACAACACAAGAGAATAATGGAGAAAACCAAAGTCACATTCACCTCAAGTGATTCCAATCCTCAAGAATTTGATCTAAGAATTCAAGTTACCCCATCACAACAACCCTTGTCTCCATCAGGGTCGTATGAGATAGAAGATGTCATGAACAATCCATTTGAACTTACTAGGGAGGAAATCATGGAACATCAAGCCTTAGAAAATGTGGCTCCAATTTCCCCATATTTTGTTGCAAAATCATTAACACAAGGCTTGACTTCATCTATGATTCAACCAACTTCATCCCTTGTTCCAAGTCAACCCTTAACATCTACTCTTGCAACTTGGCTAGGAACCAACCTTGGTCTCACTTCATGTCTAGGAACAAACACAACTATATGGGTATTCACAACACAACCATTCCATTAATCACCAACCTTCCCCAAAACATAAGTTGGACACCAACATTTGGCAAACCACTTGCATTCCATGATACCACAACAACCTCAACATATCAAGGACACCCCTCTTCATCCATACCCATGAGTACCACAAGTATTTCCACCATCACGCAAAGCACTATAGACCAAATGTCTCAAAACAACACACAAGAGCATGTCAATACTTTATCCCAGATTCAACCCTTAATGAAGATAGGGACATTTTTTCCCACTCCTCCAATGGGTTTATTCATACCATCGGTTTCACAAAGTACATCCATCCCATCCATCATCAACCTACCTCAAAACAATCCCTTGGTCACAAATCTCATCAATCAAGGAAATACTTTGTCCACATCCCTATCACAAGGAAATCCACAACACATGGGACAAGGGAACATTTTTAATCCATGGACTCAAGGTCTCAATGTGCCCTTAACATCACAAAATTTGATGGCATTTTCCTCATATTTCCCCACATATCTTGTTACCATGCAAAATCAAATGGGACCTTAAACTTACATTCCTACACCTCAATCCACTATCTTCTAAGGAATGTTAAACCAAGGGAATCCCCAACCTCTCATCAACAACCTACAACCCACACAAAACATCAACACCCATAATCCTCCATCGATGTCTCAATAATCGATCGACCCTACATTGCAAGAACATGCCTTAGATTTACAACAATCACAATAGGCTTATCAACAAGTCGTCCAACAACAACAATAGCAAGCAGCCCTAGCAACACAACAAGAAGAAGAAGAAGCATCCTTAGTAGAACCACAACCAAAACATGCCCAACAAGCAGCCTTAGCAACACAACAACAACAAGCCAAATATCAAGCCCTAGTGGCCCAACAACAACAACAAGCACACAAAATAGCCTTAGTAGCACAACAAGCCACCTTAGTATCCCAATAATAGCAACAATCCCAATAGCAAGGTCAATAGTATTCCCAACAACAACAATTTCCCGCACAACAACAACAACAGGGTTTGTACTATAACCCTCAACCAAACATCATCAACCCAAAAGCACTAGGAACATATACATAAATACCTCAATCACCTTCATAGAATCTCACACTACCAGACACCCCATACAACACCTTATCATATTATAATCCCACATACAACCCATCCGTCATCCAAACATATGTTCCTCCACCAAACTTGCAAGATGATCTAGCATCACAACTTAAGGCATTATCACAAGAAATGCAAGATTTTTGGATGGGAAAGACATATAAGCCTCATACATAGAATCTATGTCAATATCCATTTGATCAAAACATCTCAATGGTACTTTTCCTCTCAGATTTGAGGTCCCAAAATTTGATATTTACAAAGGGAGAGATAATCCTTTGGACCATGTCAAATAATTCAACGTCATGTGTATGGAGGTGGCATAGAATGATTCCTACTTAATGTGTCTCTTCCCATGAAGTTTAGCAGGTCCTGTTTGTGGATTGGTTTTCTTAGTTGCCTCCAGGTATCATAACTTTCCAAGAAATCATTGAGAAATTCATAGATAACTTCTCCTTCAATCTTGACATGGATGTGAGCTTAGAAGAGTTATACGCACTCAAATAAAACAAAGGAGAAGCTTTTTCCAATTTCTTACAATGATGGAGGCAAAGAGCTAGTAAAAGCAAGTGGCCCTTTCCCGATGAACAAAAAGTGGGGATTATCATAGAAAATCTTGATCCTAATCTATCCTTCCACTTGAAGATGTAGTGCATTACCACTTATGATGAGCTTTTCCCTAGAGCCCTTAACATCAAGTGAGCCCTATTCTCACAGGGGAACACACAAGTGTATAAATACAACTGCCCATCCAATAGTTTTAAAGACCAACCCCGCTATTGGGCCAAGAACAAAAATGTTACTAGTGATGGTTTTGTTGATGCAAAGGTGGTCTTAATTGCTCCTAGGTAGACAAACACCCAAACCATGAATACACAACAACCATACACGTCACAACCAAACAATCAACCAATGATCAATGCTACACATACTCAACATGGACAACAACAAATGAATAATGCTCCCAAGCGACAATTCACTCCCTTAGGGGGGCCTATGGAGGATGTACTGAAGCAGTCGATACAATCTAACCTTATCACACTCCTAGATTTCTCAAACTATCAAGAGCCACAATTCAAACCTCTTAGCTATAGAGACGATCATTTTTGTAAATTTCACTGATACAAAGGTCATAACACACAAAATTTTTTTAGACTCAAACATCTATTAGAAGATCTTATTGAACAAGGAGACATTCATGTTGATCAAAAATAAAGGAATGAAAATATAAAAATTTACACAAACCCTATGCCTGGCCATACAAAAGAAAAATATCTAGGAAAGGCATCAACCTTAAAAAATGTAAACAATACTCATGATACCACAGTGGGACATATTTATTTATCACAACATGAGGAATCAGACACATATTAAGATACTATTTTAAAACAAAGTCCAAAACCATCAACAGTGTTTAGTGATATTTTATACTATAATGACATGAAGTAGATATTAGATTGTGATGTCTCTCCCACATATGACTCAATGATTGGGCATGTTGGAGAAATTCCAAAAGAGCAAAAAATATCCCTTACTACACCCATACCTACCGACTATTGTGAAAATTATTTTAGCGATGATCTATCATCTACCCAAGGATCATGCCAAGAGGAGGCTCCTAAGGATAACGAAAGTTACTCTGAATCAAGTCAGGATCAAGAACCCCTATCCCCAAAGTTTCACCAAGAGCTAAGCAACATCTTCCAAACAATTTTAAACTCCAAAGAATTCTTCGATATCACCCCTAATATTTTTCTTTCAGATCAAAATATAGACATTCTTCATCCAAAACATGAGTCTCCCACTCCTGGTATTCCTACACAAGAGCAAGCAACAATCGAGATTCTTGATTCTTATAGTGATTGTGCATCATCAACATCTTTTGAGTCAGCATCAACATCTTTTGAAGTAGTATCAACAAAGAACAATGTTATAGAACCAGAGCAAATAGTTCATATTCCTGAACAATAGGAACCCATAGTAATATCATGTGTTCATGACAAGTCATATTTAGTGGCTGTGGATCAGATGGTACATTATCAAGGTAAAGGATTAGGTATTGATAATACCTTCACAACACCAAGGGAAATATTTTCTATAACAAAAATTAACATATGGGGCATGAAGGATCCTTATGATGAAAATGCAGTCAATGCTACAAATAGTCATATCATGAATCGTCATCCACCCATCATCTCATACACAAATTGGGACTAACATAAAAAGAATAAATCATATCTAAGAAAGGAAAAGATCATCAAAGAAAATGAAGCAGTAAAGAAAAAAGGACACATCAAGTACAAATGGATACCGAAGAAAAATAAGAAAATTATCCCTCCAAAAATCCATTAGTCAAAGAAACTATGGGGAAAAATCAAAAAGGGAAGTGTATCCATCAAGAGAGTCCTCAAATAAAAAATCAGGATTCTCAAGTAAGGAACAAAGTATATCTAGTGGTTGGTCCTAATTCCATGAAAACCTCTATTCCCACCCATCATTGCTCATCTTCCCAAGTTTGGAGAGTCAAAGGTTCCAAACTATCAACCAATCCATCTCATATTCCTAGTCACAAAACATAATAACCCAGCCAAAATAACCCTGGATAGAATAACCCAGTCACAATAACCCAAGGACAAAATAACCCAGGGTCATAATAACCCAAGCCAAATAACCTATGGTCAGAATAACCCATGGACAAAATATCCATGTAAGAATATAGAGAAAGGAAAAAAATTATAAATTACATGGGTTATTCTGTCCATAGGTTATTTTGACCACGGGTTATTCTGTCCATGGGTTATTATGACCCTGGGTTATTTTTTCCTTCAGTTATTATGACAGGGTTATTGTGTACAGAGTTATTGTGGCCAGGTTATTATTTCTTGATACCCATATTCCTTCATACATGACACCATACACTCCATTCACGATATCCAATTCTCACATTGACCATGTGTTGGAAGCTACCCTTCATCATAAGGATTTTGAAGGCACTTTATCATGATGTGTGCACATAAATAAGGTTAAGTTTTTTTCCAACAAGGAAAATCATAGTTCTTCAAGGTTGCACTCAAGTGCTTGTATCTTAGCAAAGCAGCTTCTTCAAGTAGGATATCACTAGCATGTTATGAAAGTGGCCTCTACATCAGTACCACCAACTAGTTCAACATGAGGGTAAAATATCCAAAAAACTATAAATATCCAAAAAACTAAAAAAAATAAAAATCAATAAAATAGTAAAAATAAAATTCGTCCTCTAGTGAAAACCACTACGGTGGTGCTTTGGGAAAGTACTATGATGAAAAACTAGAAAACATGCATCATGAGTAGAATTGAGCATCTATATGATCCTTCTTAAACAAAAGCATCCAATCCTTGTCATGATAAATCCAATGTTCCCTCCATCCATCCAATCTAGATTTATCAAAACGTTCCAAATTATCTTGATCTTGACAAAGATTCGATGTATACTTCAACTCTACTCATGGAAAAATTTTGACAGGCTCTTTACCATTTTATCTTGTCAAGTCCCATAGCCCATGTATCTAGTATTATTAAACTTTGTTGAACTCT
Source organism: Sequoia sempervirens (assembly GCA_007258455.2). Classification (NCBI taxonomy): domain Eukaryota; kingdom Viridiplantae; phylum Streptophyta; class Pinopsida; order Cupressales; family Cupressaceae; genus Sequoia; species Sequoia sempervirens. The sequence goes on along the minus strand of VDFB02000003.1, from coordinate 139,770,225 downwards.
TCACATATACATTTCCTATCTTGGTTTTTTCATTGATCTATGAAACATTGCTAGACACTAGGGGTAGGTTATTACATTCTTGTTTTCAAATAACTCTTGATCCATGTCTTATGTCTCATAACGTGACATTGGCATCGTGGTGTAGGTATTGTTTACCTCAAAATATCATAAAAAAATCCCCAAAAAACATTCATAAAATCTCATCAAAAATCCCAATAAAATTCATAAAATCTCATCAAAAATCCCAAAAACATTCATAAAATGTTAATCAAAAAATCCAAAAACATTCACAAAATTGACAGCTAAAATAAAAAAACATTCAAAAAATTGTATAGTCAAAATCCAAAATAGATCAAAAACCCTAAAATGGTCGAACATCAAAAATCTAAAAATAGCACCCTTGTCGAACTACATTGTCTTTAAGCTTGAACATAGGCAAGGCCATCATTGATGTGCCCCCGAGACACCCTAGGTCAGTCTTTTAGGAATTTTTCATAATAATATGACATTCCATCACTTGTGCATTTCTCATCTTGTAAATAGGTTAAGTCAATCGAACTATGTGGTCTTTGTGTGTATAATGTAGGCAAGGCTTATCTTTGATTAGCCCCCAAGGCCCCTATGATAGGTCTTTTAGGTTAGATTCTTGGTCAAATATTCTCTCAAAAATCCCTAAAAATTCATATATTTGAAAAACCCTAAAAAATTCAAATATCTCAAAATCCTTAAACATTCATAAAATAAAGAACATAAACATTCACATAAACTTTCAAAAAGACTAAAAAATATCCTCAAAACATTTCAAAATATCAAAAATGTATTAAAATATTCTACAAAATCCAACACCCATCCATCCCATCTTGCTTTCACCCAAAATAAACCTTCATCCATAATAAATCAGTCGTCATCTTCAACCTTTGGTAAAACAAGTAGAAAACAAGTGTCACAAGTCGTAAAGTGGGAACCTAAGTGTCAAAATATAAAGTCTAGATCATAAGTAAATTCATTAGTGAATTTTGTATCAGCGGCTCATCATAGCATCATGATCCTAAATCAAACCATATGATCAACATTTCCTAGGATTTATCCTTCCTACAATGGACATTAGTATCATAAATCACCTTAGCTAAATTAAACTAGGCAAGAGATATAGATAACGTTGATTGTTTGTCTTTGATCTTTTCTTCAAATTTATCTTAATGGCACATTCCAAGGACCTCTCAATGATGTCTATCAAAATGATTTAGATAGAAAGGAGTGGGGCATCGATCATTATCTTTCATTTTCTATGCTTGTGGGTATTCTTGTAAAATAATCTTGGCACATCCTTGCTTAGTTGTGTCTAGGGAAGTTGTTTGGAGTAGATTGTTGAATATTGTGTATGCTTTGGTCTGATATATTCTAAGCTTATAAACTACATTCCGACGAGGTTTCCATATGTCAAGGTTTGAACAAGAACTATCCTATCTATTTACAAAGTCAAAGTCCATTACACTAGATACAAGGCCATCCTAGTTATCAATACCTTGATGCATTATTTCTGTGTGTTATATAAAAAATAAGGAATGATGGAAAATCCCAATTCTAAGATATGAGAAAATCATCATCATCTCTCACCACCATTATCTAATAAATTCTCGGTGCATCATGGACTTGTTGGACTTTTTGAATCAATCTCAAAATAAATGGTCAATCCATTCATCTTATTCTTCTTATTCTTCTACCTTTACTAACAATTCTATCCAAGCATCAAATCTATGTGATCTACATCAAAATATACATGAGGCTACCCATAGTTGATGATTGTCTATACATCATGAAATCTGCCTACATCAATATCTGAGCTATCATGACAACAATCCCTCTTTCATTGGGGCACAATGGAGCATCTATATCTTCATCTCAACAATTTGAAAAATTTCAACTCTTTGATTCAAAAGCAACTTGAAATCTCAAGCATAAGTCTAATTTTCACCTATTGTAAGCCTGATCAGAACATTTTATTCCCTGATCAATCTCTCGTGGGTGCAACTAGCCATCTTTCAATCATATAGACATCAAATCATCTAATGAATTTTGTTCCTAGTCTTGCTAGCAAATCTTGATCAGTCTATCAAATCAATCATCATTGGGATATATCGTTCCCTATCAATCCTTGTGTTATTTAATACAATTCTAGCATTGTGAATCCTCAACAATGTCATCAATCAATCAATCAATCAAATTAATCAACTTTAGCTTGGCTATCAACATCTCAAAGAGATCATCGATATCCATTTAAGATCGTCATCAACATCAAAATCAACATCAAAATCAACATGAGTCATTGAACCAGTGCAACAAGTACATTACTTCAAAGAGGGGAAAAATGTAGACACTTAAAAATGTCTCAGTGGATCACATTGGCTAACTAACATCATTTCGTCCACAAACACATCCTCTTTTCGCTTGTTTAATAAAATAAGCCTAATTATTTAATTAAATTCCTCATTTTTTCCTATTAATCTAATTGACCTAATTGGGTTAATCGCCCCCTCTCACACTGACATTTCATCTGATTTAATTAAATAATGCAAATTATTTAATTTTAACCCTAAGTCCTCTTATTTAATTAAATAACCTAAACTATTTAATTAAATATCATATTTGCATCTCCTTTTCAGTAAATAAATAATTTGATGAATATCCTCACATTCCTCATCTTGCACATTCAAATTTAGTTTTAATTCACTAAATTGCTAATTTCCCTCTCATCCACTTGCATAGGGAATATTCCAAAGAAATATTCTCCTATTTTCCTCCAAAAAAAGGTAATGATTACTCCAAACTTTGAAACAGCTTTTTAAAGTTGTTTCAAAGTGTGTTTGTTTGCATGATTGTGACCCCTTGATCTATTCTTGATCCATGTAATCTTTGATTCTCATCCATTGATGAGAATCCTTGATCCATGTTTCATCCTCCTTTCATTTGTGACCATTGATAGATCAAATTAATCTCATCCATTGCTTTTTCACTTGATCTCCATTAAATCAATTATTTAATGAATATCATGAAAATCCCCTAATTTGCATAATTAAAACTTTGTTTTAATTATCAAATTACTAATTCTCCCACTTGCAAGGGAATATTCCTCCTTTACACATTCCTCCAAAAGGGGAACATTCTTTCCCCTTTTGCACAATTAAACTTTGTTTTAATTTGAAAAATATCTATTTCCTCACCCATGAGAATATTCCAAAGAATAATCTCTCTCCTCGAATCATTTGAAAAATGGATATTCTCACTTGGCTTCTTGAGCAAGCTAAACTTGTGACTTCTTGAGCAAGTTACCTTGTGACCTGTGTGTGCAAGTCAAATGTTTGTTTGTTTGGAACAAATGAGAGCCCTTTATTAAATCCCATCTTGCATTCTCGCCCATTGATGAGAATCCATGATCCATGCCTCTTCTTCCTTTCATACTTAACCGTTGATTGATATTTTTGATCTCAACCATTCATTTCTCATTTGCTTTCTTATAAATAGAACACTATTTTGAGAAAAAATGGATCCATATTTTAATTGAAAACTTATGTTGTTGAATTCACTTACACTCACACTCATACTTTACTCACATTTAGCATATTTTAGTTCATTTTTAGTTGCATATTACCTTTAAGCTTCCATTAATGGCTTCCATGATAACATAGATGCATACATTTAGCTTATTTGTTAATTAGGATTTGAATCTTTATAAGCTTGCATACATTTAGAGTAGATTTTCTTCATCATTTTTTTTCAATAAAACTTATTGAAACAATCTCATTATCCAAGGGATTGTGAAAGGGTCACCATTACACATTAATGTGAAACCACTCCCCCAATAGGATAAGTTTAAAAGTATTAGATTAGAGGTTTTTCAAGCTTTCATGATTTAGAATGTTAATTTTAATGGCTTCTTTTTCTTTGTTTACAGTGAATGATCTTATTGGGATCGATGTTTAGTGGGTTAAATATGCCTCAAATTCATATGGATTGAATGTAGTTAACCTTCACTAATGTCATTGGTCATAGCTTCAACAAAAGGAAGAGCACCACATCCCTTAAGATGTTTAATTTTATCACTTAAATCCTTACATTCATTAGTAGAATGACCATGAACTCTGTGATATGCACAAAATGAATGTTCATAGTAAAATTTCTTTCATGTTCTTGGAGGAGTCTCAACAAGATACCTTCTTGATCCAAAGTAGAAAATGTTTCTTTATTTTACGACAAAGATATCTCTTCCTTAGTACAAGGTGTCATACCTACACAAGACTATTTATATTGCGAGATTTTGTTCTCTCTGTTACACAAGGGTGTAAAATATAACAAATTCAAGTCATAAACATTTTGTGTGATGACATTGATTGTTAAGCGAGGATTTGTTTGTTTCTTCATGTCTTTCAAAGGATAATAATCAGGAGTGTTGATGTCTATTAGTTCAGGATGTACTATTGTTAAAGTTAGCTTAGAGGAATCTTTTGTGATAGTGTTGATATTAAGTGAAGGCTTGTTTGTGTCTTTCGAGGGGCAATAACCAAGACCACTAGTTTTTTCTTGCGTGTGAGGCTCTATAGGGACACAAATACCATGTTCTCTAGCACCACATCATTTTCCAAGTTTTATCATTTCATAACCTTTTCTATAAATATTTTTCATCTCTTTCGAATTTAGCGGTTGCTCATGATTAAGTTCATCAAAGTTTGTTGTGTAATTTGCTTCTTTGTCTAAAATGGTTGAGGTGGATGCTTTCAAAGGGTCATCCAAATTTTTTGTTAACATTACCACTTTTTATTTTCCCTTTTCAGAGTCTTTTTTTATGATCTTGTATTCTTCCATGAATGTTGGCTCAAAATATAAGGAACCTCAATCATCTTATAATAGCTTTGTGATTTGTTGAGTGCTTTTTTCTTTGTCTTTTTGTTGCATGTGTTTGACTTATGTAGTTGGTGTTAATGTTTTCAAAGGATTTTCCTTGTTTTTTTCAACGTTCAAACATCTATTTGGGTCAAGGTCAGCTTCAAGTGTGTACACTTTGTTGTTGTAAATATACTTCATTACATGATGAAGAGTAGAAGACACACCATTCATTACATGAAACCATGGCCTACCTAAAAGGATATTATATGAAAGATCATGAGGCATAACATGGATCAGTGTTTCCAATGTGGCCTTTCCAGCTGTAATAGGAAATGTAATCACTCCAAGTGATTGTTTTCCTACATTCTCAAATCCATTATTAGACAAAGAATCAAGTTGAATCTTTTATTTATCCATGCCAAGTCTATCTAGAAGTTTTACACTACACATACATTAAGAGACGATCCATTGTCAACAAGAGTTCACTTTATCCTTGTCCTTTTATATCGAGATATAATTATGAAGGATTCATTTTGTTTTTGTACTTCCAAAGGAGGGAGCTCACTTTGGTGGAAAATAATGTCAACATTTATTCCTTGAATCATGGATGCTATTTCATTCGGTTGCACACTAGAAGGGATAGGAACTTGTTGCAATGCACTTTGAATCATGTTATGATAATGAGGGGAGGCTTGAATAAGGTCCTGTAGTGTAGGAAAATGCATGCCCTTGCATTTTCACACTTGTTTGGGCCTGCCTTGCTTTTTTAATCCCTATTTATGTCTTAATTGGTCCTATTTTGCATCCAAAAACCTAATAAATTATATGTTTTTATGGCTAATCCCAAAAAACATCAAAGGATAAATGATAATTTAATGATTCTAGTTGTGTGTCCCTAATTTTTGAACTACGACTAAGATGCCACCTAGGGTGTCTTTTTCCTCCAAAGGTCTTCGGACCCTCTTTTCAAATGCACCTTAAATGGGCCCCTTTTTGGAGTTTAAGCCCTGAGTTTCAAGCCTCGAGACTAAGATGCCACCTAGGGAATCTTATTCATCCTTAAGTTATTTTCCAGATTTAATTTCAAATCTTGGCAGGATTTAGCCTCCTTTAATTGATGAATTCATATGTCAGCTTGTTGTGGTGTAATTTCGGGATATTAAGCATTGATAAGTATAAATAAAAATTCCCTTCTCTTATTTTTCATCTAAGCATTCAAGTATGCATCCTTATATAAAGTTTGAGTTCATAAGAGCATTCAAGAGCAGTTCATCAATCATTTGGAGCCATCATCAATATTTAAGCATCATATCAAATATATTTTTGCATCATCTGTGTTTTTGAGTTAACATTTGTGATGTAGGTTTTTGATTCAAGCAAGAAATTCAAGTCAAGGTCTATCAAGCATTCATTTGATTCAACATCTACATTCAATCTAGTAACTTCACACAAGTTTGTAGATATTATAAAAAGGGTTTGGCAAGTTACAACATAGCACTTTGTTCATTCATCATTTCCCTCCATTATTTCATTTCATTCCAAGGTTTAATTACCAACAAGGGTTTTGACCAAGGAAAACCCCTATTTACTAAAAATGAACAAATTTTTCCTCTCTTGCATCAAACTCCCATTTACTAAAAAATCAACAAGTTTTTCCTCTATTGCATGTTTGTGTTTGTAGATTTAAGTTGAAAACTTGAAGATAATTTGAAGTGAAAAGTTTCAAAGTTGTAAAGTTGCATTTCAAATTTGTCATCTTCATGGAAACTCACCTACAGGCTAGATTTGGAAGTTTCAGGACCTCGGATCTAAGGAGAAGGAAGTGCAGACACTGAGCCTCATGATCACATTCATAGATTTTAGAAATTCATGATGGGACTAAGTCGACACTAAGGGCATCTTAGTCCTCATAGGGGAATTTTGCAAAGATTCATTTAGATTATGTTCTGACATCTGAAGATTCCACATTTCCCCCAAAAAATAGCAGCGGGACTAAGGCAATAGTAAGGGCGTCTTTGTCCTCAACATATTTTAACAACATTTTTGCATTTCCAGAATCCTCATTACATTTTCAGACTTCCCAGGTACATAAATCCTAACTTGTTATTACTTAATTTTTTCATTTGCATCCATTATTTGACTCGCATTACTAAGTAAATTGTGAGTTGAATGTTAAGTTGTCTTTTCCAAGATTTTGCTTGGTGGTGAACCCTTTGAAGCCTACAGAACCCCCCCTCTAGGTCTTCCTTTTTGAGAATTGACTCACCTTTGTGTTGATAGTCAATCCAATATAGGATCCTAGGGCATATTTGAATTATAATAGGAGAAGAGTTGTGTTATATGACCTAGGCCATAAAGCAACCATTCCCCCTATAGATCATTTTGGTGAACCTGACATTTTGGACATTCATTTTTTTGATTTGAAGTTCATTAAAGTCCCAGATCTAGGTTGCATTCATTCTTGCATTTCATCTTGCATTAGTGAAAGTACATCTAGGGTTTCTCACATTTGCATTTGTAAAAGTGCATATAGGTTCCATTTTTTCTTTCTTGCATCATCTTATCTCACTAAAAAATTAACAAGTGCATTGTTAATAATCCTTATTGCATTTAGGAACATTGTTATTGCATTCAACTTTGCATCCAATTGCTTGTTATTAGTCACTTTTTCTTGCATTCATTTGCATAATTTTCTATTTCTAAACATCAGGTCCCTGGTTGGGAAACTTGGGAACACTATTACCAATCCAAACTTTGATGTTTTTTCTAACAAAAACCTTTACTGGGACTAAAATGTCGTTACTTTCTGTCTTAGTCCTTCTATGGGTTTTTGGCTCAGAACCCTATCTAGATTGTTTTCTTTTTTTTCCAATTTCTAGAACCTCAGAATTCCTTCAACAGGACCCAAACACCCTTCTTGGTGTCTTAGTCCTTGTTGACTTTGACCTTGTAGTTTTTTGGTTTTGAAATTGCTTTTATGTGCTTTTTTTGTTGCTTTCAGTTTTTTGTTACAATTTGCATAATTGCTAATATTTCAATTTCCTTCATTTCAAGTGTAATTATAAGCATAGGATATTATTTTCATTGCACTTTCTTTGGTTTATTCCTTGCATGAGTTGTTCTACTTATTGTCCTACTGTCAATACTATGGTGAGACAAAGTGCAAGACTCATGGCATCCTATGATAAAACACTCGTTGTGGATCTTGGGTTAGCTAGCTCTCCTACTTCTAGTGTTGGTAAGTTAGTTCACTAGGTATGGACTGTACCTTTGATAACTCTTTTTCTATTCCTACCTTATCTACAAGTGCTATGCCAAGTGTTCAAACAATGGTTGATCATATCCCTCAAGAAAACATAATGAAAATGCATGAAGACTTAGCCCATTTACAAGATAGTGTGAGTACTGAAAACATTTCCAACACTATTATACCTATCATAGATAGTATTTACTGCATGATGGAAAGTGATGAAGGACTATAATTTGTGCATAATATAGCTCAATTTTTTGGAAAACATCTTCCTTCCATCACCAATGGTGCTCAAACTTCAAACAATGTGCAAAACTGAGGAATTCAAATTCCTCCCCCTTCAACCATAACCTCCATTCCCACCTATGCCAATCCTCAAATGACAACAACAATGCAACCAACTAGTAATTTCCTTCCTACCTAGAACATTTTAACTAGTGCTCCTTATACCTATGTGGCATCTAACCTTATATCTCCTCCAGTAAGCTATACATTCAATTGTCCTTCCAACACATACACATCACCACCATATTCACCTCCATCTAAAACCACAAACAACGACCCTATCATTAACCACCTTGTACAAAGCCTTTCATCCATTCAACGTCAAGTTTCCACAATAAATCAAAATCAAAATGGTCCACCTTCATACTATGTCAAAAGTAACCCACTATATTTGGAGATATTACAAACTCTGGTGCCACAAGGTATAGAGATCCCTAGATTTGAGAAATATGGAGGAAAGGTAGATCCTACTGATAATGTTAATTCCTTTACTGCTTTATGTAGTGACTTTATCCTTGAGGACAAACTTTTGGCTAAGATTTTTCCCTAATCCTTGAAAGACGTTTCCTTGGAATGGTTTTGTACATTACCGAATAGCTCAATTTATTCATTTAATGAACTTTTTGAAGCCTTTATTAACTATTTCCAAGTGCATATGGTTCCTAAAATGACATTAGATTATTTGATGAGATGCAAACAAAATGAGGGTTAAAAAGTCACTAACTTTACTTCACGTTACCAATCATTGTATTCCCAAATTAGTGTGAAGATTCCTGATTCTCACCTTCAAAAGATGTTCATAGAAAATTTACAAAGTAAGATACAAGACAAGCTTACCATGATGAAATTCCCTTCCTTCATGCACTTGTGCACTGCCCTTCAAGATTATCAGAATTTCGTAGGTAGTTGTGAACTAAAAACCACCTCTACCCATCGTGAAAATTATGAATCTTCAAACCAAAACACCTACCAACCTTTCAGAAGACAAAATAAAAGTTTCCCTCAACAAAATTCTACCTTCCAACCTACCCAACAAGTTGATACCCAAGTAGCTGCTATAAAGAAGAGTAATCCTTATATATTTGGGGATCCGAAAAGACAAAATACTCCCTTACCAGACACACTTCAAAATATCATGACTCAGCTAATAAAAAAGAACATGCTTACCTTACCTCCTGTTCAAACTATCAACCCTAGCAAGCCATTACCTTTGAGCTTTAGACACAATGCCTAGTGTGCTTATCACCAACAAAAAAGGACATGATACAAAATAGTGCAAGCATCTTAAACATCTTGTACAAGACCTCATTCACTCTAATCATATTTAAATTGGAGGTGTGAATGACAATGGTAATAAATGTGTAGCTCTTCCTAACCAAAACTTGTAAATCTTTAACAATCCCATGCCTAACCACAATATTTCATTTGTTAAGGCTAGTGAAACTAAGCCCGATGTGATGAGCGTTGACACAAATGATGATAACATGAACAATAATGAACAAAATCCTATGGATACTAATGACCAAAGTCCTATTAGTACAATGATAGGAGTGATTGAAATCGAACCTCATAAACAAAAAACCATAATTCCTATTGACATTACTTTCTCTTCAAAAGAAATAATCAAACATGCACCTGATGGTCCTCTTTACATAGTTGATAGAATCAATGGTAGGCCTACTCCTAGGATTTTAATTGATCTCATTTGTGGAGAGAATGTGATCATAGAGGAACTCTTATATGTGCATGAAATTAATCAAGATAGATATGCTAAACTGAAAACATGGATTAAAACACATGATGGTTTTTCTCATGCTATGATGGGATTGATCATTCTCCCTTTACAAGTAGGACCAAACAAATTAAATGTATTATTCTCTATCATCTCTATTTCAGATCAATTTCATGTGAAGTTAGGCTAAAAATGGCTTCGCTCCATGAATGTGGTCACATCCATTGTCTATAAGTGCTTAAATTTTATAGTCGGCAATAAAATATTCATTGTGAACCATAGTGGCTTTAGACCTCCATCTTCCCATGGAAAATTTTCCTTAGACTATTTTTGGCCCAAGCCCATGGAACCTATAAGACCCTATGAGGACTTCCTTTTCTTATCCTACCAAAAATTAAAAGAAAAATACATAGCCAAGTTATCCATCCAAAATTTTCCTCCTCCTATGATCGAACCTCTGCCCCTTGAAGAAAATAATATTGAGCATAAAGCCTTCCCAACTAACCAAGACCCATCCATAAAAATTCCTTTCCTATTTCCTACAAAAGGCCAAGAGAGAACCAAACAAGTCCTAATCCACCTCCTAAGAAAATTTACAAAGCTAGAGAGAAAGTGGTTGAACAACCTTCCATGGTTTCTTTCATTCTTCCCTCACAAGAAGAAAAGGAACCTATGGTTGGAAAACCCTCTCCTACACAAAAGAAACTTCAAAACTGTAATAAAAGAAACTAAAATGCTAGAGAACATAAGCGTAGATGTCATGCTATTGCTCAAAAGATAAACAAAGAGAACAACATAGAAAATCAAAATCCCAATCTGACAGAACCAATAAACGATGAGCCTCCTCCATTACCAGAACCAATAGATCCTATGTCTCCAACACAATAAGGGCCAACACCTTCTATGAATATTATCATTCATCCTCCTAATGTGGTTAACTTGGATGAAGATGAAGAAATTTTTGATCGTCAAAGCTTGTGCTTCTCTGACAGTCTTATGGGAAATTTAGTGAGTGTGGGATAAATTACGTCTCACTGAATACCTCTGGGTTTTTTATAGAAATTTGACTCTTCTTTTGGGATTTTGAGAAAAGGGAGAAAATAAATGTAAATATAAAACATAAAAGGTGATGCACCGAAGATTTTACAACATTTCAAACCCACGTTATTCCTATGATTGATATAAAGGACACGGAATGCCACAACCCCTCATTGTTGGAAAGAGAATGAACAGAAAAGGCTAACTTCAAACACAGTGCAAACTCTCAGATCTTTCCACAGGTAGTGTTCATTGAGGTCCAATCAAACATAAATATTCTTTAGAGTAAAAGAACAATATTCTAGAAATTGCAAGAACTTTGTCTCCCAATAGTACAACATAGCATAACAGAATAACAACTTTAAGGAAAATAGTAAAATTCCAATGACATAGTCCAATTCTACTAAGCTACTATTAAATCACACAAGCATAAAGCATAGAAATCTACTATTTAAACTACCATAATATAGCTTGCAAGACTCAATGTGTCATTCAAAACAACGATATAAAGCAAGAAAGCTTGAAAAAGGCCATACATGCATAGTATCAATAAATTCCCCTAACTAGTTCATGCTTTAATTAAAACTAAACTTTGAAACAAAGGTCGAATGCCAATCCTACAATAGTTTAAACCTTAATGGATATAATATGCCAAAATAAAGTAGTTCTATAACTTTCTTCTGAAAATAGTTCTTAAAACTTTTAAGAAAACTAAAAAGAAACACTTCTTTTTACAAAGAAAACAATTCCTCCTGGAAAAATCCTACTTCTTTGTGGCATCGCCCTCCTTTTATAGCTGCCAAAGAAAGAAACATTGCCTCAGATCAGAAGTAATTGTTGCCAGATGTTGATACTTGATAGCTCGCGATCTGATTTGTAAGCCCTTAGTTAGGCCACAAAATATCTTTGCATTAACTCTTTAGCTACTACATTGATGTCTCTTAGATATGTTAAAGAGAGAAGCCTATACCCTATCAAATCTTAAAAACAATAGTTCAACAAAAAAATCCTACTGACTAATCACATCACCTTGAAGCATCGACTCAAAGCTTCTATCTTGAGAAAAGAAAAGAGAATCCATCAAGCTCTGTCAATTTAAAAAGATATTACTTTAAAAAACATGGTCTTCCTTTGATAGAGAGATGACATTTCATGTGGTCAGAAACTTATGCTTTCCAAAAAATGTTTTTTGCAACAAATTTCAGCCATTCCAACACATGTCTTGGGCACTCCTCCAAAGAAAAATGCTAAGGGAAATTCATGCAACCACCCCATGGTGCATTGCACATCTTCCTTACCAGCCTTACATTATCTTGAACACTTCCACAATTAAGGAAGAAGCTAAAAACTGGAAGGATAAGTCAATAAAAAAATGCTTTACAGTTCTGGCGAATCATAGGGGCGTTCACTGATGGAGGTACAAACCCAACTCTCTGGAAATTATTGAAGTTTGAGGAAGGAGGAATGTTGTGCCTATCATTCTTCTTCAGTTGGTAAAGACATACTATAGATGAGCCTGTAGGCTTGATCAAGTTGGAAAACTTCTTTGAAATACATGATCCCCCATCTTACAGTAACCACTCCAAGGTAATGATAAAGGTGAGAAAGGAAAAAAATCTTGCAATCAACCTCATCAACTGTATCAACTGTGCTTGAACTTGGGGGTTTTGTAGCAATCTGATCAATTTGTTTGATAGCCCCTGTAATCTGCTCCACTATTTGCACATTTCCATCTGGGGAGAAAAGGGGAGGTAGCCCGTAGTTGATCAAAACATTAAAGTCCTTTTTTTTATCTCTTCAACTCTCCTTGCCAACACCACCTGGAAATCTTTACACTTTTTAGCAATCTTCTGGGAGTTAACAATTTAATTGGCCATGATATAGGTGGTTCTTCAATCAACAATTCAGGCATCTTTTAGAACCTCATCAAAAGCCACACAAAGTCTAGAAATGAAATTTTGTGATTCTGCCACCCAAGAGTCACATGCCTGTAGCACATGATCAGCTGTTAAGCCAATTTTTCCATTTATTCCCTGGACATCCTTCAAGAATTAAAAAAAAGGCCTAAGGACAAGAATTGTAGCTACAATCAACTCCCAATGTGAAGATACCAATGCTTTTAGTAGCGGGAGAGGTCCGACATCTTGAGCAACAACCAACTCTTGATTGAGTTGAGTCTTCTTAGTCTTTACATTTTCCTCTATTCGACCCTTTTCCCTAAGAGTGCCTGCCAGCTCGAAGCTTATTCTTTATACCTCTAAATCATGGGTCTACAATGTGGACATGGCCTCTTGTTTTTCTAGCTTCATTTTTTCTGTCTATCTGCGCCTTCCTAACAGCATCAAAAAACTCAGACTAGACATTTCCTAGCTCATTCTATAAATTTTCTTTAGTACTTATGTACCCCGCGTTGGTCTGATGCTGGATGATGAGATCAACTTTTAGCCTCTCAATTTAGGCATGTAGCCGAACCTGCTGTCTTTACACTTCTTCAAGCAATCTGGAGTCTTCCCCTTGTTTACTTTGAATCTACATTATGTAGGCCAACTCAACATCCTTAGCCTTGAGCTCTGTTTACAATCTACCCATTGTTTCCCTTACATTTACTAACTCTGTCTCACATTTTTTAACTTTCTACCAAAATTTTCATAGTCTAAATATACCACCTGCTGGGTGGTCTTAGCTAAGACTACCTTGTCATGAGGACACATTTTAGTTAGATCGAGGCCCGTTGTCTAGATGTTGTAATCTCTAGCTGTGTTTTCCCTTCAAGCTTGACCATGAGTAGTGTCATGGTACTAATCAAAAGAGAATCTCTCTCCTCATTGTAACAAGTTTCAATCTTCTTAGTAGTTGGCAACTCAACATTTTTCATAATTCGCCTCTATTTAGCATTTCATTGGGCCATCCTTGTTATGTTGAAACAATCCTGGAGAGTTTGAGGAACATCGACGTTCTGTGCTGCAATAGGGGCACCAGGAGGGAAACCAAAAAAGGTAACAGAGGGGGAGACCTCAAATGTATGAGTATAGGGAGAGGCGAAAGGGAGAATTATCATGGAAAAGGGTGGGATACCTTGCTAAGACTGAGCAAGGGATTTTTTGGTGGAGGTAAACATAGACATGGGCGGGTAGAAAGGTGTTTGCTCAAATATTTTTGGACTAGGATTGGGGGTTAATACAAATGTTTTAGCTCAAGAGGGGCCCTTGATAGGGCGAATAAACAGTCAGCAGCGGCTAAGACAAATGCTGATCATTTAGCATGCAGGGTAATCTCGGGAATTTCATTTTGAATAGGGAAAGATGCATTTAGGATTACTAAGTCAGGATCTGAGGATGGAAAATTCCTTTCCAAGGGAGGAAAAGAGGGGGTAAACAAATATGTGTAAATAGGAAGAGAAGGAGTAAAACTTACCTGAACCACGATGGTCAGTACATCCTGGAGAAGAGACTACACTTCTTCACCTCGGGGCAGCGTATCGGGCATGCCTAGGCCCTCAACCCACCTTCTTTTCTCCCGACCAAAACTGACATGCTCTATTCTCCTGACCACTGATCTCTCTAAAATTTGGACCTTAGGAACCATAGCGGATGATGCTCTTGTAGACCGTCAGGGTTTCTTTCCTTTTCTCTAGACGCTCGAGGCGGACGGAGCCCACGAATCCTTTTGCCTTAAATCTTTTTGACTATCAATTTCTTGAGGTCGGTGGTTATGGCATGGAACTTTTTTTGCATCGATTTCATGGATGGTTTCTGGATTAATGTCGTCAGAGTCGGCCTCCTTATTATAAAAGTACTCAAATTCCTCATCTTGTGGGAATTGTCTGACAAGAAGGTTGAGAAAACGCAACTCCTGTCGGAACCTCCAAAAATCTACTTTCTTTCTTTTTGACCATCCATTCTTCTTTAGCTATGTATTAATGGACTTATTTATTGGAAGGTTCTTATCATACTAGACCTTCGATGTGTAGAAGCTCAACCATTCTAGTCATTTGAAAGGAATATGCTTCAAGTCAATGTATAGCTGCACAGTTTCTTGAGTCACGTTGTATCAATGGATTTCTTTTTAGTTAGATTATCAATCAATAAAACATATAAAATAAATCCAAAGACCTATCAAGAACAATGAAAACTTAAAAATAAGTATACCTTTGATTCGTATGAGTTTCCATGATTCACCTTGATAGTACCTTCTTGCTTGTTGGTTGACGTGTTTCCCTCAGATTCATCATGTGAGCAATCTGCAAATAAATGTCTATGTCCTACACCAAGCTTTGAAGGATTTGCACAAATGCCTAATGCCTATGTCTATGACAAAAATAACTCTAAAATTCCAAATTAATCTAAGTATTAATATGCCAGAATATTGTAATCTATGTGCCTCTGTGTGTAATTGAAAAGTGAAAGGAAAATGGCATTTTATAGAAAATTCCATTTTGAATGGATGGTCGAGATTGAATTCTGACCAAAACCTAGAACCAGAGGTCCAGATTAAATCCAAGAATCCCTAATTAGGGTTAGGGAAAAATCATTAATCGCGCGGTCAAGATGTCATCTTAGATAATCGAATCGACGGTGGAGAATAAATGAGGAAATTCATTCAAAAATAAAGATTTTCAAAAATGAATAAGATAAAGAGTGGACTGAAAATCAAATTTGGAAAAATCAAGAATCTTCCCGATCACTTGATTTCTGGAGGAAAGTTACTAATTTGGAACTAAATTAATTCCAAATGTGAATTTTTTGAAATAATAAATAACCAATTTTCAGATCAATTACCAAAATGGACTATCAGTTAAGATTGAGATGACATTTTAAATAATTTTATTTATTTAAAATGAGAAGAATATTAATTTAGGAAATTAAATAATTAAAGATAACTATTTAATTTAGCAGATAAGACTAATAATTAAATAAATTTATTTATTTATTTAATTATGACAATTAGTGACATATTAAATAAATAAATTAAACTTATTTATTTAATAATTAGGAAGAAATGACTGAAGAAGGGTGATTAAATAAATTAAGCAATTTATTTAATTAAGGGAAGACTTAGACAATTATTGACCTATTTAATAAATAAATAGAATTTATTTATTTAATAATCATGAAGAATAAAAGGACATGAATTAATTAAATAATTATGAATTATTTAATCAATAGTCGAATGTGGACCAAGGACATAATTAAATGTCATAATTATGCTAGGACGAAAGTGGTAAAAATAGAGCTTGCAGGCCTAGGTCATTTTTAGGTGTCTACACATGTTCTTCCTTCTTTCGAAGTACTCTCGTTCCTCATGCTTCATGCTATAAATTCCCCATGGGATATAGTCCCACTTATCACAAATGATGACTAGGCCCAAAGCTTCTAATAGATTCTTGAGTTCCTCTTCACAAAATTTCTTTGTAAGCGATACCTAATTGTTAGCAATATTGAGAGGGAGCGAATACAACTTCGCCTTGTTTCTCCCCATGCCGTAGATTTTTTGGACAACAGTCAATTAGTGGCATGCATCCAGCATGAAAACTCTATCTGTTACAAACCTAGGGAGTTGAAAAGACTCATTGGGAAAACCATGAAATCTAATAAATGTGAAATCCGCACCCAAGAAGTAATCCATTGGATTTGACAAGATCCTCATCCATTGTAGAACCTCGGGAGAGAAACGCCCTGTAGGGCGGTGTAACAATTCTTTGAGTACGGGCCTCAAAAATTAATCTAAAAACCTATAATAATCCCTTGTTCTAGAAAGAAGATGGGTCCACACAGAAATCGGGTAAAGATAGTTCCTTTCATCTAGCCTAGATACTAGCACATTTTTCCCCAAATATTCAAAATTTTGATGTAAAACTAAATGAGCTAAGAAAGAAGGGTTCCTGAATTTAGGATCAGTCCCATAATTTTTTAGCTGGTCCAACATGTTCCAAGCTATCACCTTGAAAAAATCATAGTGCCTCTAGAATTTTTCTTTCTTTAGCTCAAAATCCAAGCCAAATTGGAAAGGGAGAACCTGGACATCATTATCAAGACCAAATACCCAAGCCAACATCGAGAATACCACCTGAGTGTCCCTCTTGAATATATCATAACCATTAACGTAATAGGCCTTATGATACTAGCGAAGTCAGAAATGAACCTCCTAATGAAATTGATTTTCCTCAGGAATGACTGGAGTCCTTTTTGGTTCACTGGCAGAGGTAATTCCATTATGGACCTAACCCTTTTGGGATCTATTGATATCCCCTCTTTTGAGACTACAAAACCAAGTAGCTTACCTTGAGGCACTCCAAAGACACATTTTTTTGGGTTTAGAGAAATCTTGAACTACTGACATTTCTGGAAAACCTTTTCCAGATGGTCAAAGTAATCATCTTTTGATTTTGAAAAGACTGTTAAGTCATCTAGATATATCAAAATAACTAGGTTAATTAAACCTTTGAAGGTGATATCCATTGCTCATTGAATAGTTGCACTATAATTTGACAAGCCAAATGACATCTTAGCATATGCAAACGTTCCCCACTTAGTGGTAAACATTGTTTTGTGTGGGTCACTCTCCTTCACATATACCTAGTTATATCCCGAAAAACCATCAAGTAGTGAGAACATTTCAGACCCAGCTACCGTCTACAGAATTTGTTCCATTGAAGGCAAGGGGTAATGGTCCTTGAGTGATGCCTTATTTAAATCTCAAAAATCAACACAAAGTCTAATATCTCCATTCTTCTTTCAAACAGGTATGAAGTTTGACACCCAAGTGGAATGTTTGATTGGATATATTATCTTGGACTCGACCAACTTGGTAAGCTCTTGTGCCATTAAGGCCTCAACCTTCAGGTTGACAGGCTTTTGCTTATGTCAGATGGGTTTAGACCCATCCTCCAAGTTGATGGTATGTTGAATTATACTAGGGTCATAACCTCTAAGGCCATCATAAGTCCAGGCCATAACTCCATCATATTCTTAACATAGATCCCTTAGTCTTTCTTTATCTTTAGTTGAAACCTCCTTTCTGACTTTCAAATTTCTACCATACCCAACATCGAGTTCTTCATAATCTCTCTCATCTTCCATGAACCTTCGTTTAACATTTCTTTCACCTTCATAGTCAAATAGATTCTTGAGGGAAATTAATCCTCTTCAAAGCTTATTCCCTTTTAATTGGATGACCTTCCCATCAAAAAATTTTGTTCCTAGGGTTGGAGTGTCAGGAATCATTCCCCCCTTTTGTATGAAGGTATCTATCTGAGTATCATCATTGAAAACCTGCCAATTCTCGTCATTATCTGAAATTGAGTGTTAGACAATGACATGTACTTCATTTTTCCTAATTGAGTTGGAAGTTGGTTCAAATTGTGACCCGACTGATGCCATTTGATCAACTATGTTGTTTTGAGATTAAGGAATAACTTGTATGTTGAAGGCTTGGAAACTCTCAATGAGGTCCCAAACTCGATGTTTGTACAATCTCATTCGAGTATTCTTTGTTTCTACTTGACCACAGACTTGGCTTACCACCAGCTTTGAATCTTTGAAAACCCGTATTCTCTTTATACTCATTCTTTGTGCAAGGTTTAGGCCGTGAACTAAGGTCGCATATTCGACATCATTGTTCGAACATGAGAACATAAAATGGTAAGCTCTAAGCATCTTAGATCCCATTGGAGAGAGTAAATGGACACTCACATCGGTGTCAGCCTTACACTTGGCACCATAAAAAAAGGGTCCATATTCGATTATCAGAAAGGTCATTAGATTTCTCCTAGTCCTTTATTAGTTTCAGAAAAGTTTGACCACCATAAAAAATTACATAAGTGTTGAGCCTGGTTGCATGGAAGTTGTCGAACGGATCAAAATTAATGAATCGGTTAAGCAACACTTCTTCTTTGAGAGTTCGCTCACTTGTATCCTCTTCATCCTCTAGCATTTGAACACATTATTTCTCCTATTGAGATATTGCAGTATGTGCGGCTTCAAAGCATAGGAATGCATTGTCTGCAATATGTTTGGGATGCAAAGCTTTTGAAAGGATCTTCATCTTTCCTCCTTGTTTAGTCCTTAAAATCAAGTGGTCCCAGTCAAGTTCCAGATATCTGCCAAGTTTGGCAGTGAAATCTGTTGATAGACACATCCCGAAAACTGGTGGAATGTCTATTACTACCACCTCCTAAGTGACTGTTTGGCTTGGGCAGAAGAAAAGTGTTAGAGACGGATCTTTTATCCAACCAATGGTTGGGACCTTCTTTCCATCTAGCTACATGATTCCTCTTTCAAGGGGTTCATACTTAAGCCTTAAAGCATCCACCACTTGTTTTGGCATAATAGTTGTGCTAGCTCCCGAATCAATCATATTATTATGAAACAATTTATCCCCAACAATAAGCATTAAAAAGAAAGGTGTGGGCTTTGTACCGCTTACCTAGGAGCTTTTTCTTTAATGTTGCTCACGTTATTTGCATAAGCCATTGCTTTTGAAGCCTAGGGAGAGGTACAGATATATCTTTTCCGTTTGGATTGTTCAACTAAGTCACGTTCACCTCGAAATTTTTCCCTTCCACTTTTAATGCTTCTTGAAGTAGGGTTTTCTGCTTAGGAATTGATATGACATCCCATAATGACACATTGGTAGGTGCCTTCTTCAATTGCTCCACTATGTTAAGCATCCCAACTATTTGGGCCTTTGGCTTAAATGGTGGTATTTCTTTTTTTTGGGAGAAAACGTTCCATCATGATTGGGGTTGGTGCTTTATTCACCTCCTTTTCCGCTAATGGTACATTAGGTCGATGAAGCCTACCTCTCCAGGGGGAACAATTGTCATGGTTGTGGACGTGGAGGAACTTGTTGTACATATTCCCCTGTGAGCCTTCTTTTAGATCTTGTGTTGTAATCAGGCCATACTAACAGAACACCAGTTGTCGAAGCCCTGTTTGCATACACTACATATTCTTCCTCCAACCATGAGAACAATTATTGGTCAGCTGCTATGTCTGCTTCTTGTTCCAGGGACATCTCTTGTAATTTCACTCCAAAATGAGCATTCTCCATTTCGGATGACCCACATTCATCTGCATTCATGGGTGGGCCTTTGCTTCTTTGTTTCGTCGTCCATTTTTGCATATTTCCCTTCAAGAAATTTTGTGGGAAATGACCATCACTATAGGTGAGGCACCACTCATCACCTCTTCTACCAAATTATTCTAGCCTTGGATCAATTCAATGTTTTGACTACCTTTTACCATTTGAAGTGGCATGGTGACCAGAACTATCTGGTTTGTAGATGTCGTTTATTGGCTTCCTCCTTGGGGAAAACCTTGGTATGAGTTTTGTTGATAGAAGA
Source organism: Sequoia sempervirens (assembly GCA_007258455.2). Taxonomy (NCBI): domain Eukaryota; kingdom Viridiplantae; phylum Streptophyta; class Pinopsida; order Cupressales; family Cupressaceae; genus Sequoia; species Sequoia sempervirens. Next base: position 139,749,696 of record VDFB02000003.1, on the reverse strand, counting down.
GCTTACTTCCACCATAGTTTTGGGCATTCACCTTCAAAGGCATTTCCTGCTATCATTTGAGATGTCATTTGAGAATGAGCAATTCATTAACAAGAGTCTGCATGAGATTCTTCAAGTTGTTAATGTCGGTAATGACTGAACTTGAACCTGACGTGCTACCTTATGTAGAAGGATAGATATACGTAGACTAGGGTGTACCGAACACGTTTTCTTGTATAGCACACGTACTTGAACAGGCTCCTTCTTGTGAAGTTTCAGAGGGTTCCACAAACATAGGCATGGGAGGTCAAGGCAGGAGCTTCCCAGCATCAATTAGACTATTTTCCACCCGCACCGCCAACTCATAAGCATTGGGCAAGATATCTCCCCCATGGAAGTTATCATAACTTCGATGTTCAGATTGATAGCCTTCAAATAGAACATGAACACCATCATAGCTAGGGGGTGAGCAATCAAAGGAATCCTCTGCCAAGTTTTATCGAACCTAGTGTTGAAGTCACTCATGGATTCTCTTGGAGCCCTTTTAATGGTAATTAATTGATGTAATAGTGAGGAGCGGTCTCCCTTTTCCAAAAAATGTTCAGACAAGCGTCCTCCTAGCTTGTCCCAAGAAATGATAGAGCCCGAGACCAAAGATCGATACCAATATTGGGCCTTTCCTTTAAAAGATGCGGCCAACAACCTTAGAGAAACATTTTCCTCTGCTATATTATGTACCCTACATACCTTTGCTATATCTTGAAGGTGTTCAAAAGGGGTTTTAAATTCTTCTTCAGAAAAAATTGGAATAGCCTTGAGGGCATTAGCAGGTATGGCAGGCCATACATCTGGGGGTGTCGGTGGTTGTAGCAGGCTACCACTATCCCATGTTACAAAATTTCTAGGAGCAGGAGGAGGGACATGATCCATGGAGAAAGAATTCCTATGAATCAGATATACAGGTAATATTATCTAGAAATTTAAGCCTCTGGGTAGATTAGATAAGGCTCTAGTTACTGGGTTCTGACTTCTCACTCTATTACTTCTTACAGGTGATACAAAACCTATAGTTCTTCTCCTCCTAGGATTTGAGGTAGGTAACTGAGAGTACTAGAAATGACCTCTCAAGGATGCTATCATTTGGACCTTGGCCATGAAACTTCTAGCTTCCTTCCTTAGCATGATTTAAGAAATATTTATAACTTCTAATCAGGTTTTTGGAAAAAAATTTGTCCCACCAGGCATGCTAGAAAAAGAACTGTTGATCATCAAAGCTTGCGCTTCTTTGACAATCTTATGGGAAATTCAGCAAGTGTGGGAAAAATTATATCTCACTGAATACCTCGAGGTTTTTTATAGAAATCCAGCTCTTCTTTTGGGCTTTTGAGAGAAGGGATAAAATAAATATAAATATAAAACATAAAAGGCGATGTGCTAAAGCTTTTACAACATTTCAAACCCATGTTATTCCTATGATTGATATAAAGGACATAGAATGCCACAACCCCTCATTGTTGGAAAGAGAACAAACAACAAAGGCTAACTTCAAGCATAGTGAAAACTTTCAGATCTTTCCACAGGTAGTGTTCATTGAGGTCTGATCAAACATAAAGATTCCTTAGAGTAAAAGAACAATATTCCAGAAATTACAAGAACTTTGTCTCCCAATACAACATAGCATAACAAAATAACGACTTTAAGGAAAATAGTAAAAGTCCAATGACATAGTCCAATTCTCCTAAGCTACTATTCAATCACACAAGCATAAAACATAGAAATCTGCTATTTAAACTACCAGAATATAGCTTGCAAGACATAGTGTTTCATTCAAAATGACAGTATAAAGCAAGAAAGCTTGAAAAAGGCCATACATGTATAGTCTCAATAAATTCTCCTCAATAGTTCATGTTTAATTAAAACTAAACTTTGAAACAAAGGTCGAATGCCAATCTGACAATAGGTTAAACCTTAATGGATATAATATGCCAGAATAAAGTAGTTTTATAACTTGCTTCTAAAAATAGTTCTTAAATTTTTTAAGAAAACTAAAAAGAAAAAAATCTTTTTACAAAGAAAACAGTTCGTCCTAGAAAAATCTTGCTTCTTTTGTGTTGTCACCCTCCTTTTATAGCCACCAAAGAAAGAAACATTGCCTCACCTTAGAAGTAATTACTGCTAGATGTTAATACCTGATAGCTCATGATCTGATTTGTAAGCCCTTGGTTAGGCCACAAAAGATCTTTGCATTAACTCTTCAGCTACTCCATTGATGTCTCTTAGATATTTTAAAGAGAGAAGCCTATACCTGATCAAATCTTAAAAACAATAGTTTAGCAAAAGAATCATGCTAACTAATCACATCACCTCGAAGCATTGACTTGAAGCTTCCATCTTGAGAAAAGCAAAGAGAATCCAACAAGCTTCGTCAGTTTTAAAATATATTATGTTAAAATGCATGGTCTTCCTTTGATAGAGAGATGACACGTCATGTGGTCAAAAACTTATGCTTTCTGAATAATGTTTTTGCAGCAAATTTCTGCCCTCCTGACACGTGTCTTGGGTGCTCCTTCGAAGAAAAAAGATAAGGGAAAGTTGTGCAACCACCTTGTGGCACATTGCATGTCTTCCTTACTAGCCTTACATTATCCTGAACACTTCCCTAATTAAAGAAAAATCCAAAAACTAGAAGGATAGGGAAATAAAAAACACTTTACAAAAACCACTATAATTGATGAGGAAGTGCATAATGAATTGAATTTTCTATTTTCCTCTTCTATGAGCTTAGACAATAACAACTGTGATGATCCTCCTAAATCGAGTGATTCACCACATGTTGAACTTGGTGATTCTCTTAGTACAACACTTGACATGATCCCTATCACTAGTGATCTACATTCTGCATATACTGAACAAGACTAGGACATAGATGACCTGCTGGATGGTTGACTCACATGTGCTTTACCAGTATTTTTGCTTTCCTTTTTTATTTTATTTTTGCATGTGTGTAATGTGATCCCTCGTTCTGTTATGTTTGATATTTCCTCTCTATGTCCATTCCTCTATTTGTACCTTCATTCTTCTATATTTCATAAGCTTGTTTCCTTTTCATTGGTCTTTACATTTCATTTTCATTTATCTTTCCATTTTTTTCTTTTGTTTTCCTTTTAGGGATAATGAAAGGCATTGAGATACCCTATGTCTCTTCCATGTTGACCCAAAAGATTTTTCTTTTCTTTTCCTTTCACTTTTGTCTTGTGTTTTCCTTTTAGGGATGACACAAGGTGTCGAGACAACCTATGTCTCTTCCATATTGACCCAAAAGTTTTTTCTTTTATTTTCCTTTCATTTTTGTCTTGTGCTTTCCTTTTCAGGATGACGCAAGGCATCGAGACATTCATGTTTCTTCCATGTTGAGCCAAAACATTTTTATTTTTTTCACTCTCTTTGTGTCATTCTTACAGTTCTATGTGTATTTCGAGAATGATGGCAGTTCTGAGCTCTCTAATATAACTGAATCAAAGACAGATACTGAGCCTGAATCCATAGATCCCTTATGTATTTCTAGGGGGAAACCCTCTTTTCCTTTTTCATGTTTGTCTACTTTAAAGTAATTGCTCACAACATGGTGTTTAGCAATTTATTTAAAGTGGGGGCATACATTGGCATTATTTTGGCATGGTTTCATTGGCATTTTTCCATGTTACTTGATTTTCTTTTCTCTTTGTGGTGACATTGGGAATAATGTCCTTCAAGATCTTGATCTATCTTAGCATATCAAATTCCTCTTAGTGGTGATGCAACACATTGCATTCCCTAAGTTGTGAATCACTTATCCTTTGATTGGTCCTTTCTTGGAGACATTAGGAACAATGTCCCCTAAGATTAAGACCTCACATGAACTAAGAAAAATCCCTTCAAACATCCCTCTTTCCTATTTCATTTTATTTTTGTACCTTATTAAAGTCATGTAGGTATGGCTCTGATATGGTTCCTTGGGGCTCACCTAGTGAACAACTAGCTTCGCTAGCCCTTATGAGCATGCATTTTCTCTTTGTCCTTATTAAATTCATGGAGGTATGGATTTGATATGGTTCCTTGGGGCTCACCTAGTGAACAACTAGCTTCACTATCCCTTGTGAGCATACATTTTCTTTTTTCCTTATCATAGTCATGGGGGTATGACTTTGATATGGATCTCTTGGGGTTCACCTAGCGGACAACTAGCTTGACTAGCCCTTGTAAGCATGCATTTTGTTTGAATAGTGGACAACATGTTCCACTTGTAAACCTTTTCTATAAAAATATCCTAGACCCGATCCACAGTGCATTGGACGGCTAATCGAGCTTGATCTATTGCATTCTTTTTCCTTGTTTCTCTTTTTCCTTTTTCTATCTTTGATGGTGTATGCTAGTGATCTGGTTATGGCTTCATATATAATCTACAAGTGTGTTCCTTTGTTCCTATGTTGGTTTATCATAGGATCTTCATCCTAGGGGCTTGGCCACCCTTATGGTTATTGTCATACTATCTTACTAGCATTCATACATTTGAACCCATATTGATTGTGTGGTTGGCTACTTTAGTGTGAGATTGAAGCAAGTTCATCCTCTCACTAAAGTGGGGGCTAAATTTAGTGTAGGAAAATGTATACCCTTTCATTTTCACACATGTGTTTGGCCCTCCTTTCTTTGTTTATCCATATTTATGTCTTAATTGGTCATATTTTGCATCCACAAGCCTAATAAATTGTATCTTTTTTATGGACAATTCTAACAAACATCAAAGGATAAATGATAATTTACTTATTATGGATTTGTGTCCTTGATTTTTGGACTAAGACTAAGATGCCACCTAGGGCGTCTTTGTCCTCCAAAGGTCTTGGGACCCTCTTTTCAAATTCAACTTAAATGGCCCCCTTTTGGAGTTTGTGCCCCAAGTTTCAAGCCTCGGGACTAAGATGCCACCTAGGGAGTCTTAGTATTCCTCAAGTTATTTTTAGGATTTAGCCTCCTTTAATTAATGAATTCATATGTTAGCCTATTGTGGTATAATTTCATGATATTAAGCATAGATAAGTATAAATACAAGGTTCCTTCTCTCATTCTTCATCTAAGCATTCAATTATTCATCCTTATAGAAAGTTTGAGTTCACAAGAGCATTCAAGAGTAGTTCATCAAGAATTTGGAGCCATCATGAAGATTCAACATAATATTAAAGATATTCTTGCATCATGTGTGCTTTTGAGCTAACATTTGTGATGTAGGGTTTTAATTCAAGCAAGCAATTCAAGTCAAGATCTATCAAGCATTCATTTGATTCAATATCTACATTCAAGCTATCCAATTCACACAAGTTTACAAATTTCATAACAAGGGTTTTGCGAGTTACAACATAGCACTTTATTCACTCATCATTTCCCTCCATTATTTCATTTAATTCCAAGGTTTAATTACCAACAAGGGGTTTGACCAAGGGAAACCCCCATTTACTAACAACAAACAAGTTTTTCCTCTCTTGCATGTTTTTGTTTGTAGATTTATCTTGAAAAATTGAAGATTGTTTGAAGTGCTATGTTGCAAAGTTGTAAAATTGCATTGCAAAGTTGTCATCTTCACGGAAACTCACCTACAGGCCAGATCTGGAAGTTTCAAGACCTAAGATCTAAGAATAAGGAAGTGTAGACACTGAGCCTTAGAATCACATTCAGAGATTTCAAAAATTCAAGATGGGGCTAAGTCGATAGTAAGGGTGTCTTAGTCATCCCAAGGGTATTTTATAGAGATTCTTTCAGATTCTATTCTAACATCTAAAGATTATGCATCTCCCCAAAAAAATAGTAGTGGGACTAAGACAATAGTAAGGGTGTCTTTATCCTCCTTAGTATATTTTTATAGCATTTTTGCATTTCTAGAATCCTCATTACATTTCCAAACCTCCCAAGTACATACGTCCTAACTTGTTACTTAATTTTTTCATTTACATCCATTATTTGGCTTGCATTACTAGGTTTTGTGAGTTGAATGTTAAGTTGGGTATGTGTAGGATCATCATGGAAAGAACAACCCTCTAGTGGTGAAAAAATCAAAAAAATCAGAGTTAGGAAAATTCACATAAAAATTTGAATAAGTTATCTATATTATTTCAAAAATATGTAAGAATAGAATTTGTAGAAAATTGAATGTAGTTTCTAAACTACTAGGTTTATTTTTTTTTAAATCTATTTGGTGAAAATTTGAAATTTCATTGCAATAGTACTTAAATTTCAGGGAAAAAATAAGTAGGTGTCTGTCTGACCACCCTAACCACAATAAAATCATAATATTTTTTATAAGATTTTAGATATTAGTAGAGGACTCATGTCCTGATGTGATGCATGGTTTTTTGTAATTTGTTTCCAAGTAAATGATTAATTATGAATTTTTTATTACAACTTTTAAAAAATATAAAAACTCATATGTTTGACCACCTCAATTGGGTCAAAACTTCATGAAATTCATTTTTTTTTAATCCTATAGTATGCGAAGCATAGAATGTGGTGCATTTTTTGGATTCAAAAAATGTGATACCATTTCAAAGCTATATATTTTTTTCAATGAGCCTATAAATCAGTACTTTAGTCATATTTCAAATAGAAAATTTATAATAATAATAATTTATTAAATTCAAAGTAAGCATAATTTATATTGGTGGAAAGCTGAGAATATCCTTTAAAAACCCTTTTTGTTTCATCAATTTTGGGTAAAAAAAATTTGTCAACCACATACTCTACACATACCCATCATATCACCACTTTTTGGCCCATCATGATCCTACACATACCCAGTTGTCTTTTCCAAGCTTTTGCTTGGTGGTGAACCCTTCAAAGCCTAAAGAACCCCCCCTCTAGGTCTTCCTTGTTGATAATTGAATCACCTTTATGTTGATAATAAATCCAATTTGGAATCCTAGGGAATATTTGAATGATAATAGGAGAAGAGTGGTGTTATATGACCTAGGTGATAAAGCACACATTCCCCCTATAGATCAGGCCCCACAATGATACCTTAGCAAGAGTATTCCTTAATTTTTCATAATGTGTCACAGTATTCTTTAATTTATTCTTTGTGGAGATAAACAAGGAGGACCTGGTAAGATGGGGTTAGGTAATGGGAGAGATGTTGAAGCTATTTTTCTTGGTTGTAGATTGTTTCAAGTGTTATATGTATGAGCAACAATATTATGACTCAGATACTGTGACACATTATTCTTAGGTGGGTAAAGGACAAGTTCAGGATTATTTTGAGTTGGCAGTTTGTATGAAGGTGGATAAAGAATTAGGGGATTCTTAGGATGTCCCATAGGGTATGTAGGAGGTCGTATAGTCAAGGGGGATCTAATGGAAATTTGCATATTCATAACCTCAACAATCTTGGTTTGATGTATTTGTAATAAAAGGAAATCTAGAATCACCTTTTTACCATCACAAAGGAAGCCACATTACTATTGTTGTCATTTTCTTACACCATGATATCCTCCCTAGGAGGAGAGTTGTTAGGAGAACTACAAACCAAATGTTCTTGACATTCAAGGATTGGTTCTTCCAAAATGACTTCATCGCAAGTAGGGGAATGATCTATAGTTGAATTTTCTTTCTCAGTAAGGGTTTCCATAGGTGAAGGGAGACAACTAAGATTCTCATGACATTCATCTATTGTATTTTATATCATCAAAGTATCTTCTTCATAGATATGAGAGATACTAGGAGAAGAAAAAGTATGATTATCATGATCATTTATGACTTCATTCCTTTGTTCCCTAATGTCTTCTGAAATAGGATAGGTAGGGGAAGGATCATAAAGAGGGTTGTTATAGACCTTAAAGATTTGATCATCTAACACAAACATATACTCATCATTTACAATCTCATCTTCCACTAAATCATTTTCACAAGCATGAGGAGAATGGACATTAGGTAAGGTGATGTTTAGAAATGTGTCTATGATTTCATTCTCTTGTGCCATAATATCTTCCAATGTAGGAGAGTTTATAGAAGAGAAGCTTTCAACAATTTCATGATTCTCAATCAATGCATCTTCTAACACCGAAATACCTTCATCACATGTAGGAGAGGTATTAGGAGAAGATAAACTATGATCATGAGGATTGTCTATATCTTCATCTTCTTCTATCACATCATTCCAAAAAATAGGAGAGATAAGAGGGGGGTAGGTTTAAGGAAAGCATCAACATTTGCATTATCTTGCACTTAAAGACTCTCATAACTAGGGAATGTATTGAATGAATGACTAAAACGCTTAGTGACTAACTTTTTCTTTGTAAACTTGGAAAAGATTGAAACTAAATTTTTTGAACAATAATCTATGCAAACTCACAATGCAATGTAAAGACCTAAAATGAAATGCAATTTTCAGATTTCAAATAAGGTAGTTTACTGATTACACTATGCAATGAACTAAAAATGAAATGTTGTAAATGAAAATTTTGAATTAAGCAATCCATGAAATGGACCAATTTATGCTAGATTTAGTAAAATGCATGTAACAAAAACTCTACCAACTAAAATAGCTAACCAATGGTAGAAAACAGAAATGTAAAAACAAGGTTTTTAATGTTGTAAAAGGCAATTTTAGGGGTGCACTAGGACTAATTCTCCCAAGGTGGCGAATGAGTCTTAGTAGGGATTTTTTTTTCTAAAAATTAGAGATTTTTAAGTGATTTTTATGCTTTTTAGTTTATATGATGTGTAACCTAAGTGAAAATGTAGTTTTCAGATGGTTTGCAATGATTTGAGATGCAAAAATGCAACCTATATGCACTTTCACTAATGAAAAAGTTTAGAAACCCTAGATGTCAATTAACTAATGAAAAATCTAATGCAAAGTTAATGCAAGCTAGATCTAGGATGACAATAGACTCCAAATAAGAAAATGAAATGTTCTAAATTCAGGTTCACCAAAATGTGGTGTATGAAAAATGTGGTTTGGTTTGAATGCTATCATATGACTTAGGACATAGAGCATACCCACTTTCCACCTACTACATTCAAGGGTAACCCTAGAGATCGCAATGCAAAAGAGAAAGAGATCTTGCAATAGGGTTTTCCTAGGGGCCAATTGTAAACTAATCAAGGGTTCACCACCAAGTAATGACTTGGAAAGACATGAATTCAATTTGTAATGTCTAAACCTAGTGATGCATGGAGCTTAAATGAATGACCTAGAAATGCATATAAATCAGAACAAAAAGTTGTAAAATCATAAGTGTGCACTTGGAAACTTGTAGAGATTTGAATGGAGACTAGAAATTCTACAAATCTTGAAATTTAGGCCTTTTGGGACTCATTCGCCATTCTAGAAGAATTAGTCCTAGATCAAGGTTTTTGCACAGTAACACATTTTTTGAAAAAGGGTATCTAAAACTACAAAAATATCAAAATTGACCTAAACTAGGATTCATTCACCGATCTAGGTGAATGAGTCCAATTAGGTTTTTCTATAATTTCAAATTCTAAACCTAGTCTTCAATTTCTACTCTTCCTATTCCCCTTTGTTTCTGGATTTAAAACTACTAATTTTGGACATATAGGTGACTTTTTGTGAAGATACAACCTTGCAAATGAGGAGACAATTCCAACAAATTTCTTCAAGCTTGTAACCTAATCTTCAATTATCCTTCATGCTCCAAGACACCTAGATCTACAATTACACATGTAAAGAGAAGAAAACTTGTTGATTGTTAGTGAATAGGGGTTTTCCTTGGTCAAACCCCATTTAGGTAATTAAACTAAATGATGAAATAATGAAAGGACATGAAAAATGAACAATGATACCTTGAATGATGCCTTGTAGATGGCATCTTGTAAATCTACAACTCAACATGAAATAGCCATGAAGGATGTAGATCTTGATCTTGACAAAGGTGCAAAATAATCTTGATCTTGGATCTTTAATGCTACATCACAACACTAGCTCAATAATATGTTTGATGCTTGATAACCTTTGACATGATGACAGATCTTGAATTTCTCCAACAATTGATGAAGAATTCTACTCTTGAATTCCTTAGAAATGATGTTGCAAATTATCCTAACAATCTTGTGAACTCTTGGAATGCTTAACTCTTGAGTGCTTGGGTTGATATCATGTAGGCTTTTATGAAATAATGATTTGAAAGCTTGTTTATATAGGAAATGCACTCAAATGATCATTTATTTGATTGCAAAGGCTGACATAAAATAAATTTGAACTTAATGTTGGATGTTGTGGATGTGTTGCTGATATGTGGTTGTCATTGATGTCAACACTATTAGCATTTGGTGTATTGAAAGTTGTATATGTCGAGGATATTGAGAAAATTGTTAAAAGAAGTGTTGCAGGTTCCCAGTGGTTCAGTGAAGGTGATGAAGGTATCTTGTTCTATATGTCAAAGATTGGTTGTTGTGGATTAAAAGGTTTTCTATTGAGTGTATCTAGTCCATCCTCCAGAAGTTTCAAAGGTCCGCATGAAGATATATTCATACCGTGAGTAATTATGTTCTAACAATATTTATGTGGGTTTTGTTAGTATTCCTAAATGAAGTTTGTGTGTTTTTGTTGTTGCGGATACTTCTCTATTGTTTCTCGGTGCTCGTAGATGCTTCTAGATCATGATGTATCTTTGTGGTATGTCCACATTGATCGATGTGCTCACGGTCAAATATTTTTCTATGTATGTTCGGTTTTCATGTTCTTGGATGACATGATGGTGGTAGTTTGTTGTGGATCTTTGAGGTGAAATTATTTGAATTCTTTTTGTGTTGGAGTTGTTAATTTGGTTCTCCACTATGTTGTGGCTAATCTTGGTGGATTCACATTGCAAATTTATTTGTAAATTTGGGCCAACATTGAAAATGTGTTCTATATTTCTAGCTGACTAAGTTGTTGATGTAATCTCTTGTTACAAATACATAATAGTGATTGTTTCATTAGTGTAGAGTGTTCTTAGTATGCTTAGAGTGCTCAATGTGCTCTTGTGTGTGTATGTGTGAATATCATTCGATTACAGAGCAGAGTGGGAAGGAGATTGAGCGAAGTGTGAAGAAGTTTGAGCGAAGAGTGACGAAGGTTTTTTGTGCTTAACTGGAACTATAATTGGACTTGTGTAGAAGCTATTTTCTCAGTTCACAATTTGTATGGTCTTAATCCAAACCTTTCTTTGGAAAATGAGTCCTCTTTTGTATTTCAGCAGTGAGCTCTAGGCAGTGTGCCTAAATGCATGTGCATTCCCATTATTCTTATACTTTTAATAGGGTATAATATTGTGGACTAACCTCCACCATGGTTTTTCCCCTAACAGGGTTTCCACGTAAAAATATTGGTGTTCTTTGTGTTACTGATGTGTTGATTTTCTATGGTTTATTATTCATTCATCAAATCTAGGATTGAGTTAAGTAAAGATTGAAAATTTTAAAATATTATGTGACAACTGATTCACCCCCCCTCTCAGTTGTCTATCCTTGTTTTTCCAACACTCAAAACCAAATTTTCCCACTTAAAACCTCAAAAATAGGCCAAGTGGGACTCATTCACCATCTATGATCAATGGGTCTCACCTAGATGGGACTCATTCACCCAAAGTGGCGAATGGGTCCCACAAGGCCTATTTTGACTGCTAAAGTGTCAGGGAGTGTGTAAATTAAGATTATTTGTTGATTTTGTTGGGTTTTTCATTGAAATATGGCTTGGGATGTATAATATAGGGTCTTAGGGGCCTATTAATGATGATGTTAAGGTCATAAATACAATAGGGCCTAAAATCCAATGTGAAAGTGTAAATAAATACACTTTACAACACTAAATTAAGGAAAAAATGGGCCTATTTAGCTTAGAAGGGCCCTAAATCCCATGTGAAAGTGTAAAAAACATTACAACACTATATTAGGTCCATTTAGTTTACAATCCTCCTAAATTTAATGTGAAGGTGTAAATAAATACACTTTACAACACTAAATTAAGGTAGAGTTAAGTTAATTTAGCTTAAAAAGGGCCCAAGACCTAATGTGGATGTGTAAAACACCTCACAACACTAGATCAAGGTGACATTAAGTCCAATTTATCATTAATTATTCCTAAATAAAGCAAGGAAAAGGTGTAATTTTTCTGTTAGTACACATATGAAAAGTTCAAGGAAAAGAAAATAGCAGAATTATCCCTTCGAAACATGCCTCAACCTATAAATGAAACACCTATCCTTGACAAAGAAATGATTGAACCAAAACCACTTCCAAAAATACAAGAAAAACCTATAGAAAACTTCCTGTAATTTCCTACAAGAGACCACAAGATAGCACAAACAATCTCATTGTCCCTCCTCGAGTAAAAAAAATTTATAGAGCTAAAGAGAAAGTGGTTGAACAACCTATTATTGTTTCTTCTATTCCTCCCAAGGAAGAGAAGGAACCAATGATTGAAAAACATGCTCTTACACAAACATAAATTGATAATAGATTGAAAAGGAATCAAAGTGCTAGAGAGAGTAGGAATAGGAAACATGCTATTGCTCATAAATTACAAACTCAAGAAAACAAGAACAACATAGAAAATCAGAATCCAAACTTCCCTGATGCAAAGCATGATGATCCTATACCTTCACCACAACATAAAAAAGAACATTGCATGGATATTGTTATTCGACCTCCTGTTGTGATAAATCTAGATGATGAAATTGACATAGCAAAAATTGATGAACAAATGCATGATGAGTTGAATACATTTTTGTCTTCTTCTATGAACCTAAATGACACATCTCCTAAAAAGGGTTTTGAACCTAGTGCTTCCCCTAGTTCGGCATTTTCTTTTGTCCCTCTGGCTAGTTTTCCACCTTCTGTTTATATTGACTGAGATTGGGATGCAGACAACCTGCTTTAGGTCGACTAGAATGTGCCTTACTAGTATTTTTTTTCCTTTTTCCTTTTTTCTTTTTGCATGTGCGTAATGTGATCCATCATGTTGTTTCATTTTATGTACCTCTCTCTTTTTGTACATTCCTCTATATGCACCTTTCATTCTTCTCTATGTTGTAATCATTTCATTTTTCTTATTTTTTCCTTTTGGGGATGATGCAAGGAATCGAGACATTCATGTCTCTTCCATGTTGACCCAAAAGGATTTTTCTTTGTTTTCACTCTCTTTGTGTCATTCTTCCAGTTCTATGAGTATTTTGGGAATGATGACAGTTCCATGCTCTATAAAAACATTGTAGCAAAAGCATACTATCCCCGAATCCATAGATCCATTATGTATTTATAAGGTAAAACCTTCTTTCCTATTTCATGATGTAGCTTATCTCGAAAACATATGACTTGGCATAGGGTTTTCCAAGGAAAGATCTCATGTCTTAGGAAAAATATTTAGCTATTTTAAAGAAATTTCTCATAGTGATGTTGTAACAACCACTTTAAACTAGGGACATACATCAATGACATCTTTCGAAAAAATTTCATGGCATGATATTTTTATTTTTTCTTGTGATGTGTCCTCTTCTTAGTGGTGTCATTGGGTTTGATGTTGTCCAAGAGTGTACAATCTATTGTCATGGCATGATGTGAACGAGTCATCCCATGAGTGACGATCTAACACCTTGACTTGTCCTCTCTTGGAGACATTAGGCATAATTCTCCTGAAGAAGAAGACCTTTACATGAACAAAGCAAAATCCCCTTTAGAAAAAACTTACATACATGAAATTACAAAAGAATTTACAAAAGCATTACATTGTGGTGCCTTATCAAAGTTGTTAGGAGGATAACTTTGGTATGGTATGAGAGGCTAATATGATTCTCTCATTTGCCACTTCATTGGGAAAACTCACCTAGTGGATAGACTGAGGTTCCACTACCCCAGAGTGAGTAGCATATGTTATGGACAAACAACCTAGATGAGTTATACATCATGTTGGACCATCAAAGCTTGATCCTTTTTCTTGGACAAATAGCCCTATTCCACATCACGTTGGGGAAATTGTGCTTGATCCTTTTGTTGTTCTTTATTGTCCTTTGAAAGGGTATGGTTTTGTATCTTTGTTATTGTTACATATTTAAGTGTTTTGAATGTCTACTTTAGTGTGAGTTTGACATGGGGTCATCCTCTCACTAAAGTGGGGGCAAAATGCAGTGTCGAAAAAATTAGTCCTTTTTCACACTTAATTTGGATAATTGACATAAATTGTATCTTGGAATAGTGGTGTAATGTTTTGTACAGATTCAAATAATTCTAGGGTCCTTATTTCATTAAAATGTACCTTAATTTATCCTTTGCAAAAAATTTGTAACACACTTTCACACTTTTCCAAGGTTTATCAATTATTTAAGCCTAATGGGCCCCTTTTAATGAAATGTACCTAATGTGTACCTTATTTAAGTGTTGTAAAGTGTTGTAACATACTTTGACATTTATCTAGGTTCCCCTTAGTTAATTGTGTTTAATTGGAGTTAATTAACCCCTTTACTTCAAATTTAAACATTATTTATTACACCTCTCAAGGATCTATCCCAACACCCACAATTCAAAATACATAACAATTAATTGCGAAAAATTAGGGTCCTAGAAATTGCTGGTAGAACCCATTCGCCCTAGGTGGTGAATGGGTCCTCCATATACAGGACCCCCCCTTTATCATTTGATTCTAAATGGGTTTTTAATGATCTTTCCATCCCCTGAGATTAGGTCTTGGAAAATTGAGCCTAGACCCATTCGCCCTAGGTGGAAAATGGGTCCTCCCTTAATGAGGAACCCATTTTTGAATTTCCTTATGGAAGGAATTTAATAATGTTTATCCCCAGATCTAGTGTCAGATTGAATTGTTTGAATTTTGGGGTTAATGTCCTAATTTAGTATAAATAAGGGGTTAATTCATATTGTTTATCCTAGCAATTTTATGAGACATCCTAATATTTTACAAGAGCATTATAGAGAAATTCAAGAGCACTTTAAAAGGAATTTCAAGGTAGATTATCAAGGTTTATTGCAACAATTCAAGGTCATTCCATCATTTCAAGGGTTTGATACATTCATACATGTTGTTGAGCTAAGAAAGTGAGTGTAGCATTGAAGATCTACTTGAAAGCATTTTTTCACATCATATTCAAGGATCAAGATCTACATTCTTCATGGCCACTACATGTTAGATTGCAGATTTATATTACAAGACAATATCTAAGGTATCTACATTGCATCATTTCATGTTTCATGCTTCAATTTCATTGTCTCATCATTTGGTTTAATTACCTACAAGGGGTTTGACTTGGGAATACTCCTATTCACTAACAATCAACAAGTTTTTCTCCTTGAATGTTGTTTGGAGATTTACTAGTTGAAGTTCAAGTGGAGAGCAAGTTTAGAGAAAAAATGTCAAAGTTGTCAAGTTGTAAAATTGACCTTTAAAGTGCAATAACAAAGAATTGAAGCTACAAAATTAAGTATAGGATTTCAAGAGCTAACAACCAAGAATCTAAGAGTGCAAACATCAAGGAAAATAGCCCAAATCTCAGTTTTAGAAACCCTATCAGGGACCCATTTTCCACTAAATCCTAATGAGTCCTTTGTGCCCTAAAAAAAAGCTTCTTGAAACAAGGTACATACCTCTTTGAGCTCTAGAAACTCCCCTCATAGTTTCTATAATAGTTAGGATTAGTTTCTGATTGTTATTTGCATCTTTTGACTCTCATAATTACATAAATTTCATGTGTTTTGTGTGGAAAAAAATTGTGGTTCATCATTTTGTTGATTCATTTTGGTGAGCCCTATTTTCCACCCAATCACAATTATCAGTATTTTGAGATTCAAGCAATATAGCACAAATACATATTCTGAGAGAAAAGCATGGATCAATTGGAGAAGAGCAATGAAAGTCATTCAAGGGTAACATAGGAAGGTATTATTGTATCAATATATTGTTTTTTATGTTGCATTTGTTCTTTATTGTTTGTTTGATTTGAGTAATAGCTCGAATTATAGTTATTGGTTGCTATATTTATTCATGCTTTATTATTATCTCATTTCCTTGTTGATAGTATCTACCTCTATTTATCACTAATATACCAATAATTTGACCTTTCAATTACTTCATATGTTTTTTCATCCAAAGTTCTTCCAAAAGTGATGGTATGATCCTTGGAAAGAGACTATATTAGCATCCAACGAATTGATTGATGGCTACATTATTTTTTAATAAGTCTAATGATGTGTACACTTGAGGTGATGAAAGGATAAGGCCCGTACAATAAATAATGGAAAAGGTGATGGGCTTGATGAAATGAGTAGCAGTAGCAAGCTCATGTAAGGAGCAATGGGAGGCACCTTTTTTGATGTTGGGAGAATTTTCCTTAGGATTTGTGAAGGTTTTACCAAAATATTTGTCATAAGATATGTAGTTGAGGCTTTGAAAACTTAGATTTTATTTGAGTTGGAGAAATTCCAAGATTCCTTTCTTCTAAAGTCATAACGCTTTTACTTGATAATGAATATTTTGAAAAAAATCATTAGTGATGGGATACTTATTTTCTTTGGAAATAAGATGTGAATCCAATTCTATATGGGTAAAGAATGGTGGTAGTTAAATTTCCCTCACTAGTGAGAAAATAGATTGAATAAATGTGAAGGAATTTTAAGGTGATAGGATTGTGGTTCAAGGATGAGTACAATAGATATTGTGAGTGTTATGTTAGAAAAGTGAAACCCTGGGGCTTACCTAGGATTAGTTTCCTTTCCAAACATGTAATTTAAGATAATTGAGGATGAACATGGATGTGATATTAACTAGCAACCTAAAAGGTGAGTCAACCAATTCTTGCTCAATGATTCCCCTTTATGTGTGTGTGTGTGTGGAGTGTGTTTGGAAATAAAATTATGATGAAATTCAACGATGTGACTAGATAATTATGAAAAATCATTATTCTAATATGAAAATAGATGATATGGAAGTTGAAAAAAAATTTAATAATAAAAAATAGACAAAGCAGACATGTGTGCACTTGTAATTTGAGTTTGAGCTTGATTTGACTTGACAAGGCTACCTATATTTGGAGATCTAAAACTGAAATTTTATTTCATAGTCCTCAATTCTTTGACTAGAGGCTTCTTCCTTCCTAACTTGCTATCAAATCTTCATCTATTGTTGAGATTTAATTGAGTTTCCATATCTTGTCAAGTTGTAGGGTTTGACTGCATCAATAAACAAATAGTCCTCAATCTTCCTCCAATATTCTTTAGATCTATAACGTGCTCATTCAAAGAGAGAGGAAGGGTTGTGTGATATAGGGGCTTGCCTCATTCAAACCCTATGTTGGTATTTCTACATCCACAATGGTAAAATTGATGAAAGAGAGATTAACATTTTGAGGTATAAAGGCTAAATGATAATGGAGTAATAAATCAACAATTGGTTGTAACTTTTACATGGTATTAGGAAAAACTAAGATCAAGAAAACTAAGAAAAATAAAGGTAAATACCAAGAGGCCATTATTCAAACTACTACCACTACTGAAAAATATGAAGGAGAAAGATTGGCATGAAGCACTAGATAGGTTGAAGATAGATTGGGAACTTAGTTGCACTCACAAAGATTAGTGGTCATCTATTTTGGTTTGTCTTTCTCTTCTATTTTTTCCTATGTTGGGATATTACCCCTCTATATTTTTTCTCTTTGTTATGCTTTTGTTTCTCTAAGGCCTGTGTGCCTCCTTTTAGTTGTTTGGATAGTTGAGGTGTCTAGGTCTCTATTTTGTTTTCTACTATTTTGTTGAACTCATGGGTTTAGAGGTCCTTCCCCTAATTTAATATAAAAAAATTGGTTGTAACTCACCACTGAAACAAGATTTCCTTCAAGGAATGAAGTCATGCACATCTCCTCAAGACTTGATTGCAATTTGGCTTGACTTGATTTGAAGACCTACAAACATTAGTACTCACAAACAAAATGTATGCATAAAAAAGAGAAAAACTCAAATAAAACTTGACATGATGCTTTGATGTTGCAATAATCCTATAAATTATGCTCTTGAATGCTATTAGGATACTTGATTTGATCAATATAATTCTCCTTCTCTTTCTAGATAGTTTTGAAATGATGAAATGACTAGGTATTTATATATGCAATTAATCTAATTTCCTGCAAATTAAATCCTAATAGCTGATATTTAGGATTTAAAATTAAAATAATAAATTACCAACCCCGAAACATTAAAATTTGGGGCCTTATTAGGAGGACAAGACTGCCAAGCACACCCTTGTCCAGACCCACTTTTTCAAGATCTGAAGTATTGGGGGAAAAATATTAAATGCCTAATTTGGTTTTATACATTTGATTTCTTGATAAATGATAAAATGGGCCATGAAATACATAATTTAGGAAATTAGAGGCATTATTAGGTCCAAGAAAATAGGAGGGAGAAAAATCTAGTGTGAAATTGTCAAGGGTGACAATTTTACGATGCTTTAGTGAGATCTTGAGAGTTAAAGGATTATGGAAGGGATTAGTGGGGGTTCTTGGATATTCACTTCTTTGAGTACATGTGTGAGCATGATTTATATAATCTCAAAACATATTTGTGCACTTTATAAAAATGGTCTCTTGTCATTTTCATGGTCTTTTAGGCCTATCCTCTCAATGTCTGGTCTATTTTTCTTTGATTCATTGATGTAATGTGGCTTGAATATGCACATTTAAGTCCTTAAAATATAAATAATGACATCTTGTGAAGGTGTTGTGAATTGTTGTAAAACATTTCTACACTTTTCTAGACTCTACTCATTACAATTCACCTAAAAATTGCTTTTTCATTCATCATCAAGTCCTATTTTGAAGTGTTGTAAAGTCTTGTAACAAGATTTCACATTTTTCTAGGCATAATTTCACTATTTACACCTTTCTTGTGCTTTATTTGACCTCTTTATGCCCTTATAAGGCTTAATAAAGTGTGTTTTTGAATGTAAACCTAACAAACAACATTAAATGTGACTTAAATCCCAACACCCACATTCAAGTCCAAGATGGAACCCATTCGCCATGGGTGGCGAATGAGTCCCTCTTGGCTCCAATTTCAAAATATTTCAAATTTTCTGTCATGTTTTTATTCAAAATCACTTGATGTCGGCCTGTGATGAGGTATCATCGGATTAATAAGGCACAAGTCTATATAAATAAGTCTTTTTCATCTCATTTCAACCCCCAATCATCAAGTTCACTTAGTCAAGCATTCAACTAGTTAGCATTTGAACACTTTGCATCATCAAATCAAGCATTCAAAGGCAGCCATTGACATATCTTCATATTTTCTTCAATAAGGGTTTGGGAAGTTGATAGCATTTGCATGTTATTAGTTTATATTTCTCTTTCATTTCATCATTTCTTTTAGGGTTTGATTACCAAAGTGGGATTTGACCAAGGAAAATCCCTTTGCCCTAACCCTTAACCATTTTTCCCCTTTGTGCATGTGTTGTGTATGCATATTTATCAAGCATTTAGGTGTTGAAAAGTGGAGAAGAAGTAAACAAAGTGTTTCAATTCAACTGCTTCATATTTCAAGCTTGGAGAAGGCTTTTTGTCCGTTTTCTGCAACATTAATTTCGTCAACCCGACAAGCAGTCAACCTCAGATCTGGTGCTACAGAATTGGTTCCTGATTTCTCAAAATTTTGGGAGAGGAATGATTCACCATCATTAGCGAATGAGTCCCACCTTAAGGCTAGAAATCTAGGTTTTGTCAGATTCTGGATCCCGACACTCAGAAACCTGTTCCCAACAATTTTCATAAGAAGAGGGACTGATTCACCATCAATGGAAAATGAGTCCCACTGGTGATTTTCTATGATCTCAGAAAACATTCAGAACATTCCAAATTCTTCATTAGACCTCCAGGTGCACTCTGATTCAACCCTATTCTTTTCTATTTTGCATTTATTCATTCATAGCTCATTGTTTGCAAACATCATTGTGTTTTCCAACATTGCATTGTTCTTAGGTTTTGCATTCATAATTTCTCAATTCGATAGTTTAGTTGCATTCAAATCATCCCATTTACCTTTAATCACATCATACAGATCCTAATTTGAGTGAACTATCTAGATTCTTTGGCCCTTCTTTCTTCTTTTAGGTGAAAAACCATAGAAGTGTTAGAAAGCCCTAGAGTGCCAAAAGTCTACGGTTCATTTTGGTGAACCTGAATTTTGAACATAATTAGCTTTTTGATTTCAATCACATCTTGCATCTTAGACTTCACTTGCATCAAAATTCAATTAGGGTATTTTTTTGTTTTTTCATTCTAGGGTTTCTTAACATGCATTAGTGAAAGACTCATTTAGATTTCATTTTTGCATTGCATATCATTGAAAAATCTGAAAATTGCATTTGCATCTTTTATTGGCCACTAAAAAAAAGTAGAATCACATTAAATTTTCTAAAAAATATAAAAGCATCTCATAGTTGGACTCATTCGCCACCCCGGGAAAATTAGTCCACCTACACATTTCAAATTGCATTTTTAGACATTTTCTGGGCATTTCCTACATTTCTATTCTCTGTTGTTATTTCTCTGTTTTAGTTAGTAGAATTTCTATTATTTTCATTTTACACTCCTAGATTACATTACATTTACATTTGAACCATGTCCTTTGTGGTACTTACATGAGTGTTTGGTGCCCCATTGATAATACCTTAGTGAGGCGAAGTTCTAGACTCATGGCTTCCCACGATAGCACTTTCATTGTGGACCTTGGGATCTCAAGAGCTCCTACTCCTAGTATGGAAAATGGTGCATTAGGCATTTATTATACCACTTCTATGCCTTGAAAACATTTCCACCACTGCCATACCTACAATAGAAAACCTTCACCGTTTGATTGAAAGTGGTGATGGCTTACAAGTCATGAAACGAATAGCTGAAATATACTATAAACATGCTCCTTTCACATCCCACTCAGCAAAAATAGTGGAAACTAAGGAGGATCTCACACTCCCCCCTTCAACCATAGCATCTATTCCAACTTATACTACTCCTCAGGTTACAACAACTATGCAACAGGTTAGTCATGTGGCTCCTTTTTATAATTCCAACCAGCCTTCCAAGCTCCTTTGTGGCATCGCATATTCCATCCTCGACCTTCACCCTTCTTAGTGTCCCTTTCACTTCTTCTAACATTCCATACACCCCATCTCCATTTTACCTTCCACGTCATACTCCTTACACCAATCCCATCATTACACAACTTTTTAACACTGTCTCATCCATGCAATAACAACTCTCCACCATTAGACAAATCCAAAATTCTCCACCAACATACCATGATCATAGTAGTCCATTATCCTTATAAATATTATGCACATAGATTCCACAAGGAATTGAAATGCCTCAAATTGAGAAATATGGGGGTAAAGGAGACCCTACCAACCATGTCAATGCTTATACAACCTTGTGTAGTGACTTTGTCCTCGATGATAAGCTGTGAGCCAAAAAATTTCCTAGGACCTTGAAAGACAGTACATTAGAGTGGTTTTCAGACCTTCCCAATCATTTCATTTGATCATTCAATGAACTTGTAGCTTCCTTCATAAGCCACTTCCAAGTTCACATGACTCCTAAGAAAAAAATGGTAGATTTAATGCACTGTAAACAAAATATAGATGAAAAAGTCACTGACTTTATTTCTCCTTACCAGTCATTATATGCTTAGATTGATGTTAAGATCCTTGATTCACATCTATAGAAGACGTTTATCAAAAACTTGCACACTCACCTTCAGGACAAGTTAAACCATAATGAAATTCCCCTCGTTCATGTATTTATGTGCTACCCTTTGTGATTATCACAACTCAGTTTCTAGTCGTGATTCAAATTCCACTTCTAACCGACCTAAGAAATCTAAGCAAAATAAACACAACAATGCACCAAACTTTAGAAAACCAAGCCAAGGCTTCTTACAATTCAATATGTCTTCTTCGTAACCAACCCAACCTATTCCAAGCCA
The DNA here is from genome assembly GCA_007258455.2 of Sequoia sempervirens. NCBI lineage: Eukaryota > Viridiplantae > Streptophyta > Pinopsida > Cupressales > Cupressaceae > Sequoia > Sequoia sempervirens. The sequence goes on along the minus strand of VDFB02000003.1, from coordinate 139,727,718 downwards.
AGTGGTCACTCTTACAATATTCGTGTCCTATACCTATGGGGACCCGAAGAGACAATTTATTCCCCTACCTGATACTCTCCACAATACCATGAAAAAATTGCTCCAACAATAAATGCTCATGTTTCCTACTATTAAACCACTTGATAACACCAAGTACTTACCACCCAACTTTAAAAAAAATGCTTATTGCCATTTTCATCACCAAAATGGCCATGACACTAAATAATGTAAGCGTCTAAAACACTTAGTTGAAGACCTCATTGATTCAAGCTGATTGTCCATTGTACGTGTTAATGAACAAGGTAATAAGTCTATTGTACACCCTATCCAGAACTTAAAAATATTTACCAACCCTATGCCTAAACACAACATTTCATTTGTCAAGGCTAGTGAATCTTCAAACCCTCAAGTCATGAACATTGATACAAATAATGAACAACTTGATATACCTCCAAATGCTACCCAGGTTAATCCTATGGATGAACTTGTGGGTGCGATAGACGTTATCCGTCGTAAGGGCCCAACCAAAAAAGCTCTTGATATCACTTTTTCTTCTAAATATATACTTAAAATTCTTCCTAATGGTCCTCTTTACATAGTCAGTCGAATCTATGATAAACCCACCAATGGGATATTAATAGATCCCGCTTGTGGCAAGAATGTGATCATAGAAGAATTTTTGGTATTACATGAGTTATATCAAGATAACTATAACAAGCCAACTACATGGATCAAAACACATAATGGTTGTGTGTGCCCTACGATCAGATAGATCATACTCCCGTTACAAGTAGGACCCAAAACTTTGGAAGTAACATTTTCTATCATTTCACAGTCGGATCAATTTCATTTGCAGCTAGGCCACCCTTGGCTTCGCTTGTTGAAAGTAGTCCCCTCAGTTTTTCACAAGTGTTTGAAGTTTCCACATGGCAATGAAATATTTATCATAAACCATAGTGGCTTTAACCCATTATCTCCCAATGTTAATTTTTCCCTAGAATCCTTTTGGCCCGAGCCTATGGAACCCATTTCCCCTCGTAAGAATTTCTTCTTCATAGCATATCAAAAGTTCAAAGCCAAATTTGCATAGCCAAATTGTCTCTTTTGTCCCCGTCCACTTTCACTCCTCCTCTCCTAGATGAAACCATGCTTCAACCTGGATCTGACATTGAACAAACCACGCAAACTCATGAGCAATTAACCATAGACACTACCCCTCCAACATTTAAATTACCAAGAGAAAATGAAATAAATCTTGTCATGCCTCCTCATATCAAACAAGTGTATAAAGCTAAAGAGAAATTGATTGACCCATCTTATTTGGTTTCTTCTATTCTTCCCCCTTCAGAAGAAAAGGAACCTATGATGGATCAACCCGCTCAAACCCCACAACAACTCCAAAATAAAATTAAACAAAATTGCAGTGCTAGGGAGCATAGCCGTCGTCGCCGTCTCCTTGCTCGTCAATCTCAAATGGATGAAAAAAATGAAACCCAATCCATTCCTTTAATAGAATCAATAGATGATCAACCTCTTCCCCCTAATCCACCACAAGACAAGGCAATTGAATCCACACAACAAAATGAACCAATCCAACAACCACAACTTTCACTACATCCTTCCTTGAAGATAACCCTTCGTCCTCTTATTGTAATCAACCTTGATGACGATGAGCATGAAGAGATTGAAAAAATAGATGAAAAAGTGCATAACACTCTAAACTCATTATTTTCATCTACAATGAGCTTAAATGATAAACCTTCTCCACCAAGTGAAGAACTTGGTACATCTCCTAGTTCGGCACTTGCAATTCCTCCTTTAAACAGTCAATTGTCCTCACAATACACTGAACATGATTGGGAGGCGGATGACCTATTAGATGGTTGACTTGCAGTCACCTTACTATCCTTTTACACTTTCCTTTTTTGATTTTCTTTTATGTGCATATTGTGATCCCCTGTAATGTGTGTTTGATGTTCTCTATCTTTGCACACTTCTTCTATTCATACCTCTATTCTTCTCTATGTCGTGCATCACGTTTTTTTCTTTTGTTTTGTATTCTCCTTTTGGGGATGACGCAAATCATAGAGATGCCCTATGTCTCTTCCATGTTGACCCACAAGGTCCTTTTTATTTTATTCCTTTTTCACTTTTGTTTTGTGTTCTCCTTTTGGGGACAATGCAAAGCATTGAGACCTAAATTTCTCTTCCATGTTGACCCAATTGGTCCCTTTTCATTTTTCCTTTGTCCTTTCTTGTGTTTTCCTTTTGGGGATGACACAAGGCATTGAGATCGAAAGGTCTCCTTCATGTTGACCCAAAATATTTCTCTTTTCTTTTTCCTTTTCCTTTTATTTTTGCTTGTGTTTTCCTTATGGGGATGATGCAAAGCATTGAAACCACAATGACTCTTCCATGAATTGACCCAAAACAGACTTTTCTTTTCATTTATTTTTGCTCTCTTTGTGTCATTCTTCTAGTTCTATGTGATTTAGGGAATGATGTCACTTTCAATCTCTTTCATAAAAAAATTGCAGCAAAAAACATACTGACTCCAAATCCATAGATCCCTTATGTGTTTGGTGTGTTCTTTTCTGGGGGGCAACTCCCTTTTCTTTTTTTTTAAATTTTTCTATTACACATAGCAGCCTAAATTAGAAACATATGACTTGGCATAGAGGCTTTCAGTGTTGTCTCTCATGTCTTGTTTTCTTTTTGCATTTTCTTTTCTTCGCTACTCTAAATAAATTGCTCCTAAACTAATGTGTAGCAATTCCTTTAAAGTGGGGGGCATGCATTGGAAACATTTCATTTGCATTCATGGTTCTTAGTGTAGCCTTGTCACTTCATATGATGTGTTTGTCACTTTGCGGACGACATGGGGTATGATGTCCTTCACAAGTGTGATCTATCTTAGCATATTGCATTCCTCTTAGTGGCTTGATGCGACACACTACATCTCCTAAGTTGTGAATATTTTATTCTTTGATTGGTCCTCTCTTGGAGATGTTAGACATAATGTCCCCTAAGTGACAAACCTTGCATGAACTTAACAAGACTCCTTTGAACATCTTTTACATGTAACTACATTTTTGCATTTTTCCACCTTGCATGCTTGTGGTACCTTTGCATTTTTTCATGAGTTCTAAGAATACAAAGATTTTCTTGTCTCATGAAGCACAAACCATCATTTTCCTTTGTGGTTCCTTGCTAAAGTTATCAGGAGTTATAACTTTGATATGGTTGAGCGGGAAGCCCATCCAGCAACATGAATTTCCCCATAGCCACCTTTGTGTTTGTGGGTGTATTCCAACTAGCGTATGTACTTCACCTTCTTGGTTTTTCTCACCTGACAGACCACCATGAGTTTTATCACCCCAGAGTTAGTATGATGTTTCCTTTTCAAATGATTAGTCTAGATCTTATCCACAACTAGTTGGATAAACGATTGAAGCTTTCGTTTCTTTCTCATTGTCATGTGTGTTCCTTTGTTCTTATGTTTGGTTTGCCATGGTATCTTCATCCTAGGGGCTTAATCATCCCTCTTGATCGTTGTCATTCCATCTTGCTAAAGTAAGTGCATTGAAACCTCTCTCTCAATATTCATGGCTACTTTAGTGTGATTTTGAAGCAATTTCATCCTCTCACTAAAGTGGCCTGGGCTTAATGCACCATATAAAAATGGCCTCTTGTAATTTTCATTTTCTTTTAGGCCCGTCCTCTCGATGTTTGGTCTATTTTTCTTTGATTCATTGATGTAATGTGGCTTGAATATGCACATTTAGGTCCTTAAAATACAAATAATGACATCCTGTGAAGGTGTTGTGAAGTGTTGTAAAACATTTCTATGCTTTTCTATACTCTATTCATTACAATTCACCTAAAAATCACCTTTTTATTCATCATCAAGTCCTATTTTGAAGTGTTGTAAAGTCTTGCAACAAGATTTCACATTTTTCTAGGCATAATTTTAATATTTACACCTTTCTTGTTCTTTATTTGACCTCTTTATGCCCTTATAAGGCTTAATTAAGTGTGTTTTTGAATGTAAACCCAACAAACAACATTAAATGTGACTTAAAATCCAACACCCACATTTAAGTCCAAGGAGGGACCCATTCACCATGGGTGGCGAATGAGTCCCTCTTGGCTCCAATTTCAAAATATTTCAAATTTTATTTTTGGTTTTTATTCAAAATAACTTGATGTTAGTCTGTGATGAGGTATCATCGGGTTACTAAGGCACAAGTAAGTATAAATAAGGGTTTTTCATCTCATTTCAACCCCTAATCATCAAGTTCACTTATTCAAGTATTCAACTAGCATTTGAACACTTTGCATCATCAAATCAAGCATCAATCAAGCATTGAAGGGCAGTCGTTGACATATCTTCAAATTTTCTTCAACAAGGGTTTGGTAAGTTGATAGCATTTGCATGTTATTAGTTTATCTTTCTCTTTCATTTCATCATTTATTTAAGGGTTTGATTACCAAAGTGGGAATTGACCAAGGAAAATCCCTTTGCCCTAACCCTTACTTCATCATTCCAGATTCTTCATCAGACCTCTAGGTGCACTCTGATTCAACCATGTTCTTTTCTATTTTGCATTTATTCATTCATAGTTCATTGTTTGCAAACATCATTGTGTTTTCCAACATTGCATTTTTTTTAGGTTTTTCTTTCATAATTTCTCAATTTGATAGTTTAGTTGAATTCACATCATCCCATTTATCTTTAATCACATCATACACATCCTAATTTGAGTGAACTAGCTAGATTCTTTGGCCCTTCTTTCTCCTTTTAGGTGAAAAACCTTACAAGTGTTAGAAAGCCATAAAGTGCCAAAAATCTACAGTTCATTTTGGTGAACCTGAATTTTGAACATAATTAGGGGTATGTGCAGGATCATGATGGGCCAAAAAGTTGCAATATGATGGGTATGTGGTTGATGACTTTTTTTTAACCCAAAATTGTTGAAACGAAAAGGGTTTTTAAAGGAGATTCTCATCTTTCCACCAATATAAATTGTGTTTTACTTTGAATTTAATAAGTAATTATTATTCATTTTCTATTCGAATTACAACTAAAGTCCTGATTGATAGGCTAATTGAAAAACATCTATAGCTTTTAAAAAGTATCACATTTTTTGAATCCAAAACATGCGTCACATTTTATGCTTCGCATACTATCAAGGATTAAAAAAAGAAAAAAATGAATTTCATGAAGTTTTGAACAAGGTGGTCAGACATACAATTTTTTATATTTTTTTAAAAAAATTCATAATTAATTATTTACTTGGAAAAAAATTACAAAAAAATATGCATCACATCGGGACATGAGTCCTCTACTTATATCTAAAATATTATAAAAAAATATTATCATTTTATTATGGTTAGGGAGATTAGACAGACACCTACTTCTTCTTTTTTCCCTGAAATTTAAGTACTACTTCATTGAAATTTCAAATTTTCACCAAATAGATTTATTTTTTTGAAACAAACCTACTAGTTTAGAAACTATATTCAATTTACTACAAATTCTATTGTTACATATTTTTTAAATAATATAGATAACTTATTCAAAATTTTACATCAAGTTGGCTAACTCTGATTTTTCTAAATTTTTGGCTACTTAAGGGCCTGTCATATTTTATTAGCATTTGAACAACATTAGAATCACATTAAATTTTTGAAAAAACATAAAAGCATCTCATAGTTGGACTCATTCGCCACCCTGGGTGAATCAATCCACCTACACATTTCAAATTGCATTTTTAGACATTGTCTGGGTATTTCCTACATTTTTGTTCTCTATTGTTATTTTTGTGTTTCAGTTAGCAGAATTTCTGTTAATTGCATTTTACACTCCTAGACTACTTTGCATTTACATTCACCCTATTCTTTGTGGTACTTGCATGAGTGTTTGGTGCCCAATTGATAATACCTTAGTGAGGCGAAGTTCTAGACTCATGGCTTCCCGAGATAGCACTTTCGCTGTGGACCTTGGGATCTCAAAAGCTCCTACTCCTAGTATGGACAATGGTACATTAGGCATTGATCATACCACTTCTATGCCTTCACCTTTTCATCCAATGAATGTTGACACTGCTACGCCCTTAATATTAGTGTACATCGGGTTATGAATACTCATCGTGTGGCTATCTTAACTCTTTATTAAGTCATATTATCATTAGTATATTGTTATTTAGTTGTTTAGGTCGGCCTAGGTGATATCCTAGGCATAAATAGGTATATATAGGAGGTTGTGAGTCTTATTTCATCATGAAGTGGTGAAGTGTATTCTCATTACAGATATTTGGAGGTTTTCCCCCTTGAAGTGGCTTGTTATTCTTAGTTATTATCAAGTATTTGCAGCATATTTCATATCATATTCTTCTATTGTGCAAGTTATTTCATAACAAGTGGTATCAGAGCATGATCTTGGCACTGTAGAGGCAAGGTTTTTCTCAATTTTGGAGGCAATTTTTGGAAGAGAATACCTTTCAGATTTTGGCAATTTTTTTTTTTTTTTTTTAAAGGGTTTTTGAAGAACATATTAAAGAAGCTACAGTATAGATTTCAGAAGAATTGGAGCATAATTAAGTGAATTATTGTAGAATTAGGGTTTCTACACAATTTTTTTGGAATCTGCACATCTCGCACATCTTGTCAAATTGGAGTATGATTTTTATTGGGTTTTTGAAGACATACTAGAGGAGAGTAAAATAAAAAAATTGGTGGAATTGGAGTAGAAATAAGAAAGTTATTGAAAAATTAAAATTTTCACAATTATCACTCTCCACACTGCAAATCTGCTTATTTGTTGGAGATTTTTCTAGGTGAGTTCTTTTGGCCCTAGTAAGTTATAATAATTTTTTTAGAGAATTTAAGTTTCATTTGTGATATTTTTGGTTCCCATCATGACGGGGCTTGCAACAAGGGGCAAAAATAATGTTGTCACTCAGGGGAAGACTCCTGATAAGGATGGGGTAACAATAGTGGATATTACTCCTAATGAGGAAATAAATAAGGTCAAGGAAGACATTTCCTCAATTAAGATGGATATGTGTGACCTAAGAGGAGATATATCAAACATATGAAACATGTTAAGCACCTACATGGCTGAACCAAGAAATGAGTTCTCAAGTGACCAAGGTGAAAATTCTAGGTCAGCTACCATTGACACAAGATTTAGTACTCCTATGGGATCTAGGAATTTATTTCCAAAGGTGGATATGTACAAGTTCAATGGCAAGGATCCTCTAGCATGGATAAACCAAATGGAGATTTTTTTTTAAGTACATCAAATCCCAAATGGACAAAAGGTCATGATGGCTTCCCTATATCTAGAACTAGATCAATTCATTTGGTATCATTGGCTTTGCACTCATTGAAGGAAAAAGGGGCTCACCGTCTCATGGTCAATTTTTACAGAGGAACTCCAAGAACGATATAGCAATAGCATGACATACAACTTCTTCAGCCAGCTGGCTAAACTTCAACAAACATGATCAGTTAAGAATTATATTCAACAATTCCAAAATGTATCCTTAAGAGTGGATACAATTACAGAGGAAAACTTGAATGATTTATTCTTGGGTGGTCTCAAGGATCACATTCAACATGAGGTACGCATGTTTATCCCTAGCTCCATAAATGAGTCTTTTATCTTAGCATGCAAGGTAGAGGAGAAGTATTTGATTCCTAAGAAGCAAGGGGCTAATGTGATAAGAGAGAAAGGATATTCAACACAACCTACTAAGTTGACTCCATAGAAAATTGAGGAGAAAAGAGAAACAGGGTTGTGTTTCAATTGTGATAGCAAATATAGTCGAGGACATAAATGCAGTGAAAAGAAATTGTTCTATATTGAAGGTCCAAGTGAGGAAGAAGAGGAGGAACCCATACTAGAGGATGAAAGGGAGTCAAATGAGGAATCACATGATTCTCAACCAATCATTTCTTGTCATGCACTCTCAGGTTTTAGTGCTCCACAAAATCTCAAGGTGGTGGGGTTCTTAAAGAAGCAAAAGGTAACAATGTTGATTGACTCACGTAGTACTCATAATTTCATCAACAAAAAATTACCTACTCGTCTAAATTATTTTGTATATCCAGCTCCAGATTTTCAGGTTTTGATTGCAGATGGTAGTACAATTAGTTGTTCAAGGAAGTGTCATAGCATTAAATTATCCATGGGAGATTATCAACTTGATACCCCAATGTATGTGATATCCATGGGTGCAGTAGATATTGTTTTGGGAGTACAATGGCTTACTACATTGGGAACAATTGAGATGAAATTCCAAGAACTATTCATGAGATTTCAATCCGAAGGAAGGATAGTAGAGCTAAGGGGGTTGAAGGAAAAATCCCCACAAATGGTAAGCTCTCATAAAATGCAAAATTTTCTTAAGAAAGGAGTGAATGGATTTGTGGCCCAGTTATGTTCATTAGAAGTCTCTCAATCTAATGCTCCTACTCATCCAGATTTGCAAGCCATAATTGATCATCACTCAGTTGTTCTTGGAGATATGCCTAAAGGACTTCCTCCTAAGAGGGATCATGATCATGCCATATAGTTAGTCCTAGGGATCCAACCACCGAACATCATTCCATACAAAAGAGTGAGATAGAAAAAATTGTTGAGGAGATGCTAGAGGCAGGAATTATCAGGCATAGCCAAAGTGCTTACTCCTCACCTGTGGTGATGGTGTGTAAGAAGGATGATACTTGGTGAATGTGTCCAGATTACAGAGTGCTCAACATGTACACCATTAAAGATAATTTTCCTATTCCAGTCATTGATGATTTGCTAGATGAATTGAATGGAGCTATGTATTTTACCAAGTTAGATATTAGATCTGGTTATCACCAAATTCAGATTAAGGAGGAAGATATTTGTGAGACATCATTTCAGACTCATGAGGGTCATTATGAATTTTTGGTGATGCCATTTGGTCTTACCAATGCACCATCTACATTCCAAATTTTGATGAATTCCATTTTTAAGAAGTTCTTGAGAAAGTTTGTGTTAGTATTCATTGATGATATATTTATTTATAGAAAGACTTGGGAAGAAAATTTACAACATGTGGATCAAGCATTACAAATACTTGAAGATCATAAACTCTATGCTAAGCCATCCAAGTGTGCTTTTGGTCTTACGGAGGTGGAGTATTTGGGACACATAGTTTCACATGAAGGAGTAAAGGTAGACCCTAACACAATTAAGGCTATCATGGAATGACCTATTCCAAAAACCATTAAGAAACTTAGGGGTTTCTTGGGATTGACAAGGTACTATAGAATATTTGTGAAGAATTATGGTCGTATAGCAACACCTCTCACCACTCTATTGAAGAAGGATTCTTTTCATTGGAACGAGTCTACCAATACAACATTTGAGAGATTAAAGGAGGCTATGTGTACAACTCCATTGCTTGCCACTCCTAACTTCAACAAGGAATTCATTGTGGAATGTGATGCTTCTCGAAATGGGATAGGAGCAGTTCTCATGCAAGAAGGTTGACCAATTCCTTTTGAGAGTCATCAATTAAAGGGTAATAATGACTAAAATCTATTTATGAGAAGAAAATGCTAGCAATCCTCCATGCAGTTAAACAATGGATGCCTTATCTATTGGGTAGACACTTCAAGGTTAAGACAGATCATGATAGCCTAAAATATTTTTTGGAACAAAGACTATCTTCTGAAGAGAAACAAAAATGGGTCACTAAGACGTTAGGATATGACTTTGAGATTGTATATAAGAAAGGGAAAGAAAATATTCACTACTGAATTTGACTCCATTTTCTGACCAACGTTCGTCAGTCGTTCAAAAAACATTTGTTGGACAATCGAAAAATTGACGAAAGAATTTTCATCGCCATTTTTTTTTTGAAATTTTGATGATGAATTAAATGTCAAAATAACGATGCAAATTCGTTGGTCATTGGCATCATAAAATGACTCTGATGTTCGTTGGAATATTGATGACAACTTTGTGTATCCACCAACGAATTATAACCAAAATGCAATTGCAATGGCTCTTCCAAAGCATTGAAAAAACACCAGAAGTTCATCGCCATTTCGACCAAATGGGAAAGGAGTTATGACGAAGCCTTCATAACAGCTATAGCAACTTCATCAGAACTTTTCAGTGATTCGTCAGTGGCCTTTGTCGAAATTGTGACAAAATAATGCAATTTTTAAAAAATATATATTTGTTGAAATGTACCATCACGGAGACTCTTGGAGATGACCACTGAAGCCAACCCATCGATGAGAGATAAATCATCGACACAGGATAGAAAACTAACTCCGATAGTCCATGTCTTGTCGATGACTTTCATCGGCAAGATAGACCCAATGTCACACTAATCTGACCTCTTCAGGAGTTTTAAATAGACCTACACCATGTCATCGCGGAGACTCTTGGTGATGACCACCGAATCCAACCCATCGGTGAGAGATCAATCATTGACATAGGATAGAAAATTCACTCCAATAGTCCATGTCTTTCCAATGAGTTATGTTGGCAAGACAGATCCAATGTCACACCGATCTGACCTCTTCAAGAGTTTTGAATACTACTGGTTATTAGCAAGACATTCTGAGGGTCTCCTTGATTAAACAAGTGTCTAAGAGCAAGTAAACAGATTGAACCTATTAATTTTCTTATTTTGGGGTTCTTTAAATCATAGAATAGATACCATCTTCTTGTGTATAATGTACTTATATTTAGATTTGAAATTTGAGACCAATTGTCATTGCACATTCCATTTTACTTGCACAGAGTATTCTATAAGAAATATATTGATAATACCAAATGATTTATGGTGTTGTACAACTCTACCTATCATCACAGTTCTAATGTTCCCCCCTAGAGAATCCTGCAAAGACAAGTTTACAATACCAAGTCAAATAATATGAAAAAGACTTACTTCCATATAAATTAAATGATTATTCTCACAATGGAAATTGTCTAATCACAACAACAATTCCATGAAAGGTTATCCATGCTTCATAAGAGATGACTGATCATACATACAAATTGCAAGATGCATAGAAAAAGCATTACACTTGAGAATAACCAAGGGCTAACAAGGGAAGGAGTTAAGAAACGTCTGGATTAAAGAGAAAATGTGTAGGGAAAATGTTAAGCAATGTCAAGAGAACAAAGCTTGTAGAACATATTCTTGACCTAATCAAGCTCTTGAACAACTTAATCAAAATTAAAATACTAACACATACATTAGACATGTAATGAACTTCCAATATTTGCTATCTTTTTCATTAATGTCAAGGTAGGTAAAGGAGAAATAATTATAATTGTAAGACTATTCATAGTCCAGTAAATTATGTTCATAATTTGTGTTCAATAGACCTCAATTTTATCATTATATTTCCCATCTAATACCATATTTTAATCCAGGGTTCAACTATCTCAGATCTAAAGAAGCACCTTCAAGCACTATAAAATTATAAAATAAGGTACTATAAAATAAGGTAAGACTTTTACTTGAGAAAGATTGGGTACACTTGTAGGATTAAAGTTCTCGCAATCATCATCATTTATTGGCACACATACACAATCTACAACATATGAAGTAATGGATGACTACAAGTTAGTGAAATGGTCCTTAATATGTGACTGGTTTGCAAATTGATTGGTAGAAAATAAGGGTACAAACGGATCTACATAAAAAATTATGAGGACGATCTATTGTAATCATCAAAATAGATGAAAAGTGCAAAGGAAAGAGCTAAGCTACATCTCTAGAGCCTAAAAAAAACACATGCAAGAATCATAAAAAAAGAACAAACTAGTTTTTGGATGAATACAAAATGGTGCCTTCAACAAGTGATTCATATGCTTTCACACCTGACAGGACATTAAGAAGATTTTAGTCTTCCTCTGTGAAATTAACTACTTATAGAAAAAACCCAGAAACCAATATTATATACCTCCATGTCTAGCCAAGGGTAGGTATAAGAGAAAAAAAATTCCTCAATGCAATGCCGAAAAATATTAATGTGTGTGTAGTTTTCTATTACTCAAAATATCATTTCACTTCCTAAGGAAAAATACCAAAGTGATGTTTTAAATTTCAATCTTCACATAGGCTCCCTTATTGCTACACATGCATATACAAGCATTATTCAAGCTCTAAACTATTCAAATATTAAGGATTTAATTAGCTATAAGATGGAAAGTTGTTGTTTAGACATAATCCATCATCTTTTACATATCTTTATTCACTCCTAGCACTTCAGATAAATTTGTGTAAATGAGACAGAAATGTGAATCTATTATGACAAAGAAAATTCTTAAAAGGAAGGGGGAGAGAGAAAAGGGTAGGGGGAAAGAGAATGCTTGAATGTATAGCAAAGTATAACATTTTGATGATTATAACAATGAAATGAATCTTAATTTTGAAGCATTAATATCATTTAGAACATTTATGATCAAGAATGAATGTTAGAGAAACTTTTGCATATCTGCAGATGGTACAAAATTTCATGGTTAAGTGGAAGCCTCCCATCAACAAAAAGATCCAAATATCCATGTATCTATCTCAATTGAGCCTATAAACCCTTCAGAGCTGTCAATTTTTCCACTAACCTGTTATGTACAAAAGTCAAATTTTAGAGTTATGTCACCACTAAAAATAGAAGAAACAGAGTTTTGAAACCAAATCCACACACAAAACAATGTGGTATTCATACAAAGCCATACAAACAAACTAAACTCAAAACATTGGAATGGAAACAACTTCAAATTATGATGCAGATCATAGATTCAGGGTATAAAGAATCATTTTTTTGCCACCATAGTGAAAAGTTGGCACTTTCTTTCATCTTTGCATATTGGTTTGATGCTTCAAATGATGCATTTCTTATATTGAAAAGTGCATTACCTTATTGAGGTTCTCTTTGTTTCGAGAATAGTTTAATATTCTCTACTTAATAGGGCCAACCACATGAAGGTGGAAGCTCATTTGGCCCCTCCCCCCCCCTCACATCACTCTCAATTCCCCATACACAATCATATAACATTAATCATTCATTCATCCATTAATAAAATATAACATTCATTCATTCATCCATTAATAACATATAACATTCATTAATTAACATATTCACATTCATTCATTAACATATAATATTCATTCTTTCAGTTTTTACATATTATCAAAAATATGGTTGTCATGATATGATTACAATCATTTTTTTTGTTTCTTTTTTAAAGCTAAAAAAATATGAAGTGGAGTATCATTTTCTAAATCATTTGTCACCCCTTTAGTTGTTCTTCCCTCTGCTTGTGATCTTAATGTACACCTACTTGTCTGCTCATGATGTGGATGCCACTACAAGGGGGGTCTGCTACAATAACAAAGAAATGTTAAACTGGTATGTTTTATTATTATTGTTACAAGTATTTCATTAATTAAAAGAACATTAGAGTGGTTCTCTTTACCTGATGGGTCCACATCATGTTCTTGAACTTCTGTTATAGACTCATGCTCAACATGTTGAACACCCTCTAAATCCTGATCTACAATTGAAACACGAAAGGTTACATTAATTAATACACCAATTGAAATTAAATATGTTTAAAAGAACATTAGAGTGGTCCTCTTTACCTGATGGGGCCACATCATTTTCCTGATCTTCTCTAGCCTAATCATGCTCAACACAAAAGGTTACATTAATTAATACACCAATTGTAATTAAATATGTTTAAAAGAAATTTAGAGTGGTCCTCTTTACCTGATGGGGCCACATCATGTTCTTGATCTTCTCTAACCTAATCATGCTCAACATGTTGATCATGCTCTATATGCTCTAAAGTACCGGGATGCACACTATGACGTTCATCTGCAGGTTGTACTCCACCCTCACTAGGCTGCATTCCAATGTCATGTGAAGTATTATCATTGCTTGAATGTTTAAAACAAATAGGAATGTAATTACTTTATGGTGGAAATTAATATTGAATATATTGCACAAGTATTCAATTTTAAATAAACTTTATTGAGTTTATTTACCTACGTGTCGAATGTAGTGGAAGATTGTGTTTTCCTAGTCAAGACTCTTAGGTGTCCAGCCATGGCTCCATAACCTTGCTAGAAGGAAATCTTCAAGTCCTCTTCTGTGGCAACTATGTTGAATTCATAGCCCTACATTTTTGCATAAGATCATGAATTTTGCTTCTATGGTGTGATAAAACCAAAATTGTTTTCAATTTATTATTTGGATAAAATATTTCATTTATTGATACTTACAATTCATGCCGCTAATTTAATATAACCACTAGAGCCAAGTTTGTGCTGCCCATGTTTTTCTAGTCTTTCCTTTGTTTCCTTCGATGTGTCAGGTGGCCTATGAAAAGTTTGAAATACGTTAGATTATGTAAAAAAATAGTAATCAGTATATAATTACATTGTTGTTAGTATCACATACCTTCCTTTGCCTAGTGGTGTCTTTCCTTTTTTCTTTTCAGCCTTCTCCTTTCCATCTGACACCAGGTCCTTCCACTCCCTCTCTAGAATCATGGGGGGACACTTGCACTTTTTATTCTTCTCTAAATGTGACCTATATTGGTCCCTCACATACTTTAGATAGGTACCATCTTTCTTAAGGACCTTGGTTCGGTTGAATATTTTATCACTGAGCAACACAACTAAATGGTTAATGTGCTTATATTTTAAATCTTGATTTTGGGCATTCCACCATGTATGTATGGTGGGCCCGAAGAGCTCCAATGTAATATCACTTAGATGTTTATTAAAAACATTATTTCCTACAAGATGATCATGGGATCAATAGTCTAAAAAGAGTGATCAATAAGTAAATTTCAATTGGATTATATATAATAATAATTAAAACATTTTAAAGTACCTGGGGCCTTCTCTATCTTTATGGGAATGAAATCCTCGATCACCACAAATGTGACCTGAAATGTTCATGTACTAGTAATACGGGAAGATCTAGGAAATGATGCTAAAATATCACTAGTACTAGTGCCCTCTGCATCCCTAGGTACATGTCCTGATGCATGTTTTGGCATGTATTCACTGCCAGAGGGTGCACTAATGGATGCCTACATGGTATGTGTTGCCGACATTTTAGATGGCAATATAGGCACGGATGATGGGGTTAGATGATGTGATGTATGTACAAGAAGATCAGGATGGACACTTGTACCAACCCCTACTCCTCGTAAAACACTTGCAGTACCTTGATCATGGCCAGGAGCATCATGAGGACGCAAAAAATATTATAAAAACAACACATATTTTAGTTCATGACATAAAAGAGTACAAAATATAAAACCATGAATGAACTTATGTTATAATTAAAGACTTCATGATAGCTTACTTGCAAGTTTTGTGATCTCTCAGTCAATATTTTAACCCTCTCTCTTATCTCATCTATTTGAGGCACTATGAATAACAACTTAAGGATTTCTTCATTGCATTTTTTTTGAGTCTTCCTTATCATATTGAGAGGGTTTGTTGAATAAGTGATGTAATCATCACATAATATTGACTACACCTCCCTATGGATGCTCTCGTCTACTGTTGGTGCCTTTCCCTGATCAGTCGACTACAACAAGAATATTAAAAACATTATCAAAATTAATCCAATAAACTTATTAAAAAAACATAATAATAAAACATTTTGCTCTTATCTAATTTGTACAATTACAATGAGGTAAACCTGTCGGGCAGAAGCACCTGAAGATACATCGTGATCTGTGCTTTGGGCCAAATCCTTCTCCATACAATCAATGTCCCACTATGACAAAAATTAAATATAAAAAAATATTACTGAAATGAAACCAATAGACTTACGAAAAAAAACATAAGAATAAAATGGTATATTGGAGTCATTAATGGGAGGTTGGGTAAAATGGTACATAGTATGTACCACCCCCATAGTAACTATGTTTGTAACTAAGTGATTCAAATTGTAATCAATTAGCAACTCTTCCCCTACAGTTATTGATTTTATCTCACATACGAATAAACGGTTTCCCTCGTATGCCTCGAATATGCAATTGGGTTGCTTATTTGTTGACCTAGGTCATGTATTATTTATAAACCCTACAATATTCCCTGATGCTTTTGGCCTTTCCTCAATGTACATATCCACTCCTTTATTTTGATCCTTATCTTATAGTTGTATATAATTTGCTGACATTGCATACCTATGCATACTTCGTGTATATCGAACCAGTTGCATCCAATATTTGTAACTATAACAGGGTCTGACATACTCCATCAATTCAGTAACTTTTTCGTAACAGACCTCGACGTCGCCTATGCTCTCATGATCATAATAACATGACCCCCCTTTAAGAATAAAAAAATTCATGCGCTTATAGAATTTTATTCTAATCTTTTGACCTCTAGTTGATCTCCCTCTTTTAGACATACTACATGTCTCGCTTTCCTCTTCTCTTCCTGAATTTCCCTCACTTGAGGAAGAAAGATCTGACAAATACCTATTTGGTGGTACATGCACTCATAAGGATGTTGGATGAAGTTCTTTCATGGTGGTGTGATCCCAAGGTCACATTATGATTAATCTATCATTTCATCGCTATAATTTCACAGGTTATAAGGTAATCAAGTCTTGATAGATTGCAATTTATTATTACTATCATCTAAATGTGTCCATCAAAAATCAAATCTACTTAATGTTTTAACTCCCAAACTTTGTAACAAGTGTTAAATGTGACTATGGTCCACCAGTTACACAACCAAGGCCTCAAATGTATTCTCTAATTGTAATCAAAGGACTTTTTCTCTTCATTCAAGTAAATAAACTTGAAGGGAAACACCACCAAGTGGTTTATTGGACACCTACATGACTAAAAATAGCAGAAAATTTACATTTAATTTCCATATGTCTAAGTGGTTGACGGGGAGGGAGTGTGTACTAGGCCTGGTTAAGTCATCATAAGTTTATGCTTTTGCAATAAATTTTTTTAAGTCATCTTAATCTTCCTATGTCTAATTGCTAGGAGACTTTTGGTATGTTTTAAAGTAGGAAGATTGATGAAAGAGCCCAAAGAGCCTTTCTCCATGGTATCTAGGTACACATAGTAGCAGTCTTCTCTTATACGGTTGGACATGATTTAAAGAACTTAGCTAGGAATTATTCATTTAACCTAAGGTTTTCTCATAATGCCATCATTGGAAAAGTATGATCAAATTCTTCTATTATGAAGAATTGGTCTATGTGCCTCTAGTAATCACTATAAATGTTTGTAAAGATAAAATGACTAATTGCATCAGGTAGGAGAGAATCAACTTTGAGTTCTTCAAATATTATATTCCTCTATTCATAATTTTGAAGGGTTGTGTGTGGAGGAGGTTATCACTACCAAGAAGGGAGGAGACCTTTCCTTGTGATGGAACTTCAAAAATTTTCTATTTGTGTTCCATTTTTATCTTGCCTTATGTCTTTGGTCATCTATGGTGTTTGGGAAAAGCCTAAGGTTGGGGTTTTACCTCTATCTTCATGTAAAACCCTAGTGTTTATCTTACGCCTTGGGTGGGATCTTTTGGGCCGTTACTTTTTGGGGAGAGTTTTAAAACAACTTAAGCCCCATCATTTCGTTTAGGTTGGGCCTCTGGGCCCCTTTTGATTTATAATTTTATTTCCTTCACCTAAATTTATTATAATTTCTTAAGTCTTGGATGGTCCCATGCTCCCTCGTTTAAAAAAAAACTTATGCCATTATTTATCATTGGCCTAGTGATGTCCCCTCGTTCTTTTAATAAATCTTTTATATTTTGTAGAGGGGAAAGTTTGTGTGACCATAGATCAATTATCATTTGATCTCAACCATTCCCCGACATCCCGTGATGACCCCACCACACTGTTTTGGTTGATCATGATATCATGGGCGAGAGCCACGTGTCTCATTTAATGAAGCCGAAGAGATGATAGAAATACTTTGATACATTTATCTAGTTTTAATACATTATGTAGTGGGTTACTAAAGCATTTATGAGATGCATGTGTTTCAAATCAATAGAGATATTATAATATTGGTAGGAAAGGTGCTTGATGGTTAATGACAAAGTTGGTGACTGTGTTGAACAAACAAGATTACTAATGGTTGAGATCCACGGTTTCCCGCCATAGCGTGATCAAAAGTTGTGAGGTATTTATCGATCGCGATAACGCAGGTGAGTGCCACGTGGATTTCCTTGGCAACACATAGTATGGTGGGCCCTTATTGCAATGATGGAGATCATGTCAGTTTGTTTTGAAGGCAGTCGTTTGATCATCTGATCAAAGTGAAGGATCGGCAGCTAGTATTTGAATCTGCATCAAATGCGATTACAAGGTTCTATTATGTAATTTCATATTTTTTTTTAGCCCTCCTAGAGAACTAAAAACTCAAGATTATAGCTGCCCTCCTAGAGAACTAAGTGTTGAAGAGAGCCAAGATACAAACACCAGACAGATGGCATATAGGTCATTTGTAGCAGACAATGAATTTTGATATACAAAGACTCAAATGTATGTATTTTGATGGAGTAAATGAAGATATCTAAGTTGCGGATTAATATTTTGGTATCAACTATTTGTTAAATTTATGCAGTTATTTGATTGTCTCCATTCTGATGCTTCTCTATTTTTTAAATTGATATAACAAGTTTATACTCAGTTTATCATTGTAAATTTGCTATATATGTGTGACCTAGTTATTCGATTCTCTAAATTAGGGATTAAAATATTTTAATCAATCACAACAATTGGGAAGTGTTACTTGGATTAATAAGAAGAATCACATAACTAGAATTTTCATTCTATCTCAAGAAGTGTTTGTCAATTATTCACTTGCACGTTTACACAAGTTGTAAACAATTTTTGTGTCAAACAGTTTGAATTATTACCATTATTGAAATCCACATTTGTAGATAATCATTAGACTCCATATACCCAATAAGGCACTGGTCTCCCCTTGTATTCTTTTATAATTTTTATTATTCTTATTTATTTTACACTTACATTTACAAATACACATACATATGCATTTACTGTTTTCATTTATTTCTCATGTAGTTTAATAGTTTGAGCGATTTCATATTATATGTGTTGAAAACTTTAGAATTTCAATTACATTAATTTATGGATATGTTGTATCTATAACACTACAAAACCATATGCTCTTTCCATTTACACTTGCATTTAGAAATACACATTTATATACATAGATATATATTTCCTTAATGATATGTTGCATTTATTGTTCTAGGAGAGCATCCAGTAATTGCATTTACATTTACATTTAAAAATACATATACATACATACATACATACATACATACATACATATATGTGTGAGTATGTGTGTGTATATCATTTATATTCAGTGTTCAGAAACAACCCATTAGGTCTGCACATGGATACAAATTCATAAAATCAGATCTTCCATACATATTTTGTTGAAACCTAGGCTTGAACCTCTCATTTCACATGCTTTTCTTCACAAAACTCTTGAGGACAACAGCTATACCTTCTTTATTTCTCATCCTACGCCCTATTCATGCATCCTACAATTACAATAGTATCCATGGGGCCTCTTACACAAGCTACAATAATCACAAAAAGTGTAAGAGCCCCTTTATATCATGTTTGGACTACAAAACCCTCAAAAATAGGGTAACTAGGTTGTATGCTTGAATGTTATGTTCTGTATAAGGATTTGATAAGTAGTATTGGGTTAGAATACATATTGATGAGATTGTAAAGCAATGTTATCAAGGATCTTATATGTTATGTGTTAAATCTGTCATAAACCCTTAGATGCTTATAAATTTGACTCCTCCAATGGATATATGGCACTGATCTAAGTTGTACTTATTCGTATGGTTTAGTATTTTTTTTCCTTTACCTAGAGCTTGCTACAAATTGCAAATCAATGACTATCTTATACTGTGAAATGTTGTTGTAGTTATCTCATGCTCCAATAGTTGATATTATTGATAAATAGCCAATTCTATTCGGTATTATCCTATTATGTTGAGCTATTAAATGAGATTATCTATTGTTTTTAATGTTGTTTATGATGATGGTGCATAGGTTGTAAACACATTAAGGGATCATCCTCCCGGGTCTTGCAGATCCCAAAGTGTAGGAGGTATTTAAAATCCTCGTCAGTTGGTCTAGGTCCTTCAAGCTTCCCTTTATTGGAATTGGCAATTCCATAGGTAGATTAGAAGATCAACCTGCTTACCGTAAAAACAACCAACACCTTGCATATGTTTGTGGTGGAGGTATTAAAGAAGAATTGTATGCCTCTATTTCCATTCATTAGATCTACCTTAGCCTAGCATATACTTGGGCTAAGTCTACAATTGCTTTAGACTCATACGGTGAAGGCTATGTGTGATGAAATCTTAGACCTCAACAAAGATGTGGGTAGATTATGGGATTTTTCCCAAGACCTGAGGCTAGTCGATAAAAATGTGAAAGAATAAGCTTTTTTTTTTGTCTTATCTTATACCATTTTACGAGAATGGGGGTGCCAATGTACGAGAAGATCTTTGGAAACTAGGCATGAAAATTGTAGGCTAAAGAGAATGGAGGTGCCAAACTTATAGTACTCATTGCCCCTTGGTTGTCGATTTTCCCCGAGTGCCCTCAACCTCATCCTCAGCTCTGGTATTGACCTTGTTTTCACTCCTCCAAACTCTTCCTTGGCGTTGATATTGACCTTGTTTTCACTCCTCCAAACTCTTTGTCGGTGCTAGTATTGACTTTGTTTTAACTCCAAACTCTTCCTCGGCACTAGCATTGACCTTGTTTTCACTACCCCAAACTCTTCCTCGGTGCTGGTATTGACCTTTCACTTCTCCAATTTGACGAGCTACAACTTGGTTTCGTTAGGTTTTACAATATTTTAATTAAATTGAAAATTTTGGCGCCATTTAGCTAGGTTTTAATATTCTACAATATAGTTAAGTATATATTAGCTATATTTTACATAATAAATAATATAATTATTCAACTTATTATAATTATATATTATATTCTTTAATAAAATTATTAAATATGTATAAAATTATTATAATTAATAATTAATAATAAGTATATTTTTATATAATACAAAATATAATTATTATAATATATATTAATATAATAGTAATATATATATATATATATTAATATGAGAGAGAGAAACTAAATTTTGATTGCTTGTTTCATGTCAACAATCCAAGAATGGCATGTGTCCTTGGGGAGTTATGCTCAAGGTAGCATGCCATTTGATTAAAGATATGATAATTCTCCTTTAAGACCTCTTCAATGTACCCATTGCACACTTAAGGAGACAAAGATAAATATAGGGAAGAAAATATAGAGAGAGAGGTAGATAATGACAAACATACAAATAGAAAGGGAGACAAAGAGATAGAGAGAGGTAGAAAATTAAAGAGATAAGGATGAATAAATAGAGATAGGGAGGGTAATTGATATATCTCTCCCTATTGCTCTCTATATCTCTATATGTCCCACTATCTATGTCACTCCCTCTTCCCCCCTCTATCTATTGAGCTATCTCTCCCTCTCCCCCCTTTCTCTCTCATTCACTCCATCTCTCCCTCCATCTCTCCTACTCTATATCTATATCTCTTTCTCTTTTTATCTCCATCTCACTCCTCTCTCTATCTCTTTCTATCTATACCCCTTTCTCTCCCTCCCCCTCTCTATCTCTCACCATCTCTCCCACCCTATCCCCCCTATCCATCAAATCTCTATCTCCACCTCTCTTCCTTTCTCTTCCCATATATCTCCATCTCTCTTTCTCTTCCCATATATCTCTATCTCTCTCTCTTTCTCTCCCCATCTATTTCTATCTCCCCATATATTAACTAAGAAGCCATGCAAGCATACAATAGTATATGTTGGTAAAACTATAATAGTGTTTTATTAAACTATAAGTAGATTATTGTTGTTGTAGACACCTAAAAATGACCTAGGCCTGCAAGCTTCATTTTTACCACTTTCGTCCTAGCATAATTAGGACATTTAATTATGTCCTTGGTCCACATTTGACTATTGATTAAATAATTCATAATTATTTAATTAATTCATATCCTTTTATTCTTCATGATTATTAAATAAATAAATTTTGTTTATTTATTAAATATGTCATTAATTGTCTAAGTCTTCTCTTAATTAAATAAATCTCTTAATTTATTTAATTCCCCTCTGTCATATGTTTCTTCCTGATTATTAAATAAATAAGTTTCATTTATTTATTTAATGTCACTAACTGTCTTAATTAAATAAATTGATTAATTTATTTAATTAATTAATCTTATCTGCTAAATTAAATAATTATCTTTAATTATTTAATTGTCAAAATTAGTATTCCTCTCATTTTAAATAAATCAATTATTTAAAATGTCATCACAATCTTAACTGTCAGTCGATTTTGGTAAATAATCTGAAAAAGATTATTTATTATCTCACAAAATTATCATTTTGAATTAATTAAATTCAAAAAGATACTAATCTTCCAAAAATCAAGTAATCAGGCAGATTCTTGATTTTCCAAATTTGATCTTTAGTCCAAATCTTATCTTCTTGATTTTTTGAATCTCACAAATCAGGCAATCTTATCTTCTTGATTTTTTGAAAATCTTCATTTTCTAATTAATTTATCTCATTTATTCTCCACCGTTGATCCGATTATCTGAGATATTATTCTGACCGTTCGATTAAGGATTTTTCCCTAACCCTAATTAGGGATTCTCAGGTTTAATCTGGACCTCTCATTCTAGGTCTTTCTTAGAATTCAATCTCATCCGTCCACTCAAAATTGTGGTTCCTATAAAAGACAATTTTGCTCATAATTTCAGTATCCAACAACTTCATTTTTAATTTAATAGTCATTATAGTCATTTGACATTAGAAGTCCCTATTTTCATAGACATTGTCATAGTCATAGGCATTTAGACATTGCATAAATCCTTCAAAGCTTGTTGTAGGTCTTAGACATTTCCAGATTGCTCGCACAACAAATCTGAGGGCACAATATTATCGAGCAAGCAAGAAGGTGCTATAGAGGTAATCATGGAAAATGCAATTTATAGGTATAATCGTTTTATTGCTTAATTTCCTTTGTACTCGATAGATCTTTGGGTTTTTGTCTTTTACTTTGATTTGATTGATCTAATCTAAACCTTAAAATTTACCCTCAGTTACATTGGTGAACCCGACATTCTATAGAAATATTTGTGTGTTTTTCTTTTTTGCTTTAACTTTTTGCAGGTTACAGCTAAGAAGTCATACAAAATCCTATCACCTTCTTTTGAGCACAGAAAAATGGGCGAATAGGATCATTTAAAAATTTTTCTGGGTATTGTAGATCTTGGTTTCAGCTTTCCAAAACTTCAAACGGTTTGAAATTTCATTAATATTTGAGAATGTTATGGCTATTTTACTGTTCACTATTTTTTTAATTTAGCTTTTAAAACCCGCATTTTTCTTTTGTCTATAACATTTTTTTTTGTGCAGAATTGTGGAAAAAGTTTTCTGGGTTTTGAAGGACTATCATTTAGCTTTCCATAGATATCTACCACTTAAAATTTTGTTAAGTTTTGAATAAGTTATCGCTGTTTTAAGTTTTTGCTGTCAATAAATTTTTATTTTTATTTTTTTTTGTTACTAATCAAGATTTGCAGCTTGTTGGCAGTTACTTTTCGTGGGTTGAAGAAAAACACTAAAACTACTAACATATTGTCTTGTAGGTTTGATTGTCAAAGATCAAACATCAAAATAATGTGCTTGCCTTTTTATTAGTATAGTACACATTTCATTTTGGTGCAATTAAAACGAACCTCTATTTGATCATGTTTGAATGTGTTTGCAAAATGGTAGGCGAGTATGCTATCACCTTGTGAAAACTTGGTCATCAGAAATCAGACCCGTTTTTATCTGTTTTTACCCTTCACGATTTGGTATATCGGAGTATCCTCTCCCCTTGTGCATTCGTGCAATCCTGGGTGTAAGAGAAACGGTTACTAACTCTAGAACTTGGGCCTATTCTGGTGGGAAAAAGTACTCACCCTAGGATGACTCAGACCAGTAGCACCCTGACACCGAGGGACTTCCAGCCGGTATATAAAAGTGGGTTCTTGGGGAAAGCCCAAGAATCATGAGTGTGGTTCTGACGAGATGGATCCGAAAGGGGATTCTCGCCACATGGATCATGCCCCACGAACGGAATGACTGAATTAAAAACCTTTTATTTTAGTGTCCAACCGTTCTATTGGCCGTTGCTTGGTATAGTCCAAGGTAGAGTATCATGCCCAAAGACACTCACTACTAATCCCCTTGAGTAGAGATAGCAGTTCTTGGGAAGTCACTACCCAAGAATTTGAATTTGGTGTGCTCGAATGACGTTAATGAGCTGTGGAGGGGAGCCAATGCCACCAAAATTCTAAGCTATCCGCTCTCGAGAAGGAAAGGTGTTTATCACCAATCCGGGGTATATCGGCGGGCTATACCAAGTATACAAACCCTTGGCCTATTGGTCTTTTAGGATTGTACTTGTCTTATGTGTGTTTTCTTACACCCAAAACATTGTGCTTGTCAAGTACTTGTTGGATTACTCAAACATTATACACAACAGTCACAAATCTAGACACAAACAATCGACCTTGGACAAATCAAACTTTTGAGCAAAACATCAAAAAACAATCTTAGTCCTCATTTTGAACCTTAGATTTTGCATTGTTCATCTTAGACCTCATTTTGAACCTAGACTTTGCATTAATCATTTTAGTCCTTCGTCAGCATTATTGTCTTAGTCCACATTTGACACTTTGGCTTTGATCACCTTATCATCTTACATCAATCATTTCCTTAGACAAACATTATCATCACCTAGTCATCCTAGTCAACATTTTAGGAAGCATAGTCTTGCATTGTCATCCTTTATCCAAAAAATCCAAAAACATAGGCTAGTGTCATCCTTGCATTTACTTGTCATTCTCATCATCCTCATTTGAGCAAATCCCTTTTACGGTTGAGATTAGACTTCAAAGACAACAGCGACAAATGGCAAACTTTAGACAAGATTCCAATCCCAACATCGACAATAACACTTATGACACGAACAAACATTGGACCTTTTCTGACCCATTTCACAACATGAACATGAAATCTTCCATGGACATGCCATCTTCATCACAAAACATTTTTGAACCATTCATACAAAGAGACCAAAATGGACGAATATATTTCAAAGACATAGAAGCTACAGCGCAAAATCCTGATATATTCTCCTTTGTAAAAAAATCAGTCTTACATGACCCTCAAAGGTATCTCGCCATGCTTTTGGACGAAGGGGCTAAGTTACCAAAAGGCTTTGACATAAATACTTTGCCACCATCTGTCTACCCTCACAATCAACACTCACTTGACACAAATCCTACCATTAATTCACAACAAACGTCCACTTATCACCCTTATCCTAACTTTGACAAGGGAAGCCAACTATCAACTAGTCCATTCCAAACCTCCACATCATATGCTAGTCCTTCACCTATTAATCCCGTCCAAATTTGCATTCCTTATCAACCATCTACCAACTCATGTCAAGTCCCCACATCATACCATACCGATCCGGTCCAAGTCTCCATGTCCTATTTCAATCAACCTTACACCAATCCAGTCGAAGTCTCCATGTCATATCCTTTTCCTTCAACAGTTAATCCAGTCCAAGACTCTATGTCCTATCTTTTTCCCTCACATGCTAGTCCAGTCTAAGTCCCCATGTCATATCCTAGTCTTTCACATACTAGTCCAGTCCAAGTCCCCACGTCCTATCCTAGTCCTTCATCCATTAATCATTTTCAAGTCATCCCCTCACAAGCCACATCCAGTCATGAAAATTTTGTCATTACTCAAAGTCACATCCCATCGTCTACACTTGAGGATACATGTCAAAATGAAAGCCCAAAGCATGACATTATAACGTCACCCTCATGTCAAGAACAAGGTAGTCCATCCCATGACCCTATTTTCGACAACCCCATCTTTGACCAAGACCCTACCATTGACCAAGAAATCCAAATCCATGACAACCCCATCTTGGACCAAGACCCTACCATGGACAAAGAAATCCAAAATGATCCACTCCTTGACCTTTATGCCATTCATGATCAAACACTTGTTGACCCTATAAAGGCCTTGACTATTGACACTTCCCAAGATGAGACACTTGCCTCCATGAGACACATAGACGATATTCCTACAGAACAAGAATCTTCCACTAGGGACATGCTTGCATATGATCAAGTTATAGCTAAAACCATTGGGTTCTATGACATTAAAAATAATGATGGCTTCGACATTGCCTTGGAAGCACCAAAAAAATTATTTGAACCTGACATGTCGCATGATCAGACCAAAGATATCAGTCAGGAATATTTCCAACATGATAATGAAGCTAAGACACGTTATCAACTAGGGTCATCTACCTTTGTTAGAGCAAGCTTTCTCACAGATGAAAATATTACAAGTGACAGTGTCCATAGACATCATGATGGGTTAGCATCTTTCTTTCAAAACAACAAATACCCCATCGCAAATAGAATCTGTCAAAGTATGCAATATCAAGGCAAAGGACTAGGCATACACGAGCAAGGCATTCTAGAACCAATACAGCTTCAGGAAAATTACAGACATCAAGGTCTTGGCTATTCCTCAGACAACAAATCAAATGATGTCAGTGGTACCTCCTTGATACTGGGGGCAACCTTGTCAGATACAAACATCAAAATGGAGTCCATGAGAAATCCTTGTCATAAGATTGTTGCCAACACCCCTTCCACCCACACCATGAACCATTCTATTATGAATCAACCTCCCCTTTGGGACCAACAAAAACAAAAGTCTTACAAGTCAAAATATCAAAATCAAATGTCAAAGGCCATTGAATCAAACAAAAGGACAAGTGAACAAATGAAATTAAAATGGATCCCAAAGAAAAATGGATCAAACAAAGACACCAAGTCAAATACAAAAGTCAGTCACAATGTGGAGCCACAAGACAAGAGGACTCCCACATATAACACCTGTCCACCTCCTTCAAAATGGTCATCAATCAAGGCATATAAAAGTGTTGGTTCCAAACACCATCCCTCCAAAATCCATCATCCACCATCCCAAGTTTGGAAAATAAAAAGTTATTCGTCCAAACATCCAAACAACCTTTCCATGTCCACCATCATTTGTCATAATCCTACATCTTGCCTAAAGTCCAATGATCCCATGTCACAAATCCGTCACATCATGGCAGCAACTCTTTACAACAAGGACTCTCATGGCACTCTATTGCGATGTGCTTATTTTGATAAGGCCAACTCTAGTATCAGAAAGGATCACAATGACATCAATTAGTTGTATACAAGTGCTACGATCCTAACAAGAAAACTCCTTCAGCAAGGTCATTATTGGCATATCATGGCACCAGTCTCTACATCGGCACCGTCAGTGGATTCAAAACAGTCAATTGTTATCTAAAGCATCCACGCTATCCACAAAATAAAAATACAAAAAAAAATTAAAAAATTAAAAAATTGTCACCCTGATGAAAACCTGGCAAACAGGCGTCTTGGTGACACCAAAAAAATCAAAAAGTCAAGAAAATAGTAAAGAAAAAAATTTCATGGCCAATGGATGAAAACCTGGCAAATAGGCATCATGTTTAAAATAAATCGTCTATGTGGACTCTTACACTTGGGGGCAAGTCATCTCATTTCCCATGCCTTCCTCATGACATTGGCGTCCATCTTAGCCCTATCATTTCCTCCATTTTCCCACCTACCTTGGTCTTGACATAAAACTGGCACACATAAATCATGCTTTGGGAAAACTCTTGACATGTCTATCCTTCGGTCATACACAATTCATGAAACATCATGTCATCGACCATCATAGTATTATTGTCCTTGTACGACATAGTCCTTGAAAATCACATGAAAATTCCATTAGTCTCATGTCTCCCAGCCTTTACCAAGGCCACCCCCTATCCTTTCATGCCTATCACCTATCTTGGCTTTCCTTGTCAAACGGTTAAGGATAATCATCATCCCATCTACTCATAACCAAGTCATTCCAAATGCAACGAGTCTAATCCATACAGTACATTATCCAAAATTTTACTTGACGTGTTCTTGGCCCAGTGTAGACCTCCAGCACTTCGTCACATTATCATCATCGTCCTCCACGTTGTTTCGGGATGCGCGTCCTTCCCACGTCAAACAACGTTGTCATCACCTGATTGGTATTTAGCTTGACTAGGGCACAATCATGTTTTTCCTTGGATTCTCATGTGTAGGAATCCGGTCACATGCATTTGTCATGATCCTCTTAAACATCAAAATCCAAAAATCATAAAATGACAAAACAAAAACATCATAAAATGTCCTGAAAAAAGACAAAAACATCATAAAATGTCCTAAAAAAAGACAAAAAAAAAATCATAAAATGTCCTGAAGAAAGACCTAAAAATCATAAAACATCCTGAACAAAACCACAACAAATCATTAGACCGCTTGGCAAATACAAACGCAGTGTCATCTCTTGTCAAAGTCAATCAAGTAAATCGGTCCATGTCATTGTTGAACTACGTTGTCTCTATGCACTTGCTACATAGGCAAGACTCACATTTTGAGTCCCTGAGACATTAGGTCAGTCATTTTAGGTTTGTCAAAATAAAATCATGACACAATCTTTGCTCATCAAGACAAAGTCATTGGTCGCGTCGAACTACGAGGTCTCTGAGTGCATGATGTAGGCAAGGCCATCTGTCGATGAGCCCCCGAGGCCGCACTAGGTTAGTCCATTAGGGTTCATGGCATTACACTAGCACACACGTCAAAAATATGCTATTCATGATAGATCATTTCTCCAAACAGGAAAACTCCTAAAACAAAGTATGGCAATTATTCATTCAACATGACAATCATATCACCATGGTATATTATCGTCATATGATCAACACAAGTCAAACTTAGTCAAAACAAGTCAAATTATCGCAACCAGTCAAACTATCAACTCTTGGTTACCTTTCAGATGGGTCCTTCTAAAGAATAACCTCTGCCATTTATGCCTTAGGATGTGTCCTTCCTAGGAATTGGCATTGTCATCTGATATTTTCGAGGGATCCTTTCTGACACTTAAGGATCATTCCTCTCGACAACAACGTTCTTTCAGATGTGTCCTTCTGAAGAACAAAACTTTGACATTGGTGCCTTAGGATGTGTCCTTCCTAGGCATCGTCCCTATCATTTGACATTTTCGAGGGATCCTTTCTGACACTTAAGGATCATTCCTCTTGGCATCACCATTCTTTCAGATGTGTCCTAAGGAACAAACTTTGACATTGGTGTTTTAAGATGTGTCCTTCCTAGACATCGACATTATTCAGGATGTGTCCTTCCTGAATATGGCAACCTTCGGCATTCATCATCTCGACATCATTAAAACTTGACATCCAGACACACTTGGAAAATACTCGGCATTCATTTTTGGATTTTTATCATGTTACTAGTTTTTCGGTGAGATCCTAACACCGAGATTTAGAGAAGTAGCGATGTATCATGACATTTGTCTTGTCTTTTGACACTCATGTTACTAGTTTCTCAATGACATCTCGACAAAAGGATTTAGAAAAGCAGCGACGTATCATGATAATGGCTTTATCTTATTTCTTTCTGACAGTCATGTTGCTAGTTCCTCAAGGATGTCCTGGCAACAGGATTTAGAGGAGCAACGACGTTTCATGACTTGTCCTTTTTGTCTTTTTCTGCTTGTGGTTGATTTTGACAAAG
Source organism: Sequoia sempervirens (assembly GCA_007258455.2). Lineage (NCBI taxonomy): Eukaryota > Viridiplantae > Streptophyta > Pinopsida > Cupressales > Cupressaceae > Sequoia > Sequoia sempervirens. The sequence continues at coordinate 139,697,836 of VDFB02000003.1, read as the reverse complement.
ACTGAGGCAATAACGCTCTTGGTATGAGTCATGATCTTCCTTGTCTGTGACTGCTTGTCTTATGTGATGGTACGACCTTGCACACCTTGATCTATGTCATATCATGGTGTTTGTTGGCCATCACAACAATCTGCCCAATGATGATTAAGAGCAATAAATATTAAAAGTCCTATCGTAAGGTTTGAAGGATTTGGTCTAGGAACTAACATGCATCTTCTTTAGTCTTGTCATCTTCTCTCAGCAATCTCATATAGGCATTGCATTCATGTCTTTTGCACTAAAATTTCTTCGTCTCTTCATATTCTAGTCTTCTAATCAATTTCGAGAGCACACCCATGTTCTTGGAGTATGTCTATCCTCTCGAGGGGGCATGCCGCAACCCTCCTCATCATTCTTCCTCATCTTATTTTGCACTGGGGCATATTCTCGACTTATTTTCTTTGTCACAATGAGACAAGTGACATTATGACAAAGAGGGGCAAAATGTAGACACCTAAAAATGACCTAGGCCTGCAAGCTTCATTTTTACCACTTTCGTCCTAGCATAATTAGGACATTTAATTATGTCCTTGGTCCACATTCGACTATTGATTAAATAATTCATAATTATTTAATTAATTCATGTCCTTTTATTCTTCATGATTATTAAATAAATAAATTTTATTTATTTATTAAATACGTCATTAATTGTCTAAGTCTTCCCTTAATTAAATAAATTTCTTAATTTATTTAATTCCCCTCTCATATGTTTCTTCTAGTTATTAAATAAATAAGTTTCATTAATTTATTTAATGTCACTAACTGTATTAATTAAATAAATTGATTAATTTATTTAATTAATTCTTATCTGCTAAATTAAATAATTATCTTTAATTATTTAATTGTCAAAATATATTCCTCTCATTTTAAATAAATCAAATTTAAAATGTCATCACAATCTTAGCGTAGGTGGGTTTTTGTAAATAATCTGAAAAAATTATTTATTGTCACACAAAATTATCATTTTGAATTTAATTAAATTCAAAAAGATACTAATCTTCCAAAAATCAAGTAATCGGTGATTCTTTATTTTCCAAATTTGATCTTCAGTCAAATCTTATCTTCTTGATTTTTCGAATCTCACAAATCAGGCAATCTTATCTTCTTGATTTTTGAAAATCTTCATTTTCTAATTAATTTATCTCATTTATTCTCCACCGTCGATCCGATTATCTGAGATATTATTCTAACCGTTCGATTAAGGATTTTTCCCTAACCCTAATTAGGGATTCTCAAGTTTAATCTGGACCTCTCATTCTAGGTCTTTCTTAGAATTCAATCTCATCCGTCCACTCAAAATTGTGTTTTCTATAAAAGACAATTTTGCTCATAATTTCAGGATCCGACAACTTCATTTTTAATTTAATAGTCATTATAGTCATTTGACATTAGAAGTCATTATTTTCATAGGCATTGTCATAGTCATAGGCATTTAGACATTGCATAAATCCTTCAAAGCTTGTTGTAGGTCTTAGACATTTCCAGATTGCTCGCACAACGAATCTAAGGGCACAATATCATCCAGCAAGCAAGAAGGTGCTATAGAGGTAATCATGGAAAATGCGATTTACAGGTATAATCGTTTTATTGCTTAATTTCCTTTGTACTCAATAGATCTTTGGGTTTTTGTCTTTTACTTTGATTTGATTGATCTTATCTAAACCTTAGAATTTACCCTCAGTTACATTTGCAACTCTTCATTCAACATGAAATGCCAAATGTAGCAATTGCTTTGTTTCTTTTGTCAAGTTTCATTAACCAAGCTATTTACTAGGTTGAAAAAAGTTGTGTTATTACCCTTCATCTCTTTAAAATAATTAGACAATATTAGCAAGATCAGGAAGGGGAGAAAACTAAACTCCTTCAAAATAGGGGTAGTTGTGGGTTTGTTGGTTTTCTTTGCATACTATATACTTAGTTCCTCTAGGATAAATAAGTCACTTTAGATCATTTTCTTAGTTGTGTATCCTAACTAATATAGAGTAAGCTTTTTCATTTTAATTGACTACTACATAATAGTTTATGTGTTGAAAGAATTGTTTCCATTCTTTGTAGTTTTCACATTGGAATACAAATCATATTTCATTTCATGCCAATATACTTCTTTCATAAAGATATTTGTTTGAAATAAGTGCTTCATAACCCATCTAATAAAATCATAATTAACCTATCAAAGAGGCAATAAGAATTTTCTAAAGAAAAGAACACTTATCCCAATCATAAGTGTATGGCCTTCGCAGAAAGGAGTGATCCACCTTAGCAATAACAACTACCTGATTTAGACCTGGGTATGTGCAGGATCATGATGGGCCAAAAAGTGGCAACATGAAAAAAGTAACATTTTGAACTCGCCAAAAAATGAGAAAAATCCTGAGTTGACTTTTTTTTTTGGGTTGGGTGTTAGTACATTGCTCCATAGCAATGTCCAAGCCAAAGTACTACAAATCGGATATCCGATTTGTTTTGAATGTCCAATTCGTGTCTAATATCTAATTTGAAAAACATTTTAAAATGTAATATTTTTTTGCTATAAATTGGATATCGATCTAAATCAGATATCTGATTTTTGCCCACATATACCCAAGAGTAATTAGGAGGTTGAGGGTGGGAAAGAGAGAGAGAGAGAGGGAGAGAGAGGGAAAGGGAGAGAGAGAGAGGGGGGGA
>VDFB02000003.1:139598174-139695033 GCA_007258455.2 Sequoia sempervirens | reverse complement strand
TGGCATAAATGTTGAACAATGGATATGGTCTAATGCATGTGTTGGTAAGTACATTATTTTTTTTAATTTTAAATTTATTTTCTTTTACATTTGAGACTTAAACTTTTTAATTACTTAGATATAATATGTTGTGTACACATGTATACATGTGTATATATATGCATGCATGTACATCTATATCTAGTTTTTTGAAGCTAATTTGGTTTGAGTGTAATTATTTGTAACTTCATAGGACAATTTAAGTCTGCAAAACCTTTTGTTTGGTTAAGCCATCAACATGCTAGATGCAACACCATTTTTTTGTGGAATTTTTATGAGTGGCCATGGAAAAGGAGAGAACAATGGAGCAAGAGAATGTCAACATGAACTTACTGGTAGTTCACCATAAATATATGGAATCTAGAGATATTTTTTTAAAAATTACATATATTTAAACTAAATTAAATTCTTAAACCTTGAAAGTAACAGGTGATAAATTTAGCCAACATGTGTACTTGCAGGTAATGCAATACAAAATGTAAATGAAATTGTTGAATGGTGCAAAAGTCATTTTTCCACTCGTGACTCAACATACAACACACAGTATTTTTGGGAAGTTACAGGTACATCTAGTCAAAATTTGTTAAATTTGAATTTCAAAGTGTGTGTACATGATTTAATTGAATTTTCAAATTTGAATTATATATATATATTCACTTAAATTAATCACTTGGATGTTTGTAATTTACAGATATTGATCGATCAAATCCTTATAATTATCAAACAATTAATGGTATTAGAAGTCTACATCAAATCATGACAACGAGAGTAGCAAGCCTTATGCAATTAATGTGAGAAAAATCATATTTTTGTGTTGATTGCATTGAGGACAATGCAAATATTGTTCAATGTGAGAATATTAGAGATGGGTATGTTTCACGATGGGAAATGAAATAATTAATATCAATGCCTCCTTTTGGAGAAAATGACAATGTCGATGTCTACGATCCTCTATATTCAACTGATTATGAATGTGTATCTAATTTAGTTGTTACAGGTATGTAAATTGATTAACTTAAAATTGATTTATATATTCTATGTAAGTAAGTTTCAAGCATGTTTATATATAAATTTATATATTAAAAATATATTTACAACTTTTGTAAACTTTACATGGTGTGTGTACAGGAGGTATTTTCGTTGTTGCAGATCCTGACAATGTGGAAGGTGTAGATTACTATCTACTACGATGTACACAACCAAAAAGAAAATTGGTGGAATTGATGATAGATGGTGATGGACAAGAGTATCCCATTGGATTAGTTGTTATTGAAGGCACATATTATCAACAAGTAAAGATAGATACAAATGGTATTATATTTGTTGATTATATGCCAGGATAAAAAGTTCTACATTATAGTCACTTAGTTATAACAACAACAATAAATTTAGAAACTTTACCTAAAAGAGGACGTGCCAAAAAAAAGTGGAGGTTTCCTATTGAAGATCATGAAAAGGTTTTAGAGATAATTAAAGATAGAGAGGATCCAGATTATATGTACCAGGAGCTTTAAGTTATTTTTTGGATATATGTACATGTATGATTGGATATATATATATATATATATATATATATATATATATATATATATATACTTAATTTTTTTATAGATCTATCTATATCTATATTGATTGGACATGTGACATGATTTAGAATGAGTTTTTTTCAAAGGCTTGGTCATTTATTTCCAATTCTATTTAAATTTGTTGCATGTGGAATTCTTAATTTAGTTCAAGAATCTTTGATTTTATAATGTACATTTGAAACTCCACTTAAATATGCTAGATCATATATATGCTTGATACAAAACCTAGTGACTTTAAAAATGTTTGAACATTTTTCCTAAATTATTTTAAATCATCTATTTACAATTGCATTTTTATGTTGGACATGGAATTCTTAAGTTCACTTGAATCTTTGATTTCATTTGTTCAACTCCACTTATATGCTAGATCATATATATTCCATTTACAAAACCTAGTGACTTTTAAAAAGTTCACATTTTGCCTAAATTCCTTTAAATCATCTATTCCAATTGCATTTTTATGTTTGACATGGAATTGTTAAGTTCACTCTCAAATCTTCAATTTCATTTGTTCAACTCCACTTATACACTAGATCATATATATGCAATTTACAAAACTTAGTGACTTTTAAAAAGTTCACATTTTGCCTAAATTTCTTTAAATCATCTATTCCAATTGCATTTTTATGTTTGACATGGAATTGTTAAGTTCACTTTCAAATCTTTGATTCCATTTGTTGAACTCCACTTATATGCTAGATCATATGTGCAATTTACAAAACTTAGTGACTTTTAAAAAGTTTGTGCATTTTCCTTTAAATTCCTTTAAATCATCTATTACAATTGCATTTTTATGTTTGACATGGAATTGTTAACTTCACTTTCAAATCTTCTATTTCATTTGTTCAACTCCACTTATATGCTAGATCATATATGCAATTTACAAAACCTAGTGACTTTTAAAAAGTTCGTGCATTTTTCCTTTAAATTCCTTTAAATAATCTATTCCAATTGCATTTTTATGTTTGACATGGAATTGTTAAGTTCACTTTCAAATCTTCAATTTCATTTGTTCAACTCTACATATATGCTAGATCATATATGCAATTTACAAAAACTAGTGACTTTTAAAAAGTTCATGCATTTTGCCTTTAAATTCCTTTAAATCATCTATTCCAATTTCATTTTTATGTTTGACATGGAATTGTTTTAAGTTCACTTTCAAATCTTCGATTTCATTTGTTCAACTCCACTTGTATACTCGATCATATATGCAATTTACAAAACCTAGTGAATTTTAAAAAGTTCGTGTATTTTTCCATTAAATTCCTTTAATTCATCTATTCCAATTGCATTTTTATGTTTGACATGAAATTGTTAAGTTCACTTTCAAATATTTTATTTCATTTTTTCAACTCCACTTATATGCTATATCATATATGCAATTTACAAAACCTAGTGACTTTTAAAAAGTTCACATTTTGCCAATTCCTTTAAATCATCTATTCCAATTGCATTTTTATGTTGGACATGGAATTCTTAAGTTCACTTGAATCTTTGATTTCATTAGTTCAAAAGTTCCTATTTATCATCTATTTCCAATTTTGCATAAATTTATGTTTCATGGAATTCTTAAGTTCAAGAATCTTTCATTTCATTTGTTCAACTCCACAAGTATAGTGCATCATATAAAATACAAAATATCTAGTACAACTTTAAAAATTCATTTTGCCTAAAAATTCCTTAAATCATCTATTTCCAATTGCATAAATGTTCCATGGAATTCTTAAGTTCAAGAATAGATTTGATTCCATTTACATTCAACTCCACTTATAGCTCATCATCTAGATCACTTTCTTTGCATGCACAATCAAATTCATGTGTATTAGATTAAATATGGAATTCTTAAGTTCATATAGCATCATATATGCAATTTACATTTAACCTAGAGTGACTTTAAAAATGAACATTTAGCTAAGAATTCCTTATCATCTATTTCCAATTGCATTTTTATGTTCCACTTAAATAACATTGAATCTCTTAGGAATTGACCTAGAACTTACATATTTGCATTCAAATTATTTCTATTTCTTGACCTATTTAAAGACAAATGCATTTCTATAATTAATTATACATCCATCTTTTTAAATTTACAAAGAGCAACCATTAGATAGTCCACATTTTTATTTCTAAGGTTCAATGCTTACAATTAATCAAACTTGATGTTTTCAACATTAATCAAGATTTCAACTTTAAAGAAAAAATTAATGTGTAACTCTAATTTTGATCAAGAACATATTTAAGGAATCAAAAAAGGGTACAAAATTGCTAAATAAATAAAACCATAATAATGCACAATGTAAATAGATGTAACAAGTGTTCAAACCATAATAATGTATGAATGTGATGTAAATCATAACAAGTGTATGTACCATAAAACATAAATGTATGTAATGTGATGTAAATCATAAAAAGTGTCTCCAACATAATAATATGATCTCAAACCATAATACTATAAAACATGTAAAACAACTCAAATAGAGGGATATCTGGTATGAATAGAATCATCTGATCTCTGCCTCGATCTCTCCCTCGATCCATGTCTTGATCTCGATTGTCGTGATCCATCTCCTAATCCAAGCTATTTGGATCCCCACCCTGAAGCAAGTTGTATTGATCCCTGTCTTGTGCCTCGTCCCAAGCCATGCACAAGTTCAAGTACACATGCAATTTAATTTTTAATACATGTATGTGTACATATATGTAAAATTATCTAAAACTTACAATGCACAAGTTCAATGTGTTCAAACTTACATCAAGTAATTTAAATTTTATTATTTAAATGTACCTCAATTGTCTAATGCATGGGATCTAGATCATGCTCCAAATTTCCAAACTTTGAAAAATCACCATACTGCTTCAAAAAAATTCAAATACATGATTTCAATCAGGAGTTAAAGAACTAGACTTTAAAATAAATTTTATTTAAAATATATGTAATGTACATAAATTTTTAGAACACAATTTATATATATATAAATTATTCAAGTACCTGTCGTGCCTCCTCGATGGCTCTACCAATCCCACTAATATCACAAGTATGCAAAGACACCAAAGGGGGATTTGTAGCTGGTATAGTATCAGTGCCAAAAAAAAGCTAACTATATGTGCAATGGACAAGATCAAGTGCCCCAGTAACCTTAGTGTGATCTGTAATATGTTGAAGATCTAGACAAGCTAAAAGATCGACAAAAACATGATGTGTATGGGATCCTGTACCTGCTGTGGAATATCCTCTAAAGTTGCCACCCCGTGGTTCATATGTGTACCAAGATATTAATGTCTAATAAAGGCTTTTACATGGTTAAGAGGGATCCTGTGGTCCTCATTGATGACCTAGTAAGCTGATGATAAATCCAAAATAGAGACTCTACACATATCACACAAAGTCATGTCACTCATATGGTCAACATCTGAAGGAGTAGGGAGATTTACATGAATAAATGGATCATAAGATGCAGATATAGCCTTAGTGGTAGGAAGGCTAATCCGCAGTCATAATAAGTATCTACCAACTTGATCATATGACATCTGATCGATCTATGTCGTAATAGTGGCAATACTATAAAAAATCCGGGATCTAGTGGAGCATGTTGTTGATTCCCCTATTGCTTCCAAATGTTTTGGTAGAACCAAAAGGTTTGGGCCAACTAATTCCCTCTTGTTCATGGGCAGTGGAAAATATTGATGTCTAAACTCAACTTTGTTAGAAAAATGACCTTTACCTTGGCCAACATGCTCAGTTTAAGATGTGTAGTCCACATCTATTTGTAAATGAAACTCTGCATATAACTATTTGAAAAAATATAGTGGCAACTCATCATTGTGAGGCCATCTATGATAAATTTCCAACCATCTAGGATATATGAATGGCCCAACGAGCTCATCTACACACCTCGTCACCATATACACTCTAATTCTATTTTTTCATCTATAAAAAGGGAACATGGTAAACACATTTTCTTGTGAAACTAATTTTCCAACATCTCTCCATTTCTCTATGCCAGTAACACTCATGGCAAGAGATGAATAAAACTGCTCAATGCTGATATCATCATAAGGATTGAATGATCAAATTGTCTCGATGATTCATAAAATATTGTCTCTAATTTTGACTAATCTATCTCAATGAGCCAAATTACGGGAGTTGTGAATTGTTTGATCTAAACATCTTAGTGCATTTTCTAATCTAGCAATACTCTCCTGATATAAATTTGATCTAACTTGAGCATGTTGCTCAGAACGAGGAGAATGGTGAGATCCCTCATCAGCCATGATATATATATATATATGTATATAAGTAAAGAGATATGCATATCATTAAAACAAAATATATGATAATTTTTTTTTATCAAATTTCAAAACTAAAACATATATTTAAATTAAAAATTTATCAAGTTTCAAAACTAAAACATTTTGAACTTTATCTAATGAGATAGAAAGTTATAGATCTACGAAATAGAACCGTCCACAACTTAGATCAACATAAGAAATGACAACTCCAAAGAGACTTGATATACATGTATATATGTACATATATGTTTCAATATGTATATATACATATATGTATAAATGTGTACATGTACATGTACATGTATGTATATATATGTATTTATACATGTATGTACATACATGTGTGTGTATGTGTATGTATACACATGTGTATACATGTATGTATATATATATGTACATACATGTATGCCATATGTATATGTGTGTGTATGTATAAATATATATATGTACATGTACATATACATACATATATTTATACATGTACATACATACATACATACATACATACACATGTATGCATACATGTACATATACATACATACATACATGCATACACATGTGTATGTACATGTACACATATACACACATACACATATATTAAACATACACACATATATACATATACATACATACATGTACACATATGTACATACATACATACACACATACACACATATGCATACATACATACACACATACACATATATGCATACATGTACATACACACATACACATATGCATACATTCATACACATACACATATATGCATACATACATGCATATATGTACATGTAACTACATTCAAGTATACATATATACATATGTACATGTATATATATACATACATACATACATATATACATATACATACATACATGTACACATATGTACATACATACATGTACACACATACACATATATGCATGCATACATACATACATACATACATACATACATACATACATACATACATACATACATACATACATACATATATACATACACATATGCACATACATACACACACACATACACATATGTATACATACATGTACACATGCATACATGTACATACATATACATATGTATACATAAATACATGCATATACATATGTACACACATACACACATGCAAGGTTAAGATTAGGGTTATTTAGTTAGAGTTAGGTTATGTAAGGGTTACAATTTAATTAAGGTTCAACAATGGTTAGAGATCAATCAGGGTTGAGTAAGATTGAAATAAGGTTAGAGTTAATTTTAGGGTTAAGGTTAAAGTTCAAATAGGGTTAGATGAATGGGACAAGGGGTAGATTTTATCTTATCATTTGTGCACTCGTTGAATATGACAATTTGCTACATAATATAGGTAGTAAGAAATTGCTACTACCACAATCTGTTTTTTCTCTCTTGGGAGGGTTTTTAGGATAAATATATAGTGTTCTTAATTCTTCTCTCTTCCTCTCTTTTTATTATTGAATTTCTAATGAAGTATCATAGTATAGTTTCTTATTTCATAAATTCTACAAGCTTAGGCTTGAGAAATTAAGAATCAAACAATGTTGTACTTATAGCAACATTGCTACATTAGTGCAATGGCTGTGTATGCATATTCTTTGAAACTACACTCAACTCTAAAAGTTGTCTTTCATTATCTAGTTGAGTATAGATCTTCTAGATTTGAACATACATAAATGAGTAAATTAATCAAATATATAGTTGGCTTTGTTTGTTTTTAGCAACTAGTATAACAATTCTTATGTTTTATTTTGGGCTTCTTTAAGAATCCCTTAATTCTTACCTGCTAATGGTATATTTTGCAAATACATACCTCAAGAATGACCTTAGTAGATGATACTAATCTAGAAGAATTTGTAATGACTAAGGATGAGTTTTCTGGAGCAGATATAAAACAGAAATGCCAACTCATATTGAAATGTTAGCAAATTTAGTGATTGTATTGAATATGACTTGAATTTAATGAGTGGTTTGAAGTTTTCTACTTGACCTTAGCAAATAATCTTAATCTAGAAGAATTTGTAATGACTAAGGATGAGTTTTCTGGAGCAGATATAAAACAAAAATGCCAACTCATATTGAAATGTTAGCATTTAGTGATTGTCTCATATGACTTGAATTTAATGAGGGGTTTGAAGTTTACTTGACCTTAGCAAATGATGCTAATCTAGAATAATTTGTAATGACTAAGGATGAGTTTTATAATCTACCTGGACATTATTATATTTGTATGTTCCATCTCTAGCTTGGCTCTAATGTTAGACTATACTTAATCATTTGTGAAGAGAATGTTGAATGCCATATTAGGGAGTTGAAGATGCCTAGCAGATCATATACTGGTGAATTTTTTCAAGGGCCATTCCTATGAGTATGCTTGAAGAGACTTTTGGAGTTTATGTATGTTTATTGGCCATGAAGTGATACTATACTATTCTATGGGAACAATGTCGAAAAACTGAGTTTAGGGGCAAAAAACACCATTAGTAGGTCTATATTTTTTATCTGAGCAATGAGTTTTGGAAAATTATTTGCTAGGACACTAACAATGGTAAATCAATTCAAGGGCTATGAATCATGATGGAAACTCCTTATGATAGTGACATAAGATAAAGTGCTAGAGCAACCTCACAAACAAATGCCAATTCAATTGAAGGCCTTAAGTGCTAATGGACCTTAAGTGAATTCCATCCAAGATTATCTAGGCACACAATTGTGATGGCACAAACTCTGCCTAGATATGTAAAAACGGCAAGTGGATTAGTGATCTATGACAAGGTTTGAGAGAAATAGTATCAGTAAAGGAAGTGCATGTTTGGTTGGTTTATCTTAGCAATACATTTTCCAAACACATTCAAAAGTGGTTGAAACTTAAGTGAAGTGCACCAAATCCAGCATAAGGATGAAAAAATTGAAACCGGATGTACCTTTTGAGTGGCTTTGCCACATGATATCTATGCTCAGAGGCATAAAATTTGGCAAAGGGATTATGTTTTTTTGTCTAGGCAAGGAAATGTTAAAGTGGTGCACTTTTTGAAGGGTTGGAAATTAGTGATTTTTCCCAAAGTGGCAGTAAGAAAATTGGTGTGCATTTTAGTTGATGGAACCATTAGTGATTGACATCATAACTTGGATTAATGAACTTAAGTAAAAATGGGTGCACATGTATGGTTGTTGTACCCATGAAAAGTTCAGCCTAAAACTTAAAAGAGTGGTAGAGGCTTATGTGATTTCCACTTATGTTTGTAACAGTTCAAACAATTGAAATTGGGCACACATATTCAAGGGAAAAGCCATTAGTAATGTGGTTCTAAGACTTCAAAGATATGGAAAACATCTCAATACACTTTTTGAGTGGCAATGTCATTAGTTATTTTCTACCAAGGATGGCCTAAATAGCCCAAGTTTATGCCAAGGCCATTAGTAAACTCTGCCAATAGTAAAAAAAGGTGAAAAAACCCTTAGTGATTTCCATGCTACTATGTATATAGAGAACTAAAGCAAAAAACAATTAAAAACATGCAATCCAGTTCCTATATAAGAATGTTGTTCAAACTTTGTTATTCACAACATTAGTAGGGATTTCATTGTCCTATTTTTATAGGTCTATGAGGAGGTTTACAATGCCATTTTTGAAGGGTTTTCAAAGAGAAGTGGTAATGTTTCAAGGAGTCACCAATAAAATCCATTTGTATTCTTTCTTTCTTTGCATCTTTTCTCTATTGTCATATAGTTCTTAAAATGAGTTTTATGTATGTGTATGTGTGTATGTATGTATGTATGTACATATGTGTATGTGTGTATGTGTATATATACCAATTTATATGTGTATGTATACCAATTTTAATGTTCTTGTATTTTAGGGTTTTGTATCTAGGATTTTTATAGGCACACAATAGTGGCTATATGGGTGTTGGTGAGGAAGTTTCCATTTAAAGGGTTTATATCACCTGAAACTGAAAACCCCAAATTTTCATTTCACCATTCTAAGGGTTTAAATAGTTTACTACATTTTAGCTATTCAAGCCAAAAACACATTGCACTATCACTTCATGGCAAGGGTTTTATGTTGTAAAACATATATTAAAAACATCAATTCCATTCACGAGTTTATAGTTTTCCATTCACCTATTCAATCCAAAAACATAATACACACTGCCATTTTCGCATATTATTGCCAAAGACAAAAATTTCACAATGCTATTCAAACTACGAAACATTTGTGTAACAACGAAAAAAGTATCCCAAAACCTAAACTCTTCCCTAAGTTAGTGTTGTGATGAGTTTTACACATTCACATTAGGTTTTGGGCCCTTTTTAAGCTAAATAAACCTAACTCTTCCCTAATTTAGTGTTGTAAAATGTATTCATTTACACATTCACATTAAATTTAGGACCCTTGGACGTAATGTTTCCTTAATCTACTATTGTAATGTGTTGTACACATTCACATTCGATTTAGGGCCCTTTTAAGCTAAATAGACCTAAGTTTAACTTAATTTGATGTTGTAAAGCATATTTATTTACACTTTCACATTGAGTTTTGGGCACTCTTGCATTTATGACCTTTATATCATCATTAATAGGCCCCTAAGACCCTATATTATGCATCCCAAGGCTTATTTCAATCAAAAACTTGACAAGATCAACAAATAGACTTAATTTCTTAACTCCCTAACACTTTATCTCTCTAAAAAGGCCATGTGGGACCCACACGCCATGTAATATCCCTTGCTGATATATGTGTGAAAAATATGGAATTGAACTTAAGGAATATTGTCAAACACTTTGTATGCAAGCTGATTTCAACTATAAACTAACTGTAATTGATTTAGAAGACATTTTCAAGCAATGACATACCATTAAAGCATCAAAATACATCTTAAATCTGAATTATACATTTCATCAAACACTTATCATGCATGCTTCAGAATGCACAAGTCTGAAACTTATTTATTGCTGATATGAAATACTATCCTCAAAATTAGAATTACAACCTTCAATGATAACTGATTCATGTATTACTAAATAATCTCATTTATACTCTAAAGGCTGCCATGAATTTTCATAATTATGTCCTCAGAAATAATAATGCAAACATGATAAGTATTGCTCAAAACCTGGTTAGGACAATGGAAAATGATAGCAAATGCAAGGCCAATGATCTCTGAATTTTTATAGAATTTTTGAAGCCCTTTACACAAGAAATCACCCTCCTTGAAGCAGGTCACCCCTGCTTGCCTGACAATATTTTAGAAAAAATAAATAAAACCTCTAAGCTCCTCAAATTTGTCCTTGAAATGGTTGTCTTGTCAATAAACGTTGATTGCTTATGTACCCACAACCAAAGGAGGCCTCAAAGTGAAGATATGAACAAAAATATGTTTCCAATGATGCCATAGTAGTAGTATATCAAACCTCTGGAATTAATTATCAGCAAGCTAATAGCTCCTCCAAGAGACTCCAAAATGATTGCTAAGTCCACCCAAGATGAATGCTCAAATACCCACAAAGAAACAACACCCAAATGAGGCCACATGAACAATAATTTGAATATAGTCGACCTCCACGAAAGTTGATATGAAGCTCAAGGAGAAAGACTAAAAGTATCTTCCCCTCTCAACGCTACAATGAAAGCACAAGTTGAACTTCTAAAATGAAGCCCACAACTGGAAACAATCTCAGCTGATAGTTTCATAGCCTCAAAGTTGCTCAGCCAATGAGAGTTTTGTTCCCAAAGGACAAATAGAAAATTTGTAGAAACCCTAAGCTTCCCCACAAACATCAAATACAATCTTCAATTCCTGGATGATAAACAATGAGTCTAGCTGTCTATTTATTGTTTTTCACTAAGAGGGGTCAACCCCTTCTAGAAGATTCTCTAATAATATTTTTAAAATAATATATTATTAGTTGCACTTTACAAATATTAAAATATCACTTTATAATATAAAGTGCAAATATAAAATAATATTAAAATAATAATAATTATTAAAGTTACCTTTAATAATAATTAAACATTATATCTCAACAAAACTCCATATTTCTCCAAATCAACTGAATCCAGGAAAAAGGAAACCATCAATTGACTAGGTAACTGCATCCAAAAGACCCTCTAACCAAGCTCCTTAACCTATGAGAGTCAGGAATAGGCTAAACCCTCTGAAAATTGATGCTCATGAAAAAGAGGACATTACACGACACCTTGGGACCCATATGCCAAAGATGGTGTATGAGTCCCATTTGGCCCCTTTTTGGGGTTTTGAGTGGGAAATCAAGGTTTTAAATTCAAATCTCTTGAATGTTAGCCTATGGGATCTAATAAACAGTTACTTGGATGGATTTCCTATATAAACAAGGTCTCAAATCATTATTTCATTAAGCCTTCATGATATCAAGTCAAGCACTCAAGAGTTAAGCATTCCAAGACTTCACAAAAGCATCAAGAGAGTTTACAAGATCACTTCTAAGGTATTCAAGGGTAGAATTCTTCATCAATTGTTGCAGCAATTTAAGATCCATCATCATGTCAAGGTTATCAAGCATCAAACATGTTGGTGAGCTAGTGTTGTGATGTTGCATTCAAGATCCAAGATCAAGCATCGTTCCATACTTATTTCAAGATCTAGATCCACATCCTTCATGGCCACTTCATGTTAGATTACTGATTTACAAGACATCATTCAAGGTATCAATCTTCATGTTTCAAGTTCCATGTTTCATGTTCATGTCCTTATTTCATTGTCTCATCATTTAGTTTCATTACCTAAAAGGGGTTTGACCAAGGAAAACCCGCATTTACTAACAAATCAACAAGTTTTTCTCTCTCTACATGTGTAATTGTAGATCTAGGTGTCTTGGAGCTTGAAGGATCTTTGAAGATTAGGTTACAAGCTTGAAGGAATTTGTTGGAGTTGTCTCCTCAGTTGCAAGGTTGCTATCTTCATAGAAAGTCATTTGCAGGTCCGAAATTAGGTTTTCAAATATGGAAACAGAGTGTGGCAGAAAGAGAAGAGATTGGAGAGTAGAATCAGGTCTTAATCCTTCAAAAAAGAACAATGGGATTGATACGCCACCTTGGGTGTATGAGTCCCAATACAACCAGTTTTTCAGGGTTTCAAAAGATTTAAAATCAACACTGTCAGATTCGAGTTTTGGTGCAGAAAACCTAGTATGGGACTAAATCGTCCAAAATGGTGTATGAGTCCTAGTTAGCCTCAAAATCAAAATTTTCAGCATTTTAGGTCTTCATTCAAGCCTTTATAGGTTTCCAGGTGCACACTTATGATTTTACAGCCTTTTGCTCTCATTTATATGCATTTCTAGGTCATTCATTCAAGTTTCATATATCACTAGATTTAAACATTAGATCTTACATTTCATTGATCTTCCCAAGCCCTAGCTTGGTGTTGAACCCCTCTTGTAATCATAAATTAGACCCTAGGAAATCCTATTGCAAGATCTCTTTCTCCTTTGTACACATTAGATTTAGATCTCTAGGGCTTTCCTTAAATGCGGATTATATAAGATTGTTGTCTTATGTCCTAAACCATGGTGATGATAATTTTCTATCTTACATTTTGGTGAACTTGCATTTAGAATACCTTCTTTTCTAATTTGGAGTGCATTAAAGTCCTAGATATTGCTTACATTAGCTTTGCATTAGGTTTTGCATTAGTTAATTGACATCTAGGGTTTCTAAATCTTGCATTAGTGAAAATGCATATAGGTTGCATTTTTGCATCCTACATCACTAAATTTCATCTGAAATATGCATTTGCACTTAGCTTAGACATCACTCAAACCAAAAAGCATAAAAATTACTTGAATTTTTTTGAAAATAATGAAAGAAATCCTCACTAGGACTCATACACCCCTCTAAACTATTTAGTCCCATTGCAGATCTGAAACTACCTTTTACAACATTAAAAACCTTGTTTCTGCACTTTTGTTTGTTGCCATTAGTTATCTATTTCAGTTGGTTGAGTTTCTTTTACATTTCACTAAATCTAGCTTAAATTGGTTCATTTCATACATTGCTTAATTCCAAATTTGCATTTACAACATTTCATTTTCAAATTGTAGCATAGTCTAATTAGTAAATTACCTTGTTTGAAATTTGAAAATTGAATTTACACACTTTATTCTAGGTCTTTACGTTGCATTTTAAGTCTCTTTCCATTTTAAGTTTGCGTAGACTACTTTTCACAAATGTTAGTATTCGTCTTTTCCAAGTTTACAGAGAAAAAGTTAGTCAATAAGCATGTTAGTCATTCGTTCAATACATTCCCTAGTTATGAGAGTCTCTTAGTGCAAGAGAGTGAAAATGTTAATGCTTTCCTTAAACCTACAACCCCTCTTATCTCTCCTACTTATGGGAATGATGTGATAGAAGAGGATACAAGCATATAAATTCATGACGATCATAGTTTTCCTCCCAATACCTCTCCTTTTAGTGACAAAGGTATCTTGGTGAAAGAAGGCACATTCATTGAGAATCATGAAGATCTTTTTTTTCCTTATGAACCGTAGATTTTAAGGACTAGGAATACTATGTCTCTTTTACTCAATTAGGGTCTTTCACCTAATGGAAAGAGATAGATCCCACACCTAACATCTAAGGATTCACCCAAATTATGTAATGTATGATGCTTATGTGACTGAATAAGATGATCTAAGTGTAACTAATTGATAATATTGGTTGATTAAACATGCAAAACCTAAGAAATATGACTTGCTTGAAAACACATTGTGTAATGCAACAATTGAAGTATAAACTTAAATGAATGATAACATAAATTGATGAAACTGAACAGAGTGAACTTGGAGGTAGATTACTATTGCTTGAACATTCTGGAATGTTCTAGAAGTCACTATTAATGGCCACTGGGATTGATTCTCCATGCATGGCGAATTGGTCCCGCTTCTAATGAAAAGTCCAGGAAATAGGTTTCTGATTGCTAGGAGTTGAATTCTGACAAAACCACTTTTCAGGCCTATAAATGGGACTCATTCACCATGGGTGGTGAATTAGTCCACCTATAGGAATCTACAAATTTAGGAGTAGATTTTGTGGAGCTAGATCTGCACTTTTGCTTCCTATAGGTGTTCGCTTCTGAAATTGTCGGATTTGGGTTTAAAAGTGACTTTTTGTTTATATTTTGACTTGTTGAATGAGGAGAGGACTTTAACAACCTTGCAACTTGATCTTCAATGATTTCCAAGCTTCCAAAGGACCTAAATCTACAAACACACAAGAAGAGAGAGAAATGTTGATTGTTAAAGCATGGGGGTTTTCCTTGGTCAAACCCCGTTTAGGTAATTAAACCAAAATGATGAAAGAAAGGAATGAAGCATGCAATAATGGAATAGATTACCTTGCCATGATGATTTATCTTGAAAGTATGCAACATAACATATAGATTCTACCCTTGAAAGTCTGAAAATTGAGCTTGAAAGAATTGTTATGTTAAAACCCTAAGTTGCTTGACTTGAGATGAAATATTGGTGGATGAATGAATGATGAGAGATAAGAAATGGATAAGAGATTAGAAGATGTCAAAATGAGGTGAAAATAACCTATTTATACACACTTGTGCCTTAGTTACTTGTTCATACCTCATCATAGGCCTACATCAAGTGTTTTTGAATAAAATCCCGAAAGGGAATTTAAAATATTTTGAATTTGGGGCCAAGGGGGACTCATTCGCCACCCATGGCGAATGGGTCCCACCTAGGACCTAAAAATGTGTGTTGGGAAATATGTTGTATTTAATGTTGTTTGTCGGGATAATACTCAAAAATACACTTAATTAAGCATATGAGAGCAAAAAGGGGTCAAATAAAGCATGAAAAAAGGATAAATAGTGAAGATGTGCCTAGAAAAGCATGAAATCTTGTTACAAGACTTTACAACACTTCAAAATAGGACTTGTTGATGAGTAAAAAGGTGATTTTTAGGTGAATTGTAATTAATAGAGTCTAGAAGAATGCAGAAATGTTTTACAACACTTCACAACACCTTCACAAGATGTCAATAAAAGCATTTTATTTAGTTTGCAAGGGTCCAAGACCTAGTGTGGACGCATAAAATGCCTCACAACACTAGATTAAGGGCTCATTAAGTCTAATTAATAATGAATTATTCTCATGTCAAGCAAAGGGTCCTTTTTTCTATGACACATTTAGCTCCCACTTTAGTGAGAGGATGAACTTGCTTCAAACTCACACTAAAGTATACATTCAAGAGAGATCCACATGTAGGTCAAGCCCCCAAGATACAAAATCATGCAAAGGAAAGATCTGGAAAGAAAGACGAGGTGAAAAAAATGTACTCAGTCTGGGGCCACAGAACATCAGGTCATTTGTGGGGTGAGAAGGCCACAACATACTCACTCTTGGGCCATAGAACTAGTTGTTCACGGGGTGAGAAATCCCAAAAAGGTAAGAAACATATGATAGTTGGTATGCACTCACAAACACAAAGGTGGCTATGGGGAAAAGTCGTGTCGCTAGGTGGGATTCCCGCTCAACCATATTAAAGTTATACCCATTGACAACTTCAACAAGGTGCCACAAGGAGAAATGATTTTGATACTTATAGACATTGTTAATGCAAAATAATGTAAGGATTGTTCAAAGGGATTTTTCTTAATTCGTGCAAGGTCTCATCTTAGGCAACATCATGCTCAATGTATCCAAGAGAGGATAAGTGCAAATAATCTCATCCTAGGCAACATTGTACCTAGCACTTCTAAGAGAGGAAATCGCAAGAAAAAGAAAATCACACAATGAAATATGAGTGGTGATGTATGCCCCCACTTTAAAGCGGTTGCGAGCACTCGTATTATGAGCAATTGCTTTAAAGTAGAAGAAGAGGACATGAGAGCTTACTCGGAAAGCCCTATGCCAAGTCATATGTTTCCAATAAGCTACGTCATGAGAGAGAGAAGTATGTCATATGCGAACCAACTAAAGGCATGTTGTCCACATCCCAAGCTTGCTCTTATGTATTCATGAAAATTTAATGACTAGCCCAAGAAGGAAACCAAAAGCGACATACGAGGACAAGGCTATCGATCCCCTTGCCCCCACTTAGTGTAGGACAAGAGTGAGCCGAAAGGATTGATGAAATGCATGCTAGAGTGAAAATCAATAGAAATTAGAGGAATGAGGGCCCCCCACATAGGGAAGCATACCAAACTCCTGAAAATGTTGTATTTTACGACTCAAGGCATTACATTCATTAGTGGTCTAACCATGAACTCTATGATATGCACAAATTGAAGTCTTGGAATAGCATCTTTTTTGAGTTCTTGGAGGGAGGATGATCAAGTGATCTTGGAGGAGTCTTGACAAGATACCTTCTTGATCAAGAGGAGAAGGTGGTCTTGTGATTTGTTTCAAAGATACATCTTGCTTAGTATTGGATTTCATACTTATACAAGACTGTTTAGATTGCAAGATTTTGTTCTCTCCATTATAGGAAGGTATATAATCTAACGAATTCAAATCATGAGCGTTTTGTGAGATAGTTTGAATGTTGTGGGAAGGATGATGTTCAAGGCAATTAGGCGTGAAGAAGGAGTTAGGGGTATGTTATGTGATATTGAATGAATATGGGTGAAGGATGAGAGGGTTGTTAAGTTGTCCTACAGGATATGTATGTGGTCCATTGATCAAAGGAGATTGAATAAACACTGGTGCATTCATATCCTTGGCAGGTTTGGTTTGATGTATCTCTAAGTGCAAGAAATCAAGAACCACTTGTTTGCCATAGTCTAAGGCCATGATATTCTCCCTAGGAGGAGAGTATTTAGGATAACAACAAGCCACATGTTCTTGACAAGTAAGCCTATGTTCTTCCACAATAACTTCGTTTCCAATAGGGGAATGATCAATGATGGGATTATGAGGAGGGGAATGATGAATGTCCATAGGATCATTCTCTTGTCCAATGTTATCTTCCCTACAAGGAGAGCTTGTAATATGTGCATCCAAGTTTGAGGTTTGTAAAGTAGCTTCATCACAAGTGGAGGAGGTATCAAGAGAAGAACCACTATGGTTGTCAAATAGATCTTCCCATAGGATAGGGACATTAGGGAAGGGAAGGCCAAGGGTGTCATGATTCTTAATAGGGGAATCTTCTAATACCAACCCATCCTCTTGACATCGAGGAGGGCTATTAGGAGATGGAAAAAAGTGATTGTCATGACCATGAAGACTTGGTAAGGTGATGCTGAGGAATGTGTCTAGGATCGAATGTTCTTTTTGTGTAAGATCATCCAAAGGGGAATAAGGAGATGGACAAACAAGAATTTCAAGGCTTGTGACTTCTTGCATCAAAATACCTTTGTCACTAATAGGGGAGGTATCAGAAGAAGAAAAAGTATGTGTGTTATGATTGTCTACATTCCCATTCTCACCAATGGGTAATGTAAGATTAAGAATTGTAGGAATGGATTGTTTCTTAAAGTCCCTATTATGGTAGTCAAAAGAAAACTCACAAAAGGGGATATTATGTGTATAAAATCCATGTTTAATCCAAGCAAGAACATATCTTTTGAAACAAAACATGCTAAAATGAAAGAAAGTACAATGCAATGCAATTTTTAGTGTTTAAGTGTTTGTTTGCAACAATTTGAGAATGAAATGTTGTAAATGCAAAAAGTGAAATTAAATAATGCATGAAATGAGCTAATTGAAGCAAGATTTAACAAAATGCATGCTACAAAAATGCAACTAAATGATACATGCAGGTTAAGGCACCAAACAGAAGCCTAAAAAAAAATTTCTGAGTTTTGTACAATGTTGTTTCAGGAGTCAGAAGGGACTGATTCGCCCAAGGTGGCGAATGAGTCCCAGTATGGAATTTTTGCAAAAGTTTCAGAAATTTGTGACTGATTTTGATGCTTTCTAAGTGCTATGATGCAGACCTAAAGTACAAATGCAGAATTTCAGAGAGTAGAAATGAATTTAGATGCCAACAATACAACCTAAATGCACTTTTTATGAATGCAAAATTTAACACCTAGCATGTAAACGAATCATGCAAACCCTAATGGAAGATAGATATATGATGAAAGGACTCCAAATCAGTCAATAAAGAATTCGAAAAGTAGGTTCACCAAAATGAACCGTAGATTTTAAGGACTAGGAATACTATGTCCCTTTTACTCAATTAGGGTCTTTCACCTAATGGAAAGAGATAGATCCCACATCTAAAATCTAAGGATTCACTCAAATTATGTAATGTATGATGTTTATGTGATTGAATAAGATGATCTAAGTGTAACTAATTGATAAGATTGGTTGATTAAACATGCAAAACCTAAGAAATATGACTTGCTTGAAAACACATTGTGTAATGCAACAATTGAAGTAGAAACTTAAATGAATGATAACAAAAATTGATGAAACTGAACAGAGTGCACTTGGAGGTAGATTACTATTGCTCGAAGGTTTTGGAATGTTCCAAAAGTCACTGTTAATGGCCATTGGGACTGATTCACCATGCATGGCGAATCAGTCTTGCTTTTGATGAAAAGTCCAAGAAATAGGTTTATGACTGCCGGGAGCTAAATTCTGACAAAACCAATTTTCAGGCCTACAGATGGGACTCATTCACCATGGGTGGTGAATTAGTCCACCTACAGGAATTTGCAAATTCATGAGTAGATTCTATGGAGCTAGATTTGCACTTCTTCTTCCTCCGCTTTTGAAATTGTCGAATTCGGGTCTAAAAGTGACTTATTGTTTATATTTTGACTTGTTGAATGAGGAGTGGACTTTAACAACGTTGCAACTTGATCTTCAATTATTTTGAAGCTTCCAAAGGACTTAAATCTACAAACACAAGAAGAGAAAGAGAAATGTTGATTGTTACAACATGGGGGTTTGCCTTGGTCAAACCCCGTTTAGGTAATTAAACCAAAATGATGAAAGAAAGGAATGAAGCATGCAATAATGGAATAGATTACGTTTCCACGATGATTGATCTTGAAATTCTACAACATAACATATAGAATCTGCCCTTGAAAGTCTAAAAATTGAGCTTGAAAGACTTGTAATGTTAAAACCCTAAGTTGCTTGACTTCAGATGAAATATTGGTGGATGAATGAATGATGAGAGATAAGAAATGGATAAGAGATTAGAAGATGTCAAAATGAGGTGAAAATCACTTATTTATACACACTTGTGCCTTAGTTACTTTTTCATACCTCATCACAAGCCGACATCAAGTGTTTTTGAATAAAATCCCGAAAGGAAATATAAAACATTTTGAATTTGGGGCCAAGGGGGACTCATTCGCCACCCATGGTGAATGGGTCGCATCTAGGACCTAAAAATGTGTGTCGGGAAATATGTTGTATTTAATGTTGTTTGTCAGAATAATACTAAAAAATACACTTAATTAAGCATATGAGAGCATAAAGGGGTCAAATAAAGCATGAAAAAAGGATAAATAGTGAAGATGTGCCTAGAAAAGCATGAAAGCTTATTACAAGACTTTACAACACTTTAAAATAGGACTTGTTGATGAGTAAAAAGGGTGATTTTTAGGTGAATTGTAATTAATAGAGTCTAGAAGAATGTAGAAATGTCTTACAACACTTCACAATACCTTCACAAGATGTTATTAAAAGCATTTTATTTAGTTTGTAAGGGTCCAAGACCTAGTGTGGATGCATAAAATTCCTCACAACACTAGATTAAGGCCTCATTAAGTCTTATTAATCATGAACTATTCTCATGTTAATAAAAGGGTCTTTTTTTCTACGGCACACCTTCTCCTTGTCCCCTTTGGGAAGATATTATAGTACAAGAGAATGAAATCATAGACACATTTCTAGATATCACATTACCTAATTTCCATTCTCCCTTTGGCTGTGAGAATGATTTAGTGGAAGAGGATGAGATTGTAAATGATGAGGATATGCTGGTTTTAGATGATCAAACCTTTAAGGTCTATAACAACCCTCTTTATGATCCTTCCCTTACCTATCCTATTTTGGAAGGAATTATGGGACAAAGGAATGAAATTATAATGGATGATCATGACAGTCACACTTGTTCTTCTTCTAGTATCTCTCCTAGTTGGGAATAAAATACTTTGATGTTAGAAAATAAAAGTCATGAGAATCTTATGTGTCTCTCTGCCCCTAGGAAAAACATTATTGAACAAGAGAATGCCATCACTGATAAGCAAGACAATTCAACCATTGATCATTCCCCCTACTTGTGATGAAGTCATTTTGGAAAAAAAAATCCTTGAATGTCAAGAACATTTGGTTTATATCTCTCCTAAAAAATCTCCTCCTAGGGAGGATATCATGGTGCAAGAAAGTGACAATAATAGTGATGTGACTTCCTTGGATTATGGTGAAAAGATGATACTAGATTACCCTTTATTAGGAATACATCAAACCAAGACCACTGAGGTTAAGAATGTGCAAGTGTCCATTAGACCCCCCTTGATTAATGGAGCTTCTACATACCCTGTGGGACATCCTAAGAATCCTCTAATTCTCTACCCACCCTCACAACAACCACAAACTCAAAATAAACCTGAACTTATCCTTTACCCACCTAAGAATAGTGTTTTTCAGCAGCCGAGTTCTAACACTGTTGCTCATACATATAACACTAGAAACAATCCACAACCAAGACAAAAACCTATAACATCCATCCTATTGCCTAACCCTATCCTACCCACTCCTCATTTTCCTTCACATAATGAAAAGGAGTACAATCTTTTTGAACAACTAAAGAATACTCCTACTAAGATATCATTATGGGACCTTATTCAAGCCTCCCCTCATTATAACAACATGATTCAAAGTGATTTACAAAAAGTTCCTAACCCTTCTAATGCACAACCAAATGACATAGCAGCCCTCATTGAAGAAATAAATGCTGACATTATTTTCCACCAAAGTGAGCTCCCTCTTTTGGAAGTGCAAAAACAAAATGAACTTTCATAATAATAGCTCGATATAAAAGGATAGGGATAAAGCGAACCTTTGTTGACAATGGATCAACCCTTAATTTTTGTAGTGTAACCCTTTTGGATAGGCTTGGTGTGGATAAATAAAAAAATTAACTTGATTCTTTATCTATTAAGGGATTTGACAATGCAGGAAAACAATTGCTTGGTGTGATCACTTTTCCTATTATGGTTGGAAATGACACATTAGAAACACCGATCCATGTTATGCCTCATGATCTTCCATACAATCTTCTTTTAGGTAGACCATGGATTCATGCAATGAATGATGTTCCTTCTACTCTTCATCGTAAAATGAAGTATATTTATAGTAACAAAGTGTACACACTCGAAGTTGACCCTGACCCAAATAGTTGTTTAAACATTGAGAAAAACAAAGAGAATCCTTTGAAAACATTAACACCAACTACACAAGTGGAACCCATGCAATAGAAAGACAAGGAAAAACACATTGAGGAAATCACGAAGCTACTAGAAGATGATTGGGGCTCCTTAGACTTCAAACCAATATTCATGGGAGAATACAAGATCATAAACAAAAACTATGAAAAGGGAAAAGAAAAAGCGGTAATGTCAACAAAAAATTCAGAAGACCCTTCAAAAGCATCCTCCTCAACTACTTTAGAATATCAAACAAATTACACAACAAACTTTGATGAACTTAGTTATGAGCAACCACCAACTCCAAAAGAGATGAAAAATATTTATGGAAAAGGTTATGAAATGATGAAACAACTTGGTTATAGTGGGAAAGGATGTGGTGCTAGAGAACAAGGTATATGTGTCCCTATAGAGCCTCACACACAAGAAAATACTAGTGGTCTTTGTTATTGTCCCTCAAAAGACATAAACAAGCCTTCACTTAATATCAACACTATTACAAAACATCCTTCTAAGCCAACTCTAACATTAGTGCATCCTGAACTGATAGAAACTAGTGGTCTTGATTGTTATCCTTTGCAAGAAACAAAACAACAAATAAATCTTTGCTTAATGTCAATGTCATCACACAAAACACTTATGATTTGAATTCGTTGTATTTTCACTCTCTTGTAAAGGAGAGAACAAAATCTCACAATCTAAAGAGTCTTGTGTAAGTATGACACCTAATGCTAAGCAAGAGATATTTTTTTCACTAAATAAAGGAACATCGTCTACTATTGATCAAAAGAGTATCTTGTCGAGACTCCTCCAAGATCATTTGATATCCCTCCCTGCAAGAACACAAAAGAAATTTTACTACAAACATTCATTTCTTGCATATCATAGATTTCATGGTCATTCTACTAATGAATGTAAGGCTTTGAGTAACAAAATTCAACATCTTATGGAGTGTGGTGCTCTTCCTTATGTCGAGGCACCTAATTCCTCTAATTGATATTGATTTTCACTCTAGCATTTTTCTCATCGGCTCACCCTTGTCTTGCACTAAGTGGGGACAAGGGGTTAGGTATCCTTTTCCTTGTATGTCACTTCTTGTTGTCTCTTTTGGCTAGCTGACCACCTTTCATGTATATAAGAGCAAGCTTGGGATGTGGACAGCATGCCTTAAGTTGGCTCGCATGTGACGAACTGAGTTATACATTTTGGGGGAAATCCCTTCTCTTTTCATGATGTAGCTTATTGGAAACATATGACTTAGCATAGGGATTTCCGAATAAGCTTTCATGTCTTCTTCTACTTTAAAGAAATTTCTCACAGTAATGGTGTTAGCAACCGCTTTAAAGTGGGGGCATACATCGACACTCATGTTTCACTGTGCGATTTTCTTTCTTCTTGCAATACATCCTCTTCTTGGTGGTGTCATTAGGCTTGATATCCTCTGAGAGCTTGATATTTCTTTGACTTATCCTCTCTTGGAGACATTAGGCATGATGTTCCCTAAGAAGAGACCTTAAATGAACTAAGCAAAATCCCTTTGAATGTTCCTTACACTATTTTGCATTTACAACAATTTCTATATGGCCACCTTGCATAATACACTTTGGTTGCCTGTGGAGCCTTCTTGTTTGTTCATGAGTTCTAAGCATACAAAGCTTTTCTTACTTCATGAAGCTCAAAGTTCAGTGTTGTATGGTGCCTTATTAAATTTATCAAGAGGTATAACTTTGGTATGGTTGGACGAGAAGCTGATCTAAGGCATGACCTTCCCTTAGCTACTTGCCTGTGTTGTGAGTGCATACCAGCCGCGTGTGTATGTGTCTCACTCTCTTGGATTACTCACTCGGTGGACAACCTAAAGTTTCGTTGCCTCAAAGTGAGTGTGCATCTTTGGAAAAACAACTTAGATCTAATCCACATTGTGTTGGACAAAGGGTTGAGGCTTTTTTCACCTCTTTTTTTTGTTTTTTGTTTTTGTTTTTGTTTCTTTAAGTTATTGACATTGCATTTTTGTGTATCTTGATGCTACATATTATACACCTTGTTTGTGTCCTTTCACGCTTATATTGGTTTGGCATAGGATCTTGGATCCTGGGGGGATTGGCCGCCTCCTTTAATCTTTGTCATCTTTTGTCATTTGCATTGGTACGCTTGGACCCATCTTGAATGTCTACTTTAGTGTGAGTTTGAAGCAAGTTCATCCTCTCACTAAAGTGGGGGCTAAATGTAAAAATGGAAAAAGTATCACTTTTTCTTGCTTGATTTGGGGATGATTAATGTTAAAATGAACTTAAGGTCGCCTTGATCTAGTATTGTGATGAGTTTTACACATTCACATTAGGTCTTGGTCCCTTTTAAAGCTAAACAAACCTAACTCTGCCCTAATTTAGTGTTGTACAATGTATTCATTTACACCTTCACATTAAGTTTAGGACCCTTGGACCTAATGTTGCCTTAATCTAGTGTTGTAATGTGTTGTACACATTCACATTGGATTTAGGGCCATTTTAATATAAATAGACCTAAGTTTTCCTTAATTTGATGTTGTAAAGTATATTTATTTACACTTTCACATTGAGTTTTGGGCCCTCTTGCATTTATGACCTTTATATCATCATTAATAGGCTCCTAAGATCATATATTATGCATCCCAAGGCTTATTTCAACCAATAACCCGACAAGATCAATAAATAGACTTAATTTATTAACTCCTCGACACTTTCTCTCTCTAAAAGGCCTTGTGGGACCCATATGCCACCTTGGGCGTATGAGTCCCATTTGGCCCCTTTTTAGGGTTTTGAGCAAAAAAATAGGGTTTTAAATTTAAATTTCTTGAATGTCGGCCTCTGGGATCTAATAAACAATAACTTGGATGGATTACCTATATAATCAAGGTCTCAAATCATTATTTCAATAAGCCTTCATGATATCAAGTCAAGCACTCAAGAGTTAAGCATTCAAAGACTTCACAAAAGCTTCAAGAGAGTTTACAAGATCACTTCTAAGGTATTTAAGGGTAGAATTCTTCACCAATTGTTTTAGCAATTCAAGACCCATCATCATGTCAAGGTTATCAAGCATCAAACATGTTGGTGAGCTAGTGTTGTGATGTTGCATTCAAGATCCAAGGTCAAGCATTGTTCCACATCCTTCATGGCCACTTCATGTTAGATTGCTGATTTCAAAGACATCATTCAAGGTATCAATGTTCATGTTTCATGTTCATGTCCTTATTTCATTGTCTCATAATTTGGTTCAATCACCTAAAAGGGGTTTGACCAAGGAAAACCCCCATTTACTAAAAAATCAACAAGTTTTTCTCTCTCATGTGTAATTACAAATCTAGGTGTCTTGGAGCTTAAAGGATCTTTGAAGATTAGGTTACAAGCTTGAAGGAAGTTGTTGGAGTTGTCTCCTCATTTGCAAGGTTGCTATCTTCACAAAACGAGATCCTGTTTCATAATTTTATTTTATTTTTATGATTTCAAAAAATAGGATCCCTTTTTTTAAAAAGCGGGATCCCATTTTTTAAAAAGCAGGATCCCATTTCTTAAAATCATAATTTTTTTTTTTGATGATTTTTAGAAATGGGATACAAAATTTAAAATCATAAAAAAATATATTTTTATGATTTTAAGAAATAGGATATGGGATCCCGCTTTTTAATAAATAGGATCCTGTTTTGTTGAAGCTGATTTCAGATTTTTTCCTAAGGCAAAAAATTCCACGTTTCGTGGACTCATCTTATTCCATTTACCCTTAGTTTTTATTTTGAGTGTGTTTGTTTCTTATGTTGAGGTTGGTTGTCGACAGTTTAGAAAGGAAGAGAAACGAGTATTTAGAGAGATGGAGCACATTGAAACAGGGGTTCGTTTGGGCTATAAAGAAGAGAATAAAACATCATTGAAGGGTCGACAAAAGAGGATATAAGGGATTGGGTTGTCTTGTTGTTGGCTGACTTGGGAGGTCGAGTGGGACAAACCATTGATGGAATCAGACCAAATGTGAACTCTCTATTGAGAGTCATTTGTGCTAGGAAAAGTGAAACCCTGTGATATGGATGAACGTTGTCTTAGTGATTATAAAGTTTGTAGTCACCTGGAACCAATGGAAGTTTAAAAATAACATTTGATCTTCTTGTCTTGTCTATATTGTTCACACACTAGTATGCTATTTTTAATTTTGACATCTCCGAGAGTTTGAGTTGCACAAATCTGTAACGCATCCTTTGACACCACTGTGAATTTGTTTTACATTGTGACCTACAAGAGGTTCCATCACTTTAATCCATCTCAATGCTTTGGCCTCTTCACTGCTTTCTGCCTCCACTGCAAAGCTTAGGACCTTTAGGTATTGCATCCTTAGGTAGCTTGGTTTATGTCTTATGAGACTTTGAAATAGTCTCTGCCTTCTTCGCTTTCTTCTCATATTTTTTTCTTTTTTATTCTTTCTTTAATTTCTCTAATACTATCAGTAATAAGTAAAGAATCAAAAAAGCAATTGTGAAGCACAACATTTATATGTTTTGATTTTCCAGTGAGGCTATAATTAGTGAGGTTTTTCTTTGCTAGTGAGGCAATTGCCATTGAGACATTGAATGTAATCAATGAGGTTTTAATTTTCCAGTGAGGCTTAATGAAGTAAATTTTTAGAGTGGTTTTTGTTTTCCACTCATAAATAGTATGTTTTGGCTCCTCTTGAATTGTGATCTTCTGATCAATCATATTATCAATCATATTTGTTCAAGCATTTTAGTCTTTATTTCATGGTGCTTCTCTCAACATTTGAATGTCTATGATACTTGAAGTTTATATGCATAAATTTGTGAGGATTAATTAAGTTAGATTTGATTTGTAACTTGAATGATTGATTCACCCAAATAAATGACTAAACCATGACTAAATAAATGACTACCATGACTCAAATAAATGACTAAAATAAATGACTACTATGACTAAATAAATGACTACAATGACTAAATAAATGACTATCATGACTAAAATAAATGACTACAATGACTAAATAAATGACTACAATGACTAAATAAATGACTACCATGAATAAATAAATAACTACCATGACTAAATAAATGACTACCATGACTAACTAGTTAACAACAATCAATGACTAAATTAATGACCAAATATACTACCAAATGGATCAATCAAAACAAACAATAAATGACTAAAATTGGTTTAATCATAAATTTGGTCGCATTATAAATGACTGGAAATAAACTACTAATGGTCACATGACCAAACTAATGGTCGCATGGCCAATTTTTAGTATATTTTTTAGTCATTTATTTCTATTTTTGTACTAGTGGATTTTACAACTTTTTGTTCTGATTTATATGCATTTCTAGTTCATTCATTCAAGTTTCATATATCACTAGGTTTAAACACTAGATCTTGCATTTTATTGATCTTCCCAAGCCCTGGCTTGGTGGTGAACCCCTCTTGTAATCATAAATTAGACCTTAGGACACCCTATTGGAAGATCTCTTTCTCCTTTGTACACCTTAGATTGATATCTCTAGGGTTTTCCTTGAATGTGGAGTATAGAAGATTGTTGTCCTATGTCCTAAACCATGGCAATGACAATTTTCTATCTTACAATTTTTTTCACAAAAATTACAAACACCCATATCGCCACTACAGTGTTCCTATAAAAAACCAACAATTGTCTTTATAACATGCTTCGGCTCAAAAAAATCACAAAAACCACAAACTCCCACACATAACCCACCAAGACCACAAAAGAAAAGAATCGTAGAAGAGGAGGAGAAGAGCACGAAACCTGGGGTGTTGATTTCTATTTATTGATGCTTGAAAACTCTACTTCAACTAACGTCCTCTTGTCCAAAACAATTCTATCGAACATGCAAAATGGTGGCCGGGGCCTCTTTCTTTTTTGATTTTATTACTCATACTTTTGGCCAATACGTATTCGGCCTAGTGGCTTTTGATTGAAACCCCTCCGTCCAAAAAGGTGCCACCACATTGACACCATGTCACTGTCACATGGTTTTGAATGCAAGCCACTCGATCATATACCTTCTAACCAAAAATAGTTCTCTCAGAACTATTTATTTGGCCAAAAGTGTGACACACTATTGTGCTTTTACCATTTTAACATGACCGCTTCCTTATTCACAATTTATTGCCTTAAGATATGACTGTACTCTTCTCACAAAACCCTTGAAGCTTTGACACTTTATTTGTTAATTCAATGTGAAGTGTAATTGATGTCCTCTATCCTTGGCTTCTCACTGTCTCAAGACATAGATAACCAAAAATTCCTTGCTACCATAGGTATGATTTATATTGTCACTTTTTCCCATAATGCCCATGAGAAGTATCATCAAGACCAAAAATAGTTAAGGCCATCTTTTGTGGTTGGAGTATCAATAGTCACTAAAAACATGGGTTGTTGTCTATGTCACTATAGTATCAATTGTACAAGAAAATGCCTCTTCATGTAAAACAACAAACTCTCTATAATTTGTCAAATCTATGAGATATTTAATGATATGTATTCTCCCACTATACTCATGACTAAAATTTTCAGAATTGGAACATTGTCACTATACCTCCTTGGATTGTCTTCAAGCTTCCATTTAACTTATATTGTCCTAATGTTTCTTTGCATCTATATTATTATAATTGTGACAACCTATCCCCTCTTGTGCCATAACCCTGTCATATATTTCTCACATAAACCTTCCAAGTCAACTTATGATCTTAATGGGTTGTCATTGTGGACTTTCTTTAGTGTTTATGCATGTATCATGAATTGTGTGTCATTAGATAGAACTTCCCTTTTTCATTGCACAGAAAAAGTCTACCTCCTCATAAGACCTACAACTTTAGTACAAAGTAAGTCACGAAGGACTATCACTTCCTTAAGGTGACTGTGCAAAGGGTTGTCATTGTGACTATTTCTTGTCATTTATTTGCACAATCCTTTCATAGCATGATTTTCATTGAAATTAAAGTCCCTTAAATGGACTTGAGGATACATCACAACTATGAAGCCATGGATCATTATTATAGTCATCATCACAAGAGAAAATTGTAGTCATCAAAGGTATTGATCACTCAATAAGGTCACACATCTCATGAATAATTGAAACACACTCATTGAAACCTCATCATAGTCATAGAGATATTAACATTTTTCCACTATCTTGAGGCCTCAAAACCTTCTATCAAAGTTATGAAGGATTTATTAGCAAGGATAGTCACTGTCACATTCACTCATCATAAGTTTCAAATTATTTTCTCCATTTGACTATCCTTTCACATTAAAACTCTGCTCCTTGATAGAAAAATATGTCCATTGTGATATCCTTTTAATGAGACTGTCATTGCTCAACTCGCTTCCAATCATGCATTTCACATCCTTTACAGTCCATACAACTCATGATTCATAAGGTTACTAATTCTTACACACTTCACTCCATTTTTTTTCTTCCATAGACAAAGCTTTTTATAGGTTGGATAATGGTTATTGATCCTTGTTGAATTCTACACAAACTATCCTTCATCCTTTTATCCTTATGTATAGCTCATCAACATTTTTGTCAAAAGAGAACTTTACAAACTTTGTGTGGATAATAAGAACTTTCATTTTCAATTTCCCCTTAGACTTTTCAAGACTGGATGCCACCAAACTATAGTTATGAATTACATTGGAAACTTCATCCTCAACACTCCATTGACTCATGCCTATATTCTTCATCATTATGTTCTTAAGACTTAGCTCTATTCATTGTGCCATCCATTACCTCTTTCCACAAATTTCTTCTCTTTGTGAATTTTGCATATTCCTTTGCTACTGTTAGTGAATCACTGCAACATTATCTTTATCCTTTGTCATATTTTACCATAGACTGTCCTGAACTACATTATCACCAAATTTGAAACTTAGAAACTCTCTTCTATTTCCTCCACATTCAAGAGTTAGACTTGGAATTCTTCTAATATTCTCTATGACTGCGATAGATGATAAGATTTTTTAGGTATCAAAGACATAACATCCCTCTAACATAAAAATTAATCCTAAACATGGAATATCATAGGTTTTATGATTGTCGCATTTTTTTTCTACTTTGCATGCTCTAGTATTGAGCCTTTAATGGTGCATAGAATAATAAATAGGACCCCCATCTTGAAAATGAGAACCTAACTAAACCCCTACAGGTGTCTCTTCATGCATTAGCATCTCAGAAGAAAAAAAATGTGTTGATCTGGAGGGATAGTGATAGCTATCCCACGTACTTTTGTGTTTTATGTATGGTGCATTCCTTCATCCCCACATTTCTTTTCTTGACTCAGTATTTTTGCGATTTGGAGGTGGAGGTCTTCAACATGGAGGAATAAACTCCTATCTCCACACATTATGCCACATTTCTCTCTTATCACCAAGTTGCAATGTGGGTCTACAACTGTCTACTACATCCTTGCTTCTTTGAGCTTCCTTCAATGCCAACTACTTGAAATCCTAAAGCTTCTCATGCTACATGTGTAGAGAAAAAAATGAACAAACATCCTTTCTTCAGTGCCAAAACTTGGTCAAACATTTTTCTCTTCTTTTCATATTTTTCACCCTTTTTCCTCATTTCACCTTTTGGTGCCTAAGACCCACTTTTTTTCCATTTTTGGTATTAAAATCTAAAGCTATATAAACCTCCCTAAATGACTTTTGAGGAAAAATATATAATGGTGATAAAAATATCAACATCTTTAGTGACCTCTGATGGATGTTTGCTTACTAAACAATGACCAACTTCCTTACATAGTCCATTGGGCATAGGAGTCATGGAAGCTCTTTGAAAGAACTAAAAATTAGAACTTGTGCACTGTTGTAACACTTCAAAGCAGTTCTTGACAGCATCAAACTTATTCAACCTACCTAAAAAGACTCAAAACACGACTGAAACTAACTGACCAATTGTGCATTGACACTTGGAAGAATGAAAAGACTCCTAAAACGTACGTGCAACAACACTTATTGACTCAAGGAACCTATCCTAATATGTAACAAAGACTGATCATACCTCAAAAAAAATGTTTAAGGTGAATCCCATTGATTGGTATTGGCAGTTCTTCACCTTCCATGTTAGACAACTCGAAAGCATTATGTTGTTTACATTCATAAATGATGTAAGGTCCACTCCACATTGCATCAAACTTTATGTGTTTTCTAGGTCTTCTCTTAAGTTCATCCCATTTGAGAACAACATCACCTTCTTTGAACACTCTAGGGGCTTCCCTCTTGTAAAATGA
The DNA here is from genome assembly GCA_007258455.2 of Sequoia sempervirens. Lineage (NCBI taxonomy): Eukaryota > Viridiplantae > Streptophyta > Pinopsida > Cupressales > Cupressaceae > Sequoia > Sequoia sempervirens. The sequence continues at coordinate 139,663,425 of VDFB02000003.1, read as the reverse complement.
TCTCTTTACCTAATTTTGATGCAATTCCATAGTTTTCATTGCTTTATTTTTTATTTCTTCTAACTCTAACATTTTCATTGGATCTTCCACCTCTAAAATTTCTAGTTGATTAACCAACTCAAGAGCTAGAAGTTCAACTGACAAGGGAAGCCTTGCTTCCTTTCCATATACCAAAATATAAGGAGAGTTTCCAATGGACCTTTTAGGTGTGATTCTATCCACCCAGAGGGAAGATTTCAACTTGGTATGCCAAGTTCTTTGGTTATCTTCCATAGTCCTCTTGATGATCTTTATGAAGTTCTTGTTTGTTGACTTAGCCAAACAATTACCTTGAGGATAATAATTTGACAAAGTACTCAAGTAAACACCATTCTTAATAGCCCATTCACTCAACCTTATACCCACAAAATCCAAGGTATTATCAAAAATAATGAAATCAAGGACACCAAACCTTGTCACCAAATCTTCATAAAAACTTAGGACGACACTTTCATTGGATTCTTTCAATGCCATAGCTTCCACCCACCTAGTAAAATAACCAATGGCAGTGAGAAACCACTTGTGACCTACACTATAAGGTGGATTAATAGCTTTGATGAAGTCAATACCCCACTTCATAAAGGGTTGTTCAACTTGAATAGGCTGCAAAGGAAGGGTTGCTAACTTTTCTTTACCTAAGAAAAAGGCACATTTCTTACACTTCCTTACCCATTCATGTACATCCTTGAATAAACTAGGCCAATAATAGCCCGCTCTTATTATTTTTAACGTTGTTGTTCTAGGTGCAAAGTGTCCACCAGTTGTTCCATCATGAAATTATTTAAGTACTTTGTCAACTTGGTCAATATCAATACATCTAAGCAACACACCATTGAAATCTTTCTTAAAAAGTATACCATGTAAAAGCACATAGGGAATAGATTACATCCTAAAGTACCTTCTTTTAGGTCTATCCATTTCTTATGGACACTCACCAGTTTGGAGAAAATGAACCATATTTTGCACCTAGCTTGTTGGAGAAGTAGGTGCAACTGTTTGGGATTGCTCTTGGATAGCTAGGACAACCTCCATAACCTCTTTGATGTTCTCTTTATCACCAAATAGCTGCTCACACAAACATTTACCTCTTACCAACTTTGCGACTATGATTTCTATGTCATACTCCATAACCTTAGTAATTCAACTTGCTCTTTTCTCATTTAAATCCTTACTCAAAAGAAACTTTTTGACACTAGGATGAGCAACCATTAGGTGAACTTTGTTGTTTGATATCAAACTAAACTTCTCTAGACTTCTAATAACTGCAAAGGACATGTTTTTCAAAAAAATTGTACATTTTCTCATACTCTTCCAAGCCCTTGCTAAATAAATCTATTGGTTGTTCCAATCCCTCTTAATTCCTCTGCACTAACATAGCTGAGATAGTGTCAAAATTACCAAAAGAATACAAAGTAAAATCTTTGGAAAAGTCAGGATTCAAGAGAGTAGGTGTTGTTGTTAATGCCTCTTTTATGCTATCAAAAATTCTCTTCCCTTCCTTAGTCCATTTGAAAACCATATTCTTCTTTAACATGGTTGTTAGTGGCATCAACAAATCAACAATATTTGGTATAAACCTCCTAACGAAGTTAATTCTACCTATGAAACTTTGTAAACCTTTTTTATGAGCTAGGAAAGGTGAAGTTAAGATGACATTCACCCTTTTAGGATCAATTGTAATACCATGTTTGGACACCACATAACCAAGTAGCTTTCCTTCATGAGCAACAAAGATACTTTTCTCTAGATTGAGGGATACACCATACTCCCTGAACCTGTCAAAAATCTGCTTTAAATGAGTGAAATGTTTCTTTGCATCCTTTGAGAAAATAGTAATATCATCCAAATATACAATGAACATATTGTTCATGAGGCCTTGAAAATCCATGTCCATGGCTCTTTGAAAGGTTTTCCCTACATTAGACAATCCAAAATGCATTTTCTTGTATGCAATGGCAACCAATTTGGTAGTGAATGCTATCTTATATTGGTTCTCTTCTTTAACCAAGATTTGGTTATAACCCAAAAACTAATCCAACAATGAGAACCTCTCTGAACTTGATACAACCTATAGTATTTTCTCCATGGATGACAATGGATAATGATCTTTAAGTGAAGCTCTATTTAAGTCCCTAAAGTCTACACACAATCTGATTTCTCCATTCTTTTTCCTAACAGGGACTAAATTAGATACCCATGATGTATGTTTAATAGGGAAACTGATACTACCTTCAATCAACTTGCTTAATTCTTTCTTTATGAGGTGTTCAAGCTTTGGATTCAAAGGTATTTGCTTCTGTCTAACTAGTTTTGTTAGTGTAATTAATTAATTATTACACTAGCATAAGTTAACTTAGGTCATAAATCATTTAGTCCTAGGTTGCATTTTTAATAAATCATTTAATAAATAGGGAAATATTCCCTTCCTTGTTTGGTGGGATAAGATTCCTTCTAGAAGATGAGTTGTCCTTCTAGAACTTATCTCAAAATTTAATAATAATCTAGATAGGGTTCACATGTTGTCACATGTTGTTAGATCATGACACATGGCAACATCTCATGCATCTTAGGTTTTCTTTATTGCCTACATAATCAAGCATCTTGTTCATTTGTAACATTTCAATATCATATCATTTTCATCATATCAATATAGAGTCTTTAATTAGCATTCCATAGTTGCAACACTTCTCTTTGTGGTTGATTATCTTTCATGGCTAAAGTCCTTCATTGAAGATTCTGGAGCTTCAGGGACTGCATCCATAATCTCAACATGGTATCAGAGCTAGTCCATTGAAACATCAACCCTTGATCCAGGAAGTTGGAGTGCAAGATTCTTGCAGGCTTGGAGTTTTATATTGCAAGCTAGTTGGTTCTACTCGGGAGACAAGCTGATTTATGGTGCAGATCAGGGTCTCTCTGACCTCTCCATTGCGTCCAAAAGGCCTCAAAACCCATAGATCGCCTGTTCATTTTCCAAAATCGGAGTAGTATCAACTGAGAGCCTTTGAGGTACAATCTAGGGTTTGCATTTTTTGTACAATCTGTACACATTTGTAGGAAAAAATCTCCCCTCTCAGTCCTCCATCAAGGCAATTTTTTTTCAGAAAAAAAAAAATGGCTATTTTGGGCGAAATTTTTCTATAGTTTCTTCAAAAATTAAACTCTGGCAGGGTGACCTGGTATTATATTACTAGTCGGCAGAAATATTTAATTTTGTAGGCTATAGTTTTCACCGTTGGCATTCAAAATATTAATCGGCTTTTATTTTTTTTGAATTGTAATATTTTTTTACAATATTCAAAAAAAAAAATATTTAGCCGTTGAACTTCACCGACAGACTGAAGACTCTGACTTCATCTGCGTCATCCTGTCGGCCCCGTCACCAGACTCTACACCACCGACCGTTCACTTCCTAGCGACCGCCCGTTCACCGTCGGCCACTGATCACCGACCATCGACCGAAGTCTCCAGCCCCATCCGCTCCAACCCCGGTCCCATTGATAATCGGGGGCTCTCCTATCCCCGGGCGGTGCATCCTTTGCCGGCCACGCCACCAGATCTCGGCACCGATGATCCACTCCGCCACCACCATATCTGGTGGTGAGTTTTTTAAAACTGTCTGCTTGCCCCGCGGTCATATCAGCGACCAGGGGCCGAAATGTTTTGCCCTAGGGTGCTATGTTTTTGCACTTGGTTAGCCAGTATAGATCTATTTAGGCAGAATTCTTCTGGAGGCCGTATCTTCCACATATGTTATTGAAAATTTGCGAACGATATACCGTTGGAAAGCTCTTGGAATCTAATTTTCAGTGGTGCACTCTATTTTTCAAGATTCTTCTATCATAAAAAATTCAAGACAACTGAATTCAACCCTCCACTTTGGACTCAATGGCCAATATCTTCGCATCAGATTGTCAGATTTCGGTGATTCCAGTGACATTCAGGAGATATTTCAGTGATTTTTCTCATCAGTCCACTCAATTTCTTTGGTTTTAGCTCCAGGTATCTTCTATTGGTTTTTTTGAAATTTGATGCATTTTCTTGATTCCTGAGACATCCTAAAGCTTGAAGAAGAATTTCTTGAACTCAGAGGTATATTCTCAGTTGCATATCTATTTGGAAGTCTTTCTTTACTGTTGAAGGTTAGTGTCTTTGTTTTTTCTCCTTCTTTGGTTATGTTGCACAAGGGTAACTATTCACAATGGTGAGATGGGATCTACCACCATCTTCATTCACTTGATTTGTTGCCACATCTATTTGGTATAGTTCCCCATCCGAGTGAAAGTATTCATGAACTTGCTTGGAGTTGCAACATGTATATTGTTTTGGAGATCATTTCTATGCAAGTTGATTCTAATGTTTTGAGATCTATTGATCATTGTGATTGTCCTCATATACTTTGGGCTAAGCTTTGGAAGATCTATGGAGATTCAAACACTCCACCATTCCCTGATGGTCATGATTCAGAATGTCATGCTTCAGATCAAGTTCCCTATGATGATATTGTTGTGCAAGAAGTTGATTGCCTTGATCTTTTCGAAGAGGTTGCCAAGGTTCCTTTCAGTGCTTCTTCTTCATCAGAGATAGTTGGTATCTCTTCACATTCAGTGATTCCTTGTCTAGATTCATTGATTGAGGCTTCCATCATCATCATTCATCAGGACACATTCAATTTTTCAGACTTGGCATCATAGGATGGCTTTGTTTCAGGTATCACTGACTTGGTTACTTCTATAGGTTTGGAGGCCATTCTTGAGGGGATATCACTCCTCTATTCAGATTTGGCTTTGGAGAGTTGTTTTGAGTCTCCTCATCCTTTTGTCTCAACCTTGATTGGGAATCTAGAGACTATATTGGAGGCACTTGGTTTCTCTTCAGAGATTTCATATCCGAGACTTCTTCCCTGTTACTCCTTTCAAGATTTGAGGTTTCTCCATCATCCACCATTGGATTTTCTTCTTCCTAGCGGGAGATTTGTGGTTTGGACACCTTCGTTGCTTCAGAATTCCTTCAGTGGTTTTGCGGACACTTCATTCAGTGGGGGCTATCAAGTATCCATCATATCCATCACATTCATTGCATCACTGTCTTTGGATCTTGTTCAACATCAGTTTCTGCATCGTCCTGATTTTTCACCCTCTTCATTGATTGTGGCATCTTCATCTTCAGTGACTGAGGAGACACTTGAGCAGAGTTCAGAGACATCATCATCATCCACCTTCATCCTTCCTTCCTTCAATTCCTATCCGGAATGGTAAGCATCCCTACACTTTGAGTTGGTTTTGTTTCTTTCAAAGGGAAGACAAGTTGTTTGTCGACATTGGATCTTGTTTTGTCTTCAGACACTTCCCATTTTTGCAGGTGATCACCTCTTATAGGGGGGCTATATAGTCTATCTATTTCCTCCCTATGGGGATCTATTATATTGTATCCATGTGAGGGATGGCGTACTTGGGGGTATTTCAGAGTCCTCCATCCTTCCCATCTTATCTCATTTTTTTTTGCATCATCTCCTTTTTGGAGAGGGGTTTTGTTCCCACTAGGTTTTCCGCTTTTCTCCGGTTGTGGGAGATTTTTTGCATCTTCATGTACATGTTTACCTAACATGGCCTCGTAGCGGGACCCATCATCATCATCAGCTATGCATAATCATTGTATTTTCCTCCCTAAGTTGATCTTATGGGGGGGTGTTAGTGTAATTAATTAATTATTACACTAGCATAAGTTAACTTAGGTCATAAATCATTTAGTCCTAGATTGCATTTTTAATAAATCATTTAATAAATAGGGAAATATTCCCTTCCTTGTTTGGTGGGATAAGATTCCTTCTAGAAGATGAGTTGTACTTCTAGAACTTATCTCAATATTTAATAATCATCTAGATAGGGTTCACATGTTGTCACATGTTGTTAGATCATGACACATGGCAACATCTCATGCATCTTAGGTTTTCTTTATTGCCTATATAATCAAGCATCTTGTTCATTTGTAACATATCAATATAGAGTCTTTAATCAACATTCCATAGTTGCAACACTTCTCTTTGTGGTTGATTATCCTTCATGGCTAAAGTCCTTCATTGAAGATTCTGGAGCTTCAGGGACTGCATCCATAATCTCAACATTTTTGCATTGGATTCCAACTCTATAGTATGGTGTGCCAAATTAGGGTTAAAACCTTTCAAATCATTGTATTCCCAAGAAAAAATGTTATCATATTCTTGACAAAGTGAAATTAATGCATCTCTTTCTTCCTTAGTACAAACTTTTCCAAGTTTAAGAAGCTTACCTTTGAAAATCTCAATAGATTCATAATGTTCCTCTTTAACCAACATGCTGGACTTCTCTTTTCTTACTTGGTCATCTATGTTGAAAATGGAATCTAAGGTCACCAATCCCTTTGGCAACTTATTTGACTTCAGCTGTAGAATCTTATCACAAAATTGTTGTTGCAACCTTTGCTGATCACCAGTTGAAAACTCAGTTTCTTCAATAAAAAAGCTAACAATTTGTTCGCCACTATCAAAAACTTGCCAATGCACATCATTGTCAGGAATTGATGGTATTACAACTACCTCAATATGTTGATGTTTATTAATATTTTTAATCTCTTTTGAGATATCATACTCAGTGAAAGGTGGAAAATTGTTTAGTTTCCTTCTTCTAGGGTTTAGGACCTAAAAGACGAACATTTTTTGCTAACTTTCACTCAAGAACAAACCTTTGAGATCTCAATGCAAAGGAGAAAGAGATCTTGCAAGAGGGTTGTCCTAGGGGTTGAATGCTAACTAATAAGGGGTTAACCACCAATTAAGAACTTGGAAAGACAAATGAAATGCAAGATGTAACACTAAACCCTAATTCAATGCAATGACCTAGAAAATAACCTAGAAAAGTGAGTAAAACAACACAAAAAGCTACAAAAAAGACTGTTTGCACCTAAAATTCCATAGAAGACTAGATGGTGATATAAAACACTAGAAAATCTAAATTTAATTTTGACTGGGACTCATTCACCAAGCTGGGAAAATTAGTCTAGATTCTGGAAAATTTTGCGGGAATAGGAATCTGCCAAAACGGTATATGAATATGCAAGAATCTAAAATTTGATTGGAACTGGGACTCATTCACCAAAATTGGTGAATCAATCCAATTAGGCTTTTCTAAAGGTTCAAAGTCTGATCCTTCTCTTCTCTATCTACTATATCCTTCCTTATTGATTCCTGGATTTGAAACCCTGATTTGCAACATGTAGGTATTCTCCAATGTTCTTCACAACTTGATGACAACTTTGGAAACTTTGAATGACTTTACAAATTTTCTCCAATCTTTCTCCTTAGGAAATCTACAACCTAGACCTACAAATCACACTCAAAGAAGAGGGAAAAATTTTGTTGGGTTAGTGGATAGGGGTTTTCCTTGGTCAAACCCTGTTTTCGAAATCAATCCTTGAAATGTAATGAAATATGAATGGAGAATGATGAATGAACAAAATAAGATGTTGCAACTCACCAAACCCTAGAAATGAAGTGCTAAAAACATGTATGAGATGGCTCTAATGGATGTAGACCTTAAATATTGCTTGAAGGTGATAGATCTTGAATGAAATGCTTGCTTGAATCACAAAATCCTACATCACAATTATTAGCTCCAAAACAAACACGATGCATGAAATCCTTGACATGATGATTAATGCTTGAATGTTGATCTAAAACGAAACTTGTATTTATACGAGCAATTATGTAATAATTCCTAAAATTACAACACTACAAGCTAACATCAGATCTAGGAGGATAGAATCCCACCAAAATTTTGAATTAATTTTGATTTTGGGCCACACAGGACTCATTCCTCCAAGGTGGTGAATGAGTCCCGCCAGGCCTAAATTTTGGGACCAATTTTAAAAATGCTTATAAATGTGTGAAACTAGGTTTGGGACCCAAAAATCTATGTGGGACTCATTTACCCAAGGTGGCGAATGAGTCCCAGAACACTAAATATGGGTCATTCAAGCCTGAAACACCTGAATTATGATTGGGTAATGATTTGTGTCGGAATTATCCTCGAAAAGATGCATTAAATGGGGCTTGTGTTTGTAAAATAAGGCCAATTAAAGCATAAAGAAGCTCAATTATTAATGACAAGCCTAGAAAAGTGTGAAAGTGTGTTACAACACTTTAAAATAAGGCATGATTAAGGTTAAAAAGAGGTTTATTAGGTGTAATTAATTAATAAAACCTTAGAAAAGTGTGAAAGTGAGTTACAACACTTGACAACACTTTAGCAAGGTACCATTTAAAATTCATTAGTTCACAAGGGAACAAGATCTAATATGAATGTGTCAACCACATTACAACACTAAATCAAGGCAACTTTAAGCTCAATTCAGTAAGGAGGGCCCAAACAAGTGTGAAAATGTCCCTGACGACATTTTTCAACACTACATTTAGCCCCCACTTTAGTGAGAGGGTGAAATTGCTTCAAACTCACACTAAAGTAGACAAACTGACTTCAAGAGGGGTCCAAGTGCACCAATGCCAGTAAGATGAGATGACAATGATCGAAAGGGGTGATCAAGCCCCTAGGATCAAGATCCCATGACAAACCAACATAAGCACAAAAAAAACACATGAGAATGATATAAAGAACAACAACAAAGCAAAAACATACACTGTCAAGGATGAAAAAGAGAAAAGGTAAAAAGATAAAAGAGTCATATCAAGCTTATATTATTTGTCCATCGTGATGTAGATCAGATCTAGGTTGTTTTTCTGAAAAATGCAAGCTCACTCTAAGGCAACGAAACTCCTGGTTGTCTGTTGGGTGAGGATCCTAAGAGGTGAGACACGTACACACATGACCAGTATGCACTCACACTCACATGCAAGTGGCTATGGAGAAATTCATGCCTTGGTTGGGCTTCCTACTCAAACCATATCAAATTTATACCTCCTAATAACTTTAATAAGGTTCCACACAAAAATGGTTTTCGAGCTTCATGAGGTAAGCACAACTTCGTATGCTTGGAGCTCATGAACAAACAAGATGGTTCTATAGGAATGCAAGTTGTAATATGCAAGGTGGCCATATAATTGCAAATGCAAAATGCAAAATGTAAATAACGTTTGAAGGAGTCTTACTTAGTTCATGTGAGGTCTTTAACTTAGTGAACATTGTGCCTAATGTATCCAAGATAGGACCAATCAAAGAATAGAAAATTCACAACTTAGTGGATGCAGTGTGTCACATTAAGCCACTAAGAGGAATGCAATATGCTAAGATAGATCATGCTCATGAAGGACATCACACCCAATGTCATCCACAAAGTGAAAAGCACATCGTATAAAGTAAGAAGGTTGCACCATGAACGATGAAAAATAAAAATTCAACAGAATAATGTCAATGTATGCCCCTACTTTAAAGAAATTGCTAAAGACCATACTGTGAACAATTACTTTAAAGTAGAAAATGATATACACTAACAATAGAGAAGACATGAGAGCTAACTTGGAAAGCCCTATGCCAAGTCATATGTTTCCAAATCTAACTACATCATGGATAAGTATGTCACATGCGAGCCAACTTAGGGCATGTCGTCCACATCCCAAGCGTGCTCTTATATATAAATGAAAGGTTGTCATCTAGCCAAAAGAGACAATGACAAGTGACATATGGGGATAAGGCTTCCTAACCCCCTTGCCCCCACTTAGTGTAGGACAAGAGTGAGCCCAGAATGGATGATGATATGCCGCTCCTTGCAAAAAGGGAATGACTTGCAATGAATGTAAAACATGCAATAGTGAGTATGCTATGATCCTACAACTATTGCATGGCAAGGAGCAGCAACTAAGGTTATTTATTATGATGAGTAATCAAGGTGTAAACTTGATACATATTTAATGAGATTCTATCAGTTTCAAATGCATCAAAGTTAAAGTTGTCTTGGAAGAATCTTTTGTGATAGTGTTGACATTGAATGAAGGATTTTGTTTTGAGGGACAATAACCAAGATCATTAGTCATCTCTTGCATTTTAGGCTTTATAGGGACATGGATACCTTGTTCTATAGAATCACATCCTTTTCCAAGTTGCTTCATAATTTCAAAACCTCTTCCATAAATCTTTTTCACTTCTTTCGAATTAAGTGGTTGTTCAACCTCATCAAGGTTTTTTATATATGTTGTCGTTTCTTCTAAAGTGGTTGAAGTGAATGTTTTTTAATTTTGTATTGCCATTACCGATTTCTCTTTTCCCTTTTTAGACTCTTTTTTTATGATCTTGTATTCTCCCATGAATATAGGTATGAAATCAAAGGTTTTTGAGGAATCTTCCAATAACTTGTGGCTGCTTCAATTTGTTTTTGTTTTTTGTCTCATGTACAGGTTTGACATGTGTGGTTGGAGTTAAGGGATATATAATGTGCATAATGTCAAAAGCCTTATCCATAGTTTCATGATATCTTAGTCAATAGGAGTCTAATTTCACTTCATCATCTTCATCTAAGGAAGCCATATTACTATTGTTTGAAATAAGTTTGTCATTGTTGTCGTTTTCTTGCACCATGGTACCTTCCCTAGTAGGAGAGTTTTTAGGAGAGTGAAAAACTAGATGGTCATGACATTCAAAGGTGGGTTCTCCTAAACTAACTTCATCACAAGGGGGTTATCAATAGTAAGATTTTTTTGTGTCAATGATGGCATTTTCTTGTTCAATAATGTTTTCCTCATGATTCTCATCGATTGGATCTTGTAACACCATAATATCTTCTTCACTAGTAGGAGAGATATTAGGAGAGGGGGAAATTTGATTGTTGTCCATAATTTCATATTTTTTCTCTAAGGTCTCATTCTCTTGTGCCATAATATCTGCCCTAGTATGAGATCTTTTAGGAAAGTGACAAACAATAGGTTCATCACATTTCATGGTTAGATTTTGTAAAGTAGCTTCATCGTACATAGGAGAGGCATCAAGAGAAGGATAATTATGAGTTTCATGTTTACCAATGATTGGACTTTTTTGTTCAAATAGGTCTTCCCAAATGGTAGGGGCATTAAGAAAGGGAGGGATAAGATTCTCATGAGTCTCAATAAGGATATCTTCTAACACTAAACTATCTTCTTCATGTCTAGAAGAGATATTAAGAGAAAGAAAGGTTTGATTGTCATGATTATCTATAATTATATCCCCATGTATTATAATTTCTTCCCAAGTAGGAGAGGTAGGAATGTCATAGGTCTCAATTATTGGATCACTTAATATCAACATATCCTCCACACAAATGCATTTTTCATGATCATTGATGATTGTATCCTTATTCACTAAAGCATTCTCACAAGTAGGGGAGGTGTTGGGAGATGAATGGAGACTAGGTAAAGTAGTGGCCATGATCTCAACTTCTTGTGTCATAATATCTTTTCAAGGGGGAAGAAAAACAATATGTTCATGATCCTCAATGATTGTATCTCCTGTCACCAAGATACCTTCATCACTAATAGGAGAGGTATCAGGAGAAGAAAATTTATGATTTTCATGTCAATGCTTGCATCCTCTTGTATGAAACCTTTAGTGGATGATCTAGGAGAGATGAAGTCATCACTACTAAAAGGTTTGAATGATATGCTTTCTCTAAGGTTAACCATTTTTTGTTTGTTTATTTTGATATTTTTAGTTTTTTAGTTTTCATTTTCTAATGAATGCTAAATGTAATGTAATCTAATTGAACTATGAACTAATGTTGAAATTGAAAATTGCAAGAGTCTAATTCTATCCACAATTCCAATGAATGTAAATTATGCTAATGCTAATGATTTGAATGTAATAGAAAATATGCAAACTAAAACAAAAAAGTTTTAACAGTAATTAGAAGCTTTAAAATAGGGAATTTAACTCTGTAAAATATAGTTCAAAATTTGCACTAGGATTGATTCGCCCAAGGTGGCGAATGAGTCCCAGTAGGGATTTCTTTCAAAATTAAAAAAAAAAAATTAATTAATTTTTATGTTTTTATGCTTTATGATCTGTATTCTAAGTGCAAATGGAGATTTTATTTGATTTTTAGTGAAATGAGATGCAAAAATGCAAGCTATATGAGCTTTCACTAATGCAAAATTTGAAAACCCTAGAATGTAAATTAACCAATGCAAACCCTAGAATCTGAATGGTGAGATTGGCATTAACATCACTAGGAACATATGGTTCTACATGATCCTTGGCTATAGGATCTAATTTTATGGTCACTCTAGTGCCATATCTTTTCCTAAAGAACAAATGTGACCAATCAAAAGATAAATAGCCTCCTAACTTTGTAGTGAAATCCCTGGAATGACATATAGAAAAATATTTTGGAAAATCTATGACATGTATATCCTATGGTATGGTGAAATTCAGACAAGCATGCAAGGTAAGACCCAAATATTTAACCACCCTAAACATTTTTATGGTTTTCCCATCTAATTGAACCACTCCTTTGGCAAGAGGTTCATATGACAATCCAAGCTTATCAACTATTTGTTTAGGCATCACCGAACTACTTGCCCTTGAGTCAATCATATAGTTATGGGAAAGGTGTTGGACAATGATTAAGGACACATAAAATAGAGGTGGTTTGAAAAGCTTGGTTTGTTGTTCACTCTTATCATGAGAAGTATTGGCAAATGCAACACTAGGTTATTCTTTTGAAGCTTCACTAGATAAGGTGGTATTGGACAAGGCCTTTTGTAACATTTCTTTTTGACCAAGGATTGACAAGGAATCCCACATTGACATGCTAATGTTGAATTTTTTGAACAAGACAACTGAGAGGGGGGTGAATCAGTTGTAGAAAATTTTAATCCTTAAAACATCCACCAAAACTTGGATCAATCACAAATCCTTTACTCTGTTAAAATGATTAAACATTAAGCACAAAGGAAAAAATTGAAAAGCATCACATAAACATAGTAACACCAGATTTACGTGGAAAACCCAATAAGGGAAAAACCACGATGAGGATTAGCTCACAATATAAAGAATATCAAAATTGATTACAAAGGCTCACAACCAGAGAAGGCTTACTACCAAAATAGGACTAACTGTCTGGATTAGGACTTACTGTCCAACAAGGGTTAACCACTCAGAGGGATCATTTCCACAGAGATACAAAGAAGATAGAAGAGATATGTTATAGAGAGAAGACAATCTCAATGCAACAAATATTTCCACCACAGTTCGCTCAACCACTTGCAGAAATGCATGAATGATAGAGTACACCTTCAACTCACTGCATCTAGAAACTCAACATTTAGAATTCACATTGATCTGCCACACTCACATCACATACACACACTATTTCACATCCTTTTTGCATCTATCTACTCTATTTCTTTGCACTTATCTCTTTATACATATTTCACGAATAACTCATCTTGTATTTATACCATCTTTAACTTTGAAACATATCCAAACTCGACCGTCCAACATTAAATTCAAATTAGGTCGACACCAAAACATTCTAGGGTGGAATTAGAATGAGGGTGACCCAAGCACACGCTTGATGAGGACCCAAATAAGTCCCAACAAGCTTCATGAACTTTGAAATTAGTGTTTAACACAAGGTCGTCCAAACTAGTGTAAAACACAGAAAAATTAAGCACACGCAACTCTTAGCATGATCCAATATTTCTAGACACCAAAATTATCTTCAACATGATCATAACAACTCAACTCTAGAACTGCAAGTCATAAGACTTAACCAAAAATAAATCCAAACCAACAACATTTCTCCCAGACCTCAACCAGATACATAGAAAACTGTTAGAATATTAATATTTGCTTGGTAAAGGTTATTTTTTAATTGTAATTATTTATTTTTAGCCACCTCATTAAGAGGTTCTTGACAACTCACACACACATAGATGAATGGTGGTATTCATTGAGTTGGGAGTTAATTTCTAATTCTAAGTCCTCTTCTAACCTCTATATATTGTGGTTCCTCTCTTCTCATTCTTCATTCAACCAAGCAAGCTTAAGGCTTAAGTGCTCTCTCTCTCTCTCTCTTTGTATCATTCTTAGGAATTTTTCCTCCATTTATAATATTGAAGTTTTTTCCCCTTATCAAATTCTTGTGTCTCCTCTTGATGGTGGTGGTGCTTGGTTTGGCTACTCTCTCGTAATATTTATCCTTCAAGCAATGCTCATTGATTAGTTCTTTCCTTTACTCAATTTATTTTTCCTTTCATGGTATCAAAGATTTTGGTATTACTAATTTTGTGAGCTACATTGTTGAAGGTTTACCAAGTTTTAAAGGCACGCCATTGGAGGCACTCTAGAGAAGAGGAGAAGAGCCAAAAGTCTAATCTTGCTTCTTGTTTAATAGTTTTTTGTTTTTCTAACCTATTTTTTATTGTGCAAGAATTATAGTTTTTTATTATTTCGTATTTCAAATAATTTATTCTTAAATCTTTTGGATCTAGTGCAAGTTTTTTTGAAAACCCAATAAGGGTTTATCTTATTTTATAAATTTCAATTCAAAGTTTTATAATCGTTTGTGCAGGTTATATCATCTAAAGTTTTCTAAGTTTTTTTACAATATTAGTTTAAATATGAAAAAATTATTATTTTTTATATTCAAATTTGCATGTACAATTTTTATTTAGAAAAAATTATTTTTTATAAAATATCTGTTTTATTTTTAAAAATCTAAAAAAATCAATTGTTCTTTCTTTTAAAAGTTCCCATTTTTAAAAAATATTAATCCCTGCTAATATTTTAAAAATAATATCAAATAAATAAAAATCTTAAAACCATTTGAAGCATAGATTTTTGGCACCCACTTGCTTTCTATCGCTTCTAGGGTTTTTCACCTAGAAGGAGAAAGATGGGCCAAAGATGCTTATGTTACATTCAAAGTCAATGCAATATGGATAGAATAAGGATGCAATATGCCTAGATATAATGCTTGAATGCAAGAAACAAATAAGATTGATTGATTAATGAATAGAAACTAAAGGAAAACAACTTGTTTGAAAACACATTGTGTAATGCAACAATGAACTATGAATGAATGCAAAACTTAACAAAAATGAACCAAATTGAAAGTGTGCACCTAGAATATGGGTGGAGACTGGAAATTCCTTTTGAAATGTTGTTGATGCTGAAATTTAGGCTTGGTGGGACTTATTCGCCATTCTGGGCGAATCGGTCCCAGTTATACCAAACTGTATCAAAACCCGTTTCTGACAAAAGGGTACTAAAAAATGCAGAAAACTCAAAATTGACCCTGGAGTGGGACTCATTTGCCACTCATGGCGAATGAGTCCAATTTTGAATTTCTAGTTTTTTAAAGGTGGATTCTGAAGCTTTCGATCTGCACTTTGATGCCCTACAGGTGTTCGCTTCTGAAACTCTGATTTATGGGTCTGAAAATGGATTTTTGTTGATATTTTGACTTGATGAATGAGGGGAAGAATTTAGCAAGCTTACAACTTGATCTTCAATTATTTCCAAGCTTCTAAGAGACCTAAATCTAAAAACATACAAGACGAGAGAGAGATGTTGAATGTTAGGGCATGGGGGTTTGCCTTGGTCAAACCCCTTTTAGGTAATTAAACCAAAATGATGAAATAAAGGAATGAAACATGCAACAATGGAATGGATTACCTTTCCATGTTGATTGATCTTGAAAGTCTACAACATAACATGTAGAATCTACCCTGGATGTCTTAGGAAGCTAAATTGATGACTTGCAATGTAAATGCCCTAGCTTGCTTGACTTGAGATAGAAGATAGATGATGAATGAATGATGTGAATGTGTTAATGGATGGATAGATGTAAAAATGAGTTTAGAGAAGTGATTTTATAGGAAATTCACCTTATTTTCCCGTTAATTAGATCCCTAAGCCAACATGGAGAAAAATTAAACTTAAAACTTAATTTTTCCTGTTCAAAACCCCGAAAATGGCTCAAATGGGACTCATTCACCACTAATGGTGAATGGGTCCCACCTAGATGGGACTAATTCACCACTAATGGTGAATGGGACCCACAGGGGCCATTTTTGCTAGTTGGAATGCTGAGAAGTAAGAAAATTAGGCTTATATGATGACTATGTTGGTTATTTGATCAAATTATGCCTCAAGATGCATAATATAGGTTAATAGGGGCCTATTAATGATGATGTAAGTTTTAATTAAGGATTGGGACACAAAATTCAACATGAAAGTGTGAATAAATACACTTTACAACACTAAAATGAGGTCCACATAGCCTAGGAAGGCACAAGAACCAATGTGAATGTGTAAGACACATTACAACACTAATTTATCATTAAGTTTAATTCAAAAACTTTCTAGATCAATGTGAGGATGTTGTTAAACACACTTTATAATGTTGAATTAGGGAGAAATAGGTTAATTAATTCTAGAAAAGCGTGAAAGTCCTTTACAAGACTTTACAACACCTTTACAAGATGTCGTTGAAAGCATGTTATTCAATTTGCAAGGGTCCAAGACCTAGTGTGGATGCATAAAATGCCTCACAATACTAAATCAAGGCCTCATTAAGTCCATTTTATCATGAATTAATCCCATGTCAAGCAAATGACACTTTTTTCTACGGCACACCCTTTAAGAGTTTTGACCCTATTAGAGGGTGCGTTTGTTTGCAGGTTCTCTTACTACTGCCGCCTCCTCCAATCGATCTTTGCTCCTTCAATTTGCATCACTTGTGTGTTTCCTCTTCCATTCGACCTTCGCATAACCTTGTTCTCTATCAAATTTTTGCCTCATATCTCATCTCCATCATGCCCTACACAATTCTTTCCTTGCTCAAACGCTCAAAACCGTTTCCTCTTTTAATTCCCGAACCCAAAATCATAAAAGCCCTAAAATCTTTATTCGCCTGTCCATTTCCTATATCACTATTTCTTTTTTTATGTTAAAGTTTCTAAAGCAAAATCTTTTCTTTTAACTTAAAATTTAAAAGAGCCGGCCCATTTTAAAAATATTTAGTTTTAAAAAAAGGTCTTTTCACGTATACTTTATAAGAGTCTTTATAAAGTTTTTTATATTAAGTTTTTTAGTAAAGCTTTTAAAGTTTTTAATTAATTTTCTTTAAAGTTTATTCAAATTTTAATTATTCATATTAAATTTATTAACATCCTTATTAATTTTATTTTTCTTATTAATATTCTTTAAAAAAAAATTAATATCATTTTATTTTAAAATTTGATATAATATTCATAATAAATTTAATTAATTAATTTCTTATATAATTCTTTTTAGATTTTTTTTGCAATCAAAGTAAGTAATATATTTTTCATTTACTAAGTTTTTTTTAAAGATTTAATCTTAAGAAGTTTTGTTTTTCCCTAACATTTAATTCAATCTAAAGGGGTCTATTTTTTTCAAGTCCTTAAATTTAATTCTAGAAGGCTAATTCTTTTTAAGTTGCAATATTTTTTAAAGATATTTGTGCACTCAAATTTTTACAATGTCAACTTTAATTCCTGAAATTAAGTTAAATTCTTCTAACTATCATTCTTGGAAAACTCACATTTCCTTTAGTTTTCGTTTTAAACATCTTTTGGATGTTTCTATGGATTCTAAATTAGAACCTGATCCATCTACATCCAAAGATGATCAAGAAAAATGGAGGCTCAAAAATGACAAAGCTCTTGGCCTCTTAGGTATTTCAATGTCACCCGAACTATATGTTCACATTGGGACATGCACGAAAGCTTATGAAGCATGGGGAAAACTCAAAACTATTTATGATAGTTCAAATGAATCTAGAAAAATCCAACTTTAAGACCAACTTGAAGATTCAAGGTATTTTGATTTTAAATCTATGGATGATTTTTTATTGAAATTTGATGCTTTGAATAGTCAATTGCAAGGTTTAAGAGTAAAATTAGAAAATATTAGATTAATTCATCTTATTCTTAAAAAATGTCTTCTTAGGCAATTTCAACAATTTATTACTAATATTCATGCTCAATTAGCTATTCCTTCTTTAGCAATTCAATTAAATTATGATATTTTTAGTAATTTATTAAGACAAGAAGAAGCTAAGTTGATTCAGTTTGGCAATCTTAAGTCTAATGAACATGCTTTTTTGTCTAATCATAAGCAAAACTTTAAGACTCATTCTAAACAATATTATAATGATAGACCTCATTATAATAATAACAATGATCCTAGGAAGAATACTTCTTCTAAAAGGCCCCATTGCACTTATTGTAATAAAGATGGTCATTGGAAAAATACTTGTTTTAAGAAGCAAAATGAAAAAAATCCTATGAAGCAATATAATCAACAAAAAAATAAGTCTAATAATCATAATTTTTAAAACAATGCAAATCATTCTAGAAGTGCTTTTACTTGTGGTTATAATATTTCTCAACCTCTTGAATGGGCTATTGATTTAGGTGTGTCTCAACATGTTACTTCACATAAAGAAGTTTTTGAGTCTATGCAACCTGATATGTCTAATGTTCCTCTTCAACTTGCTAATAATCATACTTGTAAAGTAGAAGCAATTGGAGATGTGAATGTTCCTAATGGTAATTTGCATGATGTTTTATATGTTCATGAATTAAAGACTAATTTTCGTTTAGTTTCTAAGCTTTGTCAAGATTATAAAATAGAATTTTACAAAGATATGTGCTATGTTATTGATGCAAAACAAAACAAGGTCATTGCTAATGCTAAATTAGACAATGATAATTTGTTCAAATTTTATGAGTTTTCTCAATCTAGATGCTCTTTAATATCTGAAAGAGAGGGGGACCACCACGTGCAAGGCCCTAGGTCATAGAGGGCCAAGATGCGGAAGGCTCCCCTAACTTACCTCAGCTAAATGGGGTGTTAGGATATGAGGATGAGAATGATGAGGACTATAAAGTCCTACAACCACTCTACAAACCCGAGATTCAAAATGAGGCTAGGTGAGTTGGTCTTCAAGCTCAACATTGTA
Organism: Sequoia sempervirens; assembly: GCA_007258455.2. Taxonomy (NCBI): domain Eukaryota; kingdom Viridiplantae; phylum Streptophyta; class Pinopsida; order Cupressales; family Cupressaceae; genus Sequoia; species Sequoia sempervirens. The sequence goes on along the minus strand of VDFB02000003.1, from coordinate 139,644,435 downwards.
TCTCAGATAGCTCTCTGTTTGAGGACAAAAGCGTAGTTCCAAGATGACAGCGCAACACGCTGGCGTCTCTCAAGTTCGCTAGCATCCATACGACTAGAGGACCGAAAGTACAATGTGAACTATCATAAAACAAGCTAGTAGCCTAGCTAGTGACTTCTAAAAGAGGAAAACAACACTATGAAATATAAAAAGTACAAGTGAATGTGATAAAGAAAATATACCAAAGCTAGGGTGATGAAGATGATTTCGTAGAAGAGTCCATTCACCAGCTAGCTCCTTGAAAGCACGTACTCCTTGATACATAAAGAGGAAAATGTTGGGTGGTTGTATAGGGGCCTACCTTAGTCAGACCCCGTTTTGGTGTTTCCACCTCCACAAACAGGCAAGAAAGCGAGATAAAGAAAACAAAGTAGTAAAGAGCACTAAATCACTACAAAATAATAAATGTACTTACTCAACCAAGTGATAGAGGAGAGGAAAGGGAGCTTACCACCTCCACCAAGAGCACTCAAGGTTGCTTGGGGGAGAAAATGAGAGTACTCGGGCCTCTGTTGTAATGGTGTTTGTCCTCACCTTGCTCTACTGAAGTGATGGAGTGATGGATTTGTTGCAATGAGGTGCAAGAATGCTGCTTGAAAGCTTGAAGTGGGTGCAAAGGAGTGTGTTGAAGCTTGTGGAGTGATTGTAGAAGATCAACTGAATGCTTAGAGTTGTGAAGAAGTTTGCAGAAGATGAAATGCTTATTCAAGGAGTGAATTTGAAGAGAAGATGGAGAAAAATGCCCATATTCAGGTCAGTTGGCCGAGGGGGGCGTTACAACTTGACTCCCAATGAGAAGTGTAACGCCTTTGTAGGTTCAGCTGCAGGAATCTACTAGGGACGTAAGTGCGCCACGCGAATGTTTGCATGCCGCGTGGGCTTCCCTAATAGAAACACCTCCACCAATGCTCAAAGTAGGTGCCAAGTGTGACAAAAGCAACGGGCTTGTGGAATTAAGCCTTCGAACTTAGTTTTCTAAAGTGGAGAAGGCAAAAAGGGGAATTCGCATAAGGGGTGCAAATTCACTCCTATACATTTTACCCTCACTTCAGCAAGCACAAGTATTGATGAGTGCTCGGTAAAGTAGATCAAGGAAGGAGTAAGGTTAGAAATGTATACTTGAACCGTTGAGGAAGCAAACCACGATTTGGCGAACCTGAAGGTGTAGGGAAAGTGAACGACTTCATAGCTGCTCATAACTACAAAGTTGAAGAAATAAAGCGTCTTACAGGCCCGCAGACCTACAAGGAAGGCGTCCCCCAAAAGCTCTAGCATGGAGGAAACCCAAAGGAAGCGCCCTATAGTCTCTCAGTCCTGCAGGGAGGTATCCCCCAAGATCTCTTGCATGGAGGAAACCCAGGAAAGCAGACTCCGCAGAGTCAGGAAGTGGCCGAGTAGGCAAGTAAGCGGATAGTCGTGTGGGCCGTCAATAATTTGGAAGTCTTTCAAAGGGGTCCCTCAAGAAACCTTCAAAAGAAGAGGGGTCCACTCAAGGGACGCGTTGTTTGAAAGGCGAGGTCTAGTCAGGCTGCTCCCAAGCTAGATGTGAATGATTTCACTCAAGATAAGATCTTTCAAAGGGTGTCCCTCGAGAACCCGTGAAGAAGGGGGTCCACTCAAGGGACACACAGTTCGAAAGTAGATGTTCCCTTTCATAGATCAATCCATCATCAAGGGATCCTTTTGAAAGATGTTCACTTTATCAAGGAATTCAAAAGGAAGAAATGCCCCCCCCCGTGATGGGAAGGTCAAAGATGTTCTCACTTCAGAGGAAGGTTTCCAAGTCCTTTCTTTACGAACCCATGATGAAGGAAACATGTTCTGTTAGGGTTCCAAGTCGAAAATGTGATTTTGAAGAAAGGTTTGTGAAGATCTTTGAGAAAGGATTTGTTGGCAACAAATGTGCTTTGTGAAGATCGAAATGTTGAAGAAAAGTGTTGTCACACATGAGAGGGACAACTCAAGCAAAGAAGAGAAAAAGATAAAGAGAAAGAAAAAGAGTGAAGACAACACAAACAAAGGACAGGGGGGATCTCGTTTAGCAAGGTCATATCTGTTTGAGCTCATATGAATAATAGGTAATCGCGGTGCAAAGCGAAAGATCATCAATCCCCAACCAGATTAGGAAGAATGCATAGAAAACAAAGTAAAATAAAAAAAATTGGGTCAACATGGAAGGGAAGCCTAAATGCCCCCAACACTTTGCATTGTCCTCAATTTATCGAAAATCAAGCACAAACATGGAAGAATGATGATAAAAATAGAAGAAGGTTTACAACATAAAAAACCATGCATGTATCCAAGCACCAACAAGGGTGATGAGGGTAATCCAGGCACACATACCACGATCATAGGGGAACACATCACAAAACACACACACACAAAAGATCAAGAAGAGGTATCCTCTTAACACTGATCGACCAAGAGGTCATCTACTTCCCACTCTAAGTCATCGTAGGGGGAAGGAGGACGAGCCTATAATGATGGGATGTTAAGAGGAGCATTTGGTCCTCCCACAACAAGGGCCAATGAAGAAGGCCCTGCAAGGTCTTCTTCACCGAGCTCTTGTGGAGCTAAGGTTAGCAACTTCTCAAAGATCATTGATAAGGCCGAAACTTCATCCATAGAGTTAAACATGCACCCCATAGGAGCATCGTGTCTAACTTCAGTGGACGGGGCAGGCTACGCTTGAGATTCACTACTAGGCTTGCCAAATGATTCGGGAGCGGTGACAAACTCAGGAGAAGCCGAGACTTGTTCCTTCACCAAGATAGAACAAATCAACGTGGGGCCACCTTGCAGGGAAGGCAGACTCCTCTTACATCCTTCATTTTCGAAAGGACCAAAATCCACCTTTTTCTTTGTTGGAGGAGACAAACTCCCCACAGACGAGGCTAGAGGTGCAGAGGAAGAGGAGGAAAGAACCATGGTGGATACAACCGAAGTATTAATCATATCCACGGGTTTTGGGAAAGGCTGGATATCTGGAATGGAGATTAGCAAAGGAAGCTCCACCAAAGGAGAAATGAACACCTGTACCCCCATGGTGTTAGGTGCATTCACACTCATAGAGGAAGCTAGAAGCGGTGCAAGACTATGATGAAGAGAAGTAAAAGGAAGGGAAGAGGGTGACACTGCAGGAGGCCCTAAAGCAGGGGAGGTCACTTCTTCCTCCTTCCTTTGTGAGGTGGCCTATTCAGCAAAGAGAGTCTTTCGCCGGTGCTTACGCTTGCGCGCAAGGTTGTTTCCACGACTCTTGGAGCTCCAGGGAGGCTATAGGCTACGAAGGAATAGAAGGCTCATGGTTAACCATGGGAATGTCCACTACAACCGTTTCCAGCGAAGGAACAGTTTGAGGAGCAGTAGGGGGAGTTGGCTCAAGAGCCTCGGTAGTGGGCCTCTTCTCGTTCATTGCTTAAGGAGCAAGAGCGGTAGGAGGCCGCGGATCAAATTCCCTTTGGGAACCTTTCTTTCTGCCATATAAGTAGTACCAAAGTCTGGGGTATTCATTAGGGAGATCCGTGATCCTGAGCTTGGGCCTACGCCAAGGAGGAATCAATGGACTCAATAGATAGCCGTCGGGCTGACTCATCCAATACTCTTCCCAAGAAAGGGGAGAGGATGAGGCAGTTTGGGAGAAGGAAACCTTCTCTTTACCTTTACGGGAGGGAGAGGGAGTCGCCGTGGACTTCTCCTTTCCATTCTCAGAAGAGAGTAGTCAGTACATGATTCTCCTTCTCCTCCCGAGAAGAGGAGGCAATCGATTACTTTATTATGGGAAGGGTCAGTTTTGGCTATCCTTGGCCCCCAATTTTATACTTTACATAATTCTTGTAAACTAGGTTTGTTCTCAGAGGAAGTGGACCAACTGAGGAGGGCCAAAAGTGATCCAATCGATATCCACCACGGGACACCAAGGGTTGATATCCGGTGTTATACACTACATGCATGACACCTTCATGAGAGAATTTTAAACACTTGTGAATAATGAAGGTGATTCCATTCATGGAAGCTAACCAAGGTATGCCTAGCTTTAGCTTGAACAAATCCAACTCAGGGATAACATCAAAAATTGTGTCAACAGCCCTGGGTCCAACCAAGATGGACAAAGTTATCGAGCTATAGTGTTTAAGACACATAGCATTGTGCGCATAGATGGTTGATTTTGTTTCTTCATATTTTTCCTTTTGTAATGAATTTAGTACTAAAGTTTCTTCAGTGATAACATTCACACAACTCACGGGGTCTATCAAGAGCCATGTCACAATGTTACCATTGATACGAGCAGGAATGTAGAGAGGTGAGGGTTTATTGTTTAAGGGAAAATCTTGTGATGTGAATGTAATGTCCGGCGAACTAAGTGCAGGTGGAGCAGTGGAAGTCACGATGACCATGTTAACATAGGCCCTGGGTTGAGTAGTAGAATTAGTGGGATCTACAATCATGTTAGCAGAGTGTGACAAAAATGAGTCTGTGTATATCTACAATTCACTATTAGCTTTCGCCACTAATTTGTTAGTATTTTATTTACTCCCATCGAGGCGAATGGTACCGTCATCGATACGGTCTTGTATCTCATGACACATCCACATACAATGTTCAGTATCATGCCCATTAACTCAATGGTACTGACAATAAGTGTTTTCATCATACCAATTAGGGTAAGGCTTCTTAATAGGCTTAGGACTCATCAAAGTTATGATCTTATCCTTCGACAACTTCTACAAGATAGAAGAAGAGGCTTTCAATAACTTTGTGAACTTTTAGTTATTCTTAAGGCCATTGTTATTAGTAGCAGAAACTACATTTGTAACAACCTTACCTTTCCTAGAGATTGATACAATGGACTTTCCCTTAGAATGGGAGTGCGGGGAGGATCCCTCGAACTGAACAATCGTCTATTGGTATTCTCATAAGGCTACACACAAGTGTGCGAAAGAAGGGTATTTCATAAGGGTGAACTTCTCTTGCCAAGGCCTTTGTAAGTTCCCTATGAACACCTTCTGCATGTCGGAATCAGGCAGCTGATGGGAGATTTGTGAAGGAGCACTTGGTAGCGTGCTATGAAATCAGTGATTTTTTTGTTATCTCCTTGTTTACATTGGGCTCGAGATTCGAAAAGGTCATCTTCGACCCGATGTTTGCTTGAAATTGTCTAAGGAATTGATTTACGAGTTGGTTGAAGAAGAAAATGGAATTTTTAGGCAAGGAATACTACCACTCGAGCATTGTGTCTTGAGAGATTGGGGAAACAAATTGGTCATCAACGTGTCATGATGGAAGAAGTCTATGCACAGGGCATTAAAGGTAGACACATGTGTTTGCGGATCACCTTTACTGCCATACTTTTCAAATTTAGGGATCTCCATTCCTTGGGGGAAGGGAGTGTTTAAGATTGCAACCGACAATGGACTGTGTCAGAAGAAGGGCTGGAAGATAGGCAGAGCAGAGGCTTGGGAAAGACTCACTAACTGGCTCTGCATCTTACCCATGTTCTGAAGCAAAGTGTTCAAAATGGGGTTGTTAGAAGATAGAGGGCCAAAGGAACCTCCTCCAGAACCGCCGCCGAAGCTGCCTCCAGAACCGCCACCGGTGTGACCTCTGCTAGAACCACTACCGGAGCCACCACCACTGATAGGGCCCCCACCATGACCTCCGCTAGAGCCACCTCCACCAACACCACCTCTGCTATTGAATCCACCACCATTACCAAATCCCCCACCACTTATCCTGCCAAAACCTCCACTACTAGAGGTGATAGGAGGGGTGAAGCTAAAGCCCAAGGGGACCCTGTTTACTTTGATAGTTTCAGGTTGTTCAGAGGTAGAAGGTATATTGATAAAGGGGACCACGTCGTCCATATAAACAGATGTGGGAGGCATCGATACTCCTAACTGTCGCTCATGCTCTACGAAAGTGGCCCGTTGTACAAAGCTAGAATTGTTCGAAGGAGCACATGCTTCGGCGAGACTAAGGAGGCTAGTCAAAAGTTCTATGCCTGTGTGATCTTTATCCATCATATGTTTCAACTCACTGACAACCCAAGCAGCTCTAGCCATCTTCAGGTTTCTTTCCAAGTGATTTTCTAAGTCACCCAACCCTTTAGCAAGGGCAGAGACATACTTTGCAGGAATTTGAATGGCCTCATACTCGTCTACCAATGACGGTGTAGGAGACACAAGGGGAGTGGGAACGTGATCAGTCTCATCAATGAATCCAATATCGTTCCTTGACAATGGCTCCTGCGCGACCACACTAATAGGACCAGAGAAAAGGCCTGTAGATAGCCCAATAGAGATCTTCATCCTTTCCATTAGGAGGTGTTGTATACTTCTCCTAATGATATACCCAGAAGTTGTGGACTGGGTTGTGATACTCATAAACCTTCACAACACTCAGGAACACAATAGTCACGAAGTACATGGGAGAGGTCTCAACACCAATGGATGAACATACATTGGTTCATGTTGGGTTCACCAAAAATGTAAGAGAGGGGGGACCACCACATGCAAGGCCCCAGGTCACGGAGGGCCAAGATGTGGAAGGCTGTCCTAACTTACCTCAGCTAAATGGGGTGTTAGGATATGAGGATGAGAATGATGAGGACTATAAAGTCCTACAACCACTCTGCAAACATAAGATTCGAAATGAGGCTAGATGAGCTAGTTTTCAAGCTCAACATTGTATCTCAAATAGCTCTCTTTCCAAGGATGAAAGTGCAATTCCGGGATGACAACGTGGTGTGCTAGCGTCTTTCAGGTGTGCTAGTGTCCGTATGACTAGAGGACCGAAAGTAGAACATGAACTATCAGAAAAAAAGCTAGCAGCCTAGCTAGCGACTTCTAAAAGAGTAAAACAACACTATGAAATATGAAAAGTACAAGCGAACGTGATAAAGAAAATATACCAAAGCTAGGGTGACAAAGATGATTTCGTAGAAGAGTTTATTCGCCAGCTAGATCCTCGAAAGAAAATACTCCTACATACAGAAAGAGGAAAATATTGGGTGGTTGCATAGGGGGTGTTTCCACCTCCATGGATAGCCAAGAAAGCGAGATAAAGGAAACAAAGTAGTAAAGAGCACTAAAGCACTACAAAATAGTAAATGTACTTACTCAACCAAGTGATAGAGGAGAGGAAAGGGAGCTTACCACCTCCACCAAGAGCACTCAAGGCTTCTTTGGGGAGAAAATGAGAGTACTCGAGCCTCTACTGCAATGAGGTGCAAGAATGTTGCTTGAAAGCTTGAAGTGGGTGCAAAAGAGTGTGTTGAAGCTTGTTGTAGAAGATCAATTGAATGCTTAGACTTGTGAAGAAGTTTGTAGAAGATGAAATGCTTGTTCAAGGAGTGAATTTGAAGAGAAGATGGAGAAAAAAGACCATATTCGGGTCGGTCAGCCGAAGGGGGCGTTACAACTTGACTCCCAATGAGAACTGTAACATCTCTACAGGTTCAATGGCCATAATTTGCTAGGGATGTAAGTGTGCCACATGGATGTCTGCACGCTGCGCAGGCGTCCATGACAGAAACACCTCCACTGACACTCAAAACAAGTGTCAAGTGTGACAAAAGCAGTGGGCTTATGTGGAATTAAGCCTCCGAACTTGGTTTTCTAAAGTGAAGGAAAAAAGGGGAATTTGCATAAGGGGTGCAAATTCACTCCTATACAATATCTACCATTGATTTTAATGTTTGGCATGAAAGGCTTAGTGATATTAAGGCTAACAATATTTCTTTGATGCAAAAGCTTAATATGGTAGATGGATTGCCTAGTATTGTTCCATCTAAAATTGTATGCATAGGATGCATGAGTGGTAAGATGCATAGGGAGCCCTTTCCACGTGGTCAATCATGGAGGGAAACTCATAAGTTGCACCTAGTTCATAGTGACCTTTAGGGACCCATGGATAATAACTCCATCCAAGGATCAGGGTATGCACTTACTTTTGTTGATAATTATTCTAGAAGAATTTGGATCTATTTTCTTCATAGTAAGGATCAAGTTCTTGATATATTTTCTAAATTTCATAAATTTGTTGAAAGGCAATTTGGTCTTAAACTTAAAATTCTTAGAATTGATAATGGTAAAGAATATGTGAACAATGATTTTAATAATTATTTGAAATCATTTAGTATTAAGCATGAGCTAACTATTCCCTATACACCTCAACAAAATGGTGTAGCAGAAAGGAAGCATAGAACTATTATTGAAATGGCTAGATGTATGTTACATGCTAAAAATATGTCCTATAAATTTTGGGAAGAAGCTATGTTTAGTGAGCTATTTACATTATTAATAGGACTCCTACTAAAGCTTTATAGGATATAACTCCTAAAGAAGCTTGTTCTGGTAGGAAGCCCAATCTTAAGCATTTAAGAATTTTTGGTTCAATTGCTTATGTTCACAAACCTAAACAAAAGAGACAAAAATTAGATCCTAAATATTCTTATCATATTTTCGTTGGTTATGATGAAAATTCTAAAGCTTATAGAGTTTATAATCGTCTTATTAACAAAGTTAAAGTTGCTAGAGATGTATGCATTGCTGAAAATGGTGTTCGTTATTGTTCTAAAGTGCATAATATTGAACCTTCTCAAAATAAACTTATTGTTGTGGAGGATAATCCTCAAGTTGAATCTTCTCTAAACCCTCTGAATGCATCTCTTACTCATAGTGATAGTGATGATGAAAATGTTGAAATTTCTCCTCATGATTCTTCTTCTAGTGATGATACATCTACATATCAAAGAAAGCCTAAATGGTTTAAAAAACTTATGCAAGAAAGTGAGGATATTTTAGGTAGAATGGATCAATCTAAAACTGGAAAGGAAAATTATTGTAATTATGGTTTGATGTCTAACATTATGCATTCAAATGATCCTCAAACTTATGAACAAGCTAAAGATCAACCTCATTGGCAAAAGGCTATGCAAGAAGAATATGATGCTTTAATTGCTAATAAAACTTGGGATTTAGTTCCCTTACCTCAAGGTAAGAATCTTGTTTCATGCAAATGGTTGTATAAAACTAAGGTTAATGCAAATAACGAAGTTAGCAAGTTTAAAGCTAGATTAGTTGCTAGGGGCTTCTCTCAAGTTGAAGGCTTAGATTATAATGAAATGTTTTTCTCCAATAATTAGTTCTTGCTTTAGCCTCTCATATTCATTGGCCTATTCATTAAATGGATGTTAAAAGTACATTTTTAAATGGTGATTTACATGAAGAAATTTATATGTCTCAACCTTTGGGTTTCATTAAGGAAGGTAGTGAAAATCTTGTTTGCAAATTGAAGAAATCAATTAATGGTTTAAAACAATCTCTTAGAGAATGGTATTATAAGATTAATGCTTTCTTTCTATCTCAAGGTTTCATTAGGAATAAAAATGATCCAAATTTATATATTAAGCATAGTGAAAATGATATTGTGATTATTATTCTATATGTTGATGATTGAATTATCACTTCTAGTTCTAACAATTTGATTAGTGATATTAAGTCCTTACTCAATCAACAATTTCAAATGACTGATTTAGGCCTATTACATTACTTTTTGGATATGCAAATTTGGCAAACACCTAAAGGTATTTTTCTTTCTAAAAAAAAAATGCTTAAGATCTCTTAGATAGATTTAAAATGAATGATGTAAAGTGTATTTCTACTCCTCGTGAATTAGTAACTAAATTAATGATTGATATGGAAACTCCTTTTGTTGATCCTACTTTGTATAGGCAATTAGTTGGTAGTTTGAATTATTTAACTCTTACTAGACCTAATATTTCTTTTAGTGTTGGTTTAGTTTCTAGATTTATGTCTTTAAACCACAAAAAACTCATTTTAAAGTTGCAAAAATAATTTTAAGATATATTAAAGGTACTCTTAATCTTGGTCTCTTCTATGATGCAAATTGTGATTTTTCTTTAAAAGGTTGTATTGATTCAGATTTAGGAGGTGACCCCAATGATGGGAGATCCACTTGCGGTTATTGTTTCTTTGTTGGATCAGGTGAAATCTCATGGAATAATAAGAAACAACAATTTGCTTCTCTTTGTTCTACAGAAGTTCAATATAAAGGTTGTACAGATGCATCCAAAGAAGCATTATGGTTAAGAATATTACTTGAAAAATTGGGTCTACCTCAAATGGAACCTATTGCTTTATATTGTGATAATCAAAGTGCCATTGCTTTAGCCAATAATCCAATTTTTCATGCAAGGACCAAGCACATTGCTCTTAAACATCACTTCAATAGAGAGCAAATTGAAGACGAGCAAATTTCTCTTTTGTATTCTAAAGGTGAAGATCAAGTGGCATATATTCTCACCAAAGCTCTTGGTAAAGATTAATTTCTCTTTCATTGTAAAAATCTAGGATTACAAACCATTGAAGGGTTTGATGCAAACTCCCCAAGTAAAGCTTAAGGGGGGTGTTAGAATATTAATCTTTACTTGGTAAAGGTTATTATTTAATTGTAATTATTTATTTTTAGCCACCTCCTTAAGAGGTTCTTGACAACTCACACACACATAGATGAAGGGTGAAATTCATTGAGTTGGGAGTTACTTTCTAATTCTAACTCCTCTTCTCACCTCTATATATTGATGTGCCTCTCTTTTCATTCTTCATTCAAGCAAGCAAGCTTAAGGCTTAAGTGATCTCTCTCTCTCTCTCTCTCTCTCTCTCTCTCTCTCTCTCTTTGTATCATTCTTAGGCATTTGCCTTCATTCATAAAATTGGGGCTTTTTCTTATTTTTTCCCCTTATCAAATTCTTGTGTCTCCTCTTGATGGTGGTGGTGCTTGGTTTGGCTACTCTCTCTTTGGTAATATTTTTCCTTCAAAGAATGCTCATTGATTAGTTCTTTCCTTTGCCCAATTTATTTTTCCTTTCATCGTATTAGAGCTTTTGGTATTACTAATTTTCTAAGCTACGTTTTTGAAGGTTTACCAAGTTTTAAAGGCACACCATTGGAGGCACTCTAGAGAAGAGGAGAAAAGCCAAAAGTCTAATCTTGCTTCTTGTTTAACAGTTTTTGTTTTTCTAATCTATTTTTTATTGTGCAAGAATTATAGTTTTTTATTTCAAATGAATTATTCTTAAATCTTTTGGATCTAGTGCAAGTTTTTTGAAAACCCAATAAGGGTTTATCTTATTTTCTAAAATTTCAATTCAAAGTTTTCTAATCCTTTGTTCAGGTTATATCATCTAAAGTTTTCTAAGTTTTTTTCAACCATGATCAACATATTTGAACCACACAAATATAGGACCAAATCTTGGAGAAAAACTCAAAGCAACCATTGAACATCCACAACATTTTCCTTTACAATTTTCTCAATATCCTTGACATATACAACCAATAACCTACATCCATGACATCAATGACAACAAAAACTAGTTGATAACTAGTTAACCAGTTGACATCAATGACAACACCTTCATTCTTGCAACAAACTTTTTTCATATGTTCCAAAATACTAAATGGAAAAGAACTAAACTTTTTTTGTCCTTTAGGAACAACATCATCTCCTTGTGTTTGTGATGGTTGTGGTTGTGCTCTTGGCTGGTCCTTGCTTGCTACAGCCTGCCCCCTTGGAATAATTTGAACATTTTGAGAAAATGAATCTAGCCAACAACACCTTGGTGACTTGAAGGACTTTACATTTGACCTTTATCAGCTTGTTGTCCCATATCTATAGCTCTCTTTTTAGCTCTTGTATTCGCTGCTATATGTTGGGAAAGTTGATTTTGTCCTTGAGGATGATTTACCCCACTAAACTCCTCACCTTGCCAATTCATTAGAGTAACCTCATGATGACTATTTTCAAAACGAGAGGTCTACTATTCTAGAGTTACTTGTACCATATCTTGTTGAATAAAAACATTGTTTTGCACCATAAGGGCCTGATTTAGCATTCCATTGGAGTATAAACCCTGATTATGGGGTTGATTACATGGAAAAAACCATTCATATTCTTGTGCCATGTTGTTTTGGATTAGAACAAGCTCTTTGGAAGTGCTAACAACATGCTGATTAGAGGGTTGATATGGTCTAGCATTGAAATTTCTCCTTTGGCCTTGAAAATCAGCTTGGTAAGTAGGCCTATTACGCTGATTGGGTTGAGGTGGGGCTTGGTAAGGTCTAAAATTTGAATTTTGCTACTTTTTTTATATTTACCAGCTTATTCCCAAATGTTTGAAGAATGCCTTTTATCTCTTGTAGCTCTAAAGATGGGGCTGGGAAAGCTTTATCTTGAGTAGGAATAATTGGTATGGGGGCTATTTGTGGCATTTGAATGGACAATGGTGGCTATATGTCAAGGGAAAATGGCATTGGAGGCCTTGGTGCAATCTTGCCAACCTATATAAGGTTGTTTTATGCCCTTATTGTAATATCATAAGCTTGAGGAAGTGACACTACCCCCATTGATTGGACCATCACTGAAATATCACTATTCAAAGCTCTTAGAAAATAAAAGAATGCATAATTAGCTGAAGCCCTTACAATTTGAGGAATCCTATCCCATGTCTTCTAAAAATGGAAGTTAAAGTCTATCATATGCTCATGAGGAGCTCTCTTTATGGTGGTTAGTTATTCTACTAGTGAGAGATGGCTAATTTTTCCTCAAACTTTTTACACAAGACATCACCCCATTGATCCCAAGTGGTGATAGAGTTCACTGCTAAGCCCCCGAACCATTGTAGTGCTTTTCCTCTAAAAAAAGCAACCAAGAGTCTAATAGCAATGTTCTCAATTGTGATGTTGTGACTGCACACAATGAGACCACATCTTTGATATGTTCAATGGGAGTAGTTTGATTTTCTCCATCGAAGAAAGGAAAACTCTTCAATGCAGACATAGGAATGTTGTTATGCTGCTGCAAGTTGAGTGGACTTCCTCCATTAAACAACACAAAAGGCTGATTTCTTTGTGCAGCCATAGAAATCAAAGGAGTCTGATTTATAAAAATGTGTGAAAAAGGCCTCCCAAGAGGGGGTGTTGAGAGTGCTCTTGTTGCTAGTTTTGTAGTCCTTGTAACTATTCTACTTCTCCTTCTGGGTAGAGAGAGTTGCAAATAAGCGAAAGGTTTTAAACTCCCTCTTGTTTGTATCCTTTTCATTGACTTTATACATTGATTCTTTGAAAACTAGAGCTCTAGAGTTGCTAGGTATGTGAAATATACCTCTCAAAGGCTGAAAATACTACTGCACATACCAAGACAATAGTATGATGGGGATTGTTTTGAATTGAAAACTTAATTTATAGTCCCATTGGGCGTGCCAAAAACTATTATCACTTAATATTGCCCCCTTACTAAGTTGTAGAACTTAGCTTATTGGTGAAACATGGGGACTTTTCCAAGCTGTGGGTCACCTAAACAGAAAAAGAACCTCTAGAGAAAGGTTTGGTTCCCTTGGTGTCTCACCTATCCTAACTACAACTACTACTTTACTAAGAAAAGGGATAGAAGGAAAACTTTGAAAATGATGAAAACTAAGCTCCTACTGAGGTGATGCACCAAAAAAGTGTTTTTTCAGACTTTGGACTATTGTTTTGACATACAACTAATCAATTTTAGTTGCTTATGCACAACAAAAGTGTTTGATATGTTTGTGTATAAGTGTTTCATTGGAAGGTCTGTGTTTCTTGTAGTTTAGAAGGAATAAAGTGTGTTTATCTTCACAACTGAAATCTGTTTAATATATGACACAAACAATAACCTACTCAAATCCGTTCAAAATGGTGGAAGACATTCGTTCAAGGATTTGCACATAAAAAACACAAAAATAACATCAATTACCTCAACCACACAACCAAGATAGAAACTTTGAAGGCCAAAATACTTGTTTTATTGATAGAAGATGCTCTTACAGCCATAAATAGTCTTAAAATATGTATCTTTTGCTTGATAATGTATTACAAAGAGTTTATTTTCAATCTGAAAGCTGAAAATATGAGTTACAATACACAGTAGAGACAGAAAGAAACCTTATTTCAGTTTACAATGTTGTTTTCAAACGTGAAAGAACTAACTAAAATGAGACAAAGCTTTCTTTTTGTCTATCCTACGTTGGAGAGAATGTAGGACATCATCAAAGACTATTAAATGACTCTTTTAAAACTGTTGTTGACTGATTCCTTCATTTTGGGCGCTTGAAACTATCTTTATCTCATGCTTTGAATTCTTGAAACCTCTTGGTGGCATTGGAAAAAGATAAGTTTGACCCTTTTCAGTTGTTATCTGCTCCTAGATGCTTTGGAAGTGGTTAAGAATGTTGCAACTACCCCCTTGAAGCCCTCTAATTGCTGTCCCAGTCATCAAATTTCCTCAACTACTTTGTGCATAACAATAGGACATGCGTGTAACTATATTTGACTGCTCATAAAGACCTCTAAGTTGCCCAACCTCCTTCATGAATGCCAAAAGTTCCTTTTACATCCCCCAGGTTGTGAGAATCCTTCAAGGGAAATTTTAAACCACTTATCAACCTCACAAGACTCTCTATTCCTTTGGATTTTCATCCCACACCCATATATTTACTTAACTTTCACCATTTTCTAACATATCTTGTCATTTTAGCTTGTATATTGCCCTCTTTTGACCCATTGTTTTGTTCTCTAGAACCTTGAATCCTTTCACTTTAGATTGTAGATTGTCTCCTTGAACTGTGTTGTTGATGCTCTATGAGTCTACAATTATATGTCAAACCTTAAGTCTTTCCACTCTCATTGACAGTATCCTAAATCTCAATCATAAATCACTGTTTCCTTCTCACTATCATGCATCTTAGGTTCTTTTGAAGTGACTGCTCTGTAGGTCCTGTAAGGTATCATTTTGTAAACCCTTAAACCAATAAATTCACCATAGCTTTATGCATTTCAAATAATTGATCTCCCATAACCCTCCAGGACTGTGTTCTATGAACCTTGCTCTTCACTGTCCTTCTCAATCGTTCCTGAGGCATTCTCATGATATATTCTACCAACTATCATTTTATTCACTTGTCAATACCATTGTATTCATCATGCAACCATACTATTCACTACCCTTTGGTTATCTCTGCATTCTTTTGTCTCTGCCCTTAATTCTCATTCTTGGAGTTGCATAGTGATCTACTCTTCCACTCTTGATGACCCCAAATTGCTTTTAACATGAATGCTTCCTTATTAACGGTTTACTGCCTTAAGATATCACTCTACTCTTCTCACAAAACCCCTAAAGCTTTGACACTTTATTTGTTAATTCAATGTGAAGTGTAACAGCTATCCTGTATTCTTTGGCTTCTCACTGTCTCAAGACATAGATAATCGAAAATTCCTTGCCGCCATAGGCCTGCTTTATATTGTCACTTTTTCCCATAATGCCCATGAGAAGTATCATCAAGACTAGAAAGAGATAAGGCTATATTTTGTACTTGGAGTATCCATAGTCACTAAAAACATGGGTTGTCGTCTATGACACCATAGCATCAATTGTACAAGAAAATGCCTCTTCATGTAAAACAACAAACTCTCTATAATTTTCCAAATCTGTGAGATATTTAATGATATGTCTTCTCCCACTGTACTCATGACTAAAATTTTCAGAATTGGCACATTGTCACTATACCTCCTTAGACTTTCTTCAAGCTTCCATTTAAATTATATTGTCCTCATGCTTCTTTGCATCTGTATTATTATACTTGTGACAACCTATCCCCTCTTGTGTCATAACCCGGTCATATCTTTGTCACAAAAACCTTCACAGTCAACTTATAATCTTAATGGGTTGTCATTGTGGACTGTCTTTAGTGTTTATGCATGTATCATGAATTGTGTGTCATTAGATAGAATTGCCCTTTTTCATTGCACAGAAAAAGTCTACCTCCTCATAAGAATTACAACTTTAGTACAAAGTAAGTCACCAAGGACTATCACTTCCTTAAGGTGACTGTGCAAAGGGCTGTCATTGTGACTGTTTCTTGTCATTTATTTGCACAGTCCTTTCACAACATGACTGTCATTGAAATGACAGTCCCTTAAGTGGACTTGAGGATACATCATATCTATGAAGCAATGGATCACTATTATAGTCATCATCACAGGACAAAAACACAGTCATCAAAGGCATTGATCACTCAACAAGGTCACACATCTCATGAATAATTGAAATACACTCATTGAAACCTCGTCACAGTCATAGAGATATTAACATTTTGCCACTGTCTTGAGGCCTCAAAACCTTCTACCAAATTCATAAAGGATTTATTAGCAATGAGAGTCACTGTCACTTTCACTTATCATAATTTTCAAATGATTTTCTCCATTTGGCCGTCCTTTCACATTAAAACTCTGCTCCTTGATAGAAAAATTTGTCCACTGTGATATCCTTTTAATGAGACTGTCATTGCTCAACTCACTGCCAATCATGCATTGCACATCCTTTACAGTCCATACCACTCATGATTCATAAGGTTACTAAGTCTCACACACTTCACCGTGGTTTTTTTTCTTCCATAGACAAAGCTTTCTACAGGTTGGATAATGGTTATTGATCGTTGCTGGCTTCTATGCAAACTATCCTTTATCCTTTTGTCCTCATGTATAGCTCATCAACATTTTTGTCACAAGAAAACTTTACAAACTTTGTGTGGATAATAAGAACTTTCATTTTCAATTTCCCCTTAGACTTTTCAAGCCTGACTGTAACCAAACTATAGTTATGAATTGCATTAGACACTTCATCATCAACATTCCATTGGCTCATGCCTATATTCTTCATCATTTTGTTCTCGAGACTTAGCCCTATTCACTGTGATGTCCATTGCCTCTTTCCATAAATTTATGCTCTTTGTGACTTTTGTATATTCCTTTGCTACTGTTATTGAATCACTACAACATTATCTTTATCCTTTTTCATATTTTACCATAGATTGTCCTGAACTACATTGTCACCAAATCTGAAACTTAGCAACTGTCTTCTATTTTCTCCACATTCGATGGTAAGACTTGGTATTCTTCTAATATTCTCTATGGCTGCCATAGACGATAAAATTTTCTAGGTATCAAAGACGTAGCATCCCTCTAACAGAAAAATTAGCCCCAAACATGGAATATCACATGTTTTATGACTATCACATTTTTTTCTACCTTGCATGCTCTAGTATTGAGCCTTTAATGTTGTAGAGAATGATAAATAGGACCCCCACCTTGAAAATGAGAACCTAACTAAACCCCTACATGTGTCTCTTCATACATTAGCATCTGAGAAAAAAAAAAAGTGATAATCTGGAGGGATAGTGATAGCTGTCCCGTGTACCTTTGTGTTCTATGTATGATGCATTCCTTCATCCTCACATTTCTTTTCTTGACTCAGTCTTTTTGAGATCTGGAGGTGGAGGTTTGCAACATGGAGGAATAAACTCCTATCTCCATGCATTATGCCACATTTCTCTCTTACCACCAAGCTGCAACGTGGGTCTACAACTGTCTGCTACATCCTTGCCTCTTCGAGCTTCCTTCAATTCAACTACTTAAACCCTAAAGTTTCTCGTGCTACTTGGGTAGAGAAAAAATTGAATAAACATCCTTTCTTCAGTGCCAAAACTTGGTCAAACATTTCACACTTCTTTTCCTCTTTTTCACCCTTTTTCCTCATTTCACCTTTTGGCACCTAAGACCCACTTTTTGTCATTTTTGGAATTAAAATCTAAAGCTATATAAACCTCCCTAAATGACTTTTGAGGAAAAATATATAATGGTGATAAAAATATCATAGTAACCATGTATCATGTATTTTTTTCATGTTTTGAGTATGTTAAGGTTTTTATCTTTAATTTCTTTTGTTAGTGTGTTCAATTTTTGTGAAAAACTAATGTGTAGTATTTTTGGATTTATTTTTTAACCATTCATCAAAATTTTAAATTAATTAGATTTTTATAAACTAAACTCAATTGTACACATATTAAAAAATAATTTTCGATCGGTCTTTAAATTTTTTAGGATGCGTCATAATCAATTTTATGTTTTTCAAGATGTGTCGACTTTTAAAATCAATTAAAAATCATATATCTATTAAAAAATTAGTAGAAAACTTGGGCATAAACTACATGGTGTTAGCTAATTACTCACCAAAGCAATTTTTGAAATACTAAAAAAAAATTAACATTTCAGGGGGGCAAACCAAATGCTGCGTTATGTTTAAATAAAATAGGACTAGTTTGTGTGGTCCCCCTTTTTGAACTCATTAATATCTACCAATTTTTTTTAAAAGTTAGTTGTTTAGAAAGTAGATTTAGAGCATTACGACTCCTCTTTTTATTACATCTTCAAAATTTGAGTGTAACTACCTTCAATTTCTCCAAGGTCAATATTTCCTGATTTCATAAAAAAATGGCTACTTAAGACCCCTTTTTGGTCCCCCATATTTGTGCACTTACCCTATTTTTATCCATAGATAAATGAAAAATGTCAAGTTGTGTGCCTCTTGTATAATAAAACCATCCACAGGTCAATTCAAATCACTCTCTACAATAACTGTCATGGACAAAATACTGAGAATCATAGAATACCATTGGTGTTTAACTTTTCCTTTACATCAATCGTCATTATTACATAAACCCTGATTGTAGCACTCAATATACTACTCTTGAGAATTTGTTGCTCTTTATCCATTGCACCAAGTATAAAACATTCATTATCATTTTAACACATCATTGTTAGCTATAAATACACATATATTTCATACACTTCTTGGTTTATCTTCCAATTTATTACAAAATAGTTTAAATTAGTCAAAGTTGGCTTAACTATAATCAAACAAGTCTCAAAGATGTCCCAATACTATAGCAAGTTCTAATAATGCTCCTAAACACCATGATCAAGTGTTATATTTGTATAAGTACAAACATAGCAAACAAATTTTGGTACCTAAAGAATTAGATGAGTCCCCTATAACTTCCCATCCACTAGTTACTTACGTGATTAGGTAAACTTTACCTAACATGTGAATGAGATTATAAGTCCTCAAGGATTCAAACCTAGATTGCATTATAAAAAATATAATAATTGAATTTAGAGGAGGCGAAAGGAAAGCTTGGGTGTGCGAATACTGTGTGCAGGGTTTGTGGGATGCTCCCATGCAGTCGTGGAGGAGGATTTTCCCTCCTCTATGAGGGAAGTGTCAGGCTGAGGTACAATCTCTCCTTCCCCTCTTGTTTGATTTCTTCTCGGCGAATATTTGGTGCTCACAGTGTGCGAAAATGTTCTTGCCCTTGTCAAAATATTGATTGTTGCTTTTGTATGCTCACAACGAGCATTCATTAAAATTAATGGGGGAAAAGACTCCCCTAATGGTCATTCTAATCATCAAGATTTAGACCTCGGTGCTTCACAGCTGAGGTCTTTCAAAGATATTGTGGTGGGTGTTAGAGATAACATTCCTAAAGGAGCCAAATTCATGGTCGAAAGGGCTGACTGTGGCGAGTGCGAAGATGGAGAATAACAACGTAAGCACATCCCGCACTCCCCTAAAAGAGATACCATAATTTCGAATGAAGATTTACAAAATGCAATTTCCTTCAAAGATAATAAATTGGTTAGCTCTGATATCTTCTTCACTGCGATTGATGCTAACAAAATACCAACAAGAACTTATATGAATGAATGGTTTAATAATGTTTGGAATAAGAAGTTAGAGTTGCATTTTTATTTATGTAGAATGGTGTTGAAGGGTTTGTTTGTAATTTTCTTTAACAACCCCAAAGCATAGGAAATAGTAATCAAAAGGAAATTTTGGCAAGTTGGGCTTGAACTGTGTTTTGAGCCCTATCGTGGGATCCTAAAGCTTTGAACAAAGAGGTTTTGGCCCTTTCAATCCCTAGGTGGCTTGTAATAAAACAAGTCCCACCAAGGCTCTATAACTTCATCCCACTTATTTTGGAACCCTATGGGAGCATTGTTAGGGTTTATGACACCAAAACGACATTGCCTCATTCAGATGCAAGAGCCTTAGTATCACTCTACTCGAGGATTGATATCCCTGATGAATTGGAAATTAGAATTAAAAATGCCACATTTAGGTGTGTTGTGGAAACCCTAAGGGGTCTAAATGCTTGCTACCTTTGTCGTAAGGAAGGCCATATACAAAGGAATTTCCCTCTAATTAGGAGGAAAAATAAAGGTAAGAACTCAAACAGGAAAACCTATAACTCCCCCCTAGAAATGGGCGGTGAAGATAACTCAAAAAAGATAAATATGGAGAGTGAATTAGAAAATCACTCGGCTAGCAAAGAGACACTAAAAGAAGATGGGATGGAGGCAAACCTAATAACCAATTCTAGTTTGGACTCTGTAATGCTTTCTCCATCTTTGGAAAACTCGATGGAAGAACTGAAAGAACCCTTGTCAATGATTGAGAGAGTGGATTCAAGGAATAACAAAGAAGAAAAGATTAACTTAACTGCTCACCAAGATTTTAAAAAGAAAAATGCCCAACAACTTGCAATGGATAAAATTAGATTGAATATATAGTTGGAAAATAATTTTGGAAATAACCACCTTAATGAAGCAGACACCAATGAGTTGTTAGCTGGCAGAGTTGCTAATAGCAAGAACAAAAACATTGCTATTTTGGAGAGCCCCCACCCAGGAAAATTATTCTCAGATTCCAATCCTAAGAATACCGCCCCCCCTTCTCAAGAGGGTTCCTTGCATGTTGAACCACCTATCTGTGAGACAAACCAACCTAATATAGGTGGTACTTGTAAAGTAGTGATTGATCCCCTTGCTACTATTTATCTAGTAAGGGATAATGAAAGATTTGATGAAATCAAGATTCAAAAGGACCTTCCTAAACATGAAATAGTGGCTTACTCTGTTCTAGAAGAAGGAAATGAAAGTACTCCCATCTTTGAGGAAGTGGTAACTTCAGATGGATGGACGTCTCACTATGGAATGGACTCTACATATGACATGGGAGTAATCTCAACTAAGGATATCATAGATGGGGGAGGCTCCCATGGAAATTGCACTCCAAAAAACTAAAAGATACAAAAAAAAGAAAGGGATGAGAGACAATGGGTCCTTGGCTAAGGACCCCCCCTTTTGACTAAAGAGAAAAGGAAGAAATACAGTGGGGTTATTATACCTCCTACTACCAAAAGGGTTGATCTAGAAAACAAGCTCCCCAAATGTTTTGATAATTTCAAGCCTGAAAAGCAACCCCCCGTCAATCCTTAAAATGGAACTCAACTGCATCTCTTGGAATGTTAGAGGTTTGGAATCTCTAGACATAAAATATATAGTAAGAATATTTTTAAACTAGAGGAAAGATAAAGAATTTGTCCTCCTCCAAGAAGTGATCTAGCTATTGGATTTTCCTTGGAAACAACCCTCAATTGCATTTGGAGGGGGGCCTCCCAATTTTCCACCAAGCATGAAAAAGGAAAGGGGGGGGGAAGCCATCTTGTTGAACAAGGATTGGGCTTAATTTGTAGTGGAGTTAGGAGTTTTCCCTTGCAATAGGGCAGTTTGGATCACCATCAAGAAGGATGAAACCGGATTTGGTGTATGCTTTATCTATGCTCCTAATGAGTACAAAGAGAGAAGTACCATTTGGAATTGGTTATGTAGCTTACATGATATCCCTTAGATTCTGGGGGGACTTTAACCTTGTCGAAAGGAGTGAGGACAAATGGGGAGGAATGAGTTTGGATTGGAAAGGAAATGAGAAGTTTTTCTAGAAAAGAATGAAAGGTAATTTTAATGAATGTTGAAGACACAATTGGTGGTCAAAAGAAAGATTGCTTGGGCATATGGTTCACATGGTATAATGCTCAAAAGGGTGGGAGAAGAATTTATAGTAGGTTGGACATATTTTACCTGAATAAGGATTTCTTCTCTGATTAGCTTGTGAAAGAAGGATGTAAAGTGGAAGTTATCCCTTATACCCTCTCTGGCCATCACCCCTTTAGAATAAAGGCCAAGCTCAAAGATGGCTAACCGAGAGTCAAAGGAGATAGTGAAAATTTCTTGCTCAATACTAGCCTTCTCTTGGATGGAGACTGCAAGAAAGCTATTGAATCCTTAAGGGCTATCAATAAATGGATGCGTAGAGATGTGGGTGCTATTGAAAGATAGGAATTAAATGTGGAAGGGTGGAGGCAGTTGTTCCAAACAATAGGAAAGAAAAAAATCTTTGCATAGGAGGAAATAAAACATATTAGAGGAGAAACTCCTTGAGATAGAAACCAATCTGCAAGAGAACCCTAAGGATGATGGCTTGCTTGGAAAACTAAACCTGATAAAAAATGATCTGAGAAGGCTACAGACAGTGAAAGTGATGGGATTAAAGGTGATATCCAAGATGAATTGGCTTGAGAACAATGATAAGGGCTCAAAATTTTTCTTCAGGTACATTAGGGAAAGATAGGCTAGAGGGTGGATTGAACAAATTAGTGCTGATGGTTTCATCTTGTCTAGTCAAGAGGGAATAAGGCTATAATTTTACAACTTCTACAAGGGTCTATTCTCATCTAAGGGGGATAGTGGAGATTATATTAAAACCAGGGAGCATGTAAAACTTTTCATTCCCAAAAAGGTTAGTGCTGCAGATGCTAGGAAGCTAGGAAATGATCTCTCAAAAGAGGAGATCAAACAAGCCATCATCTCCTTGAAGAATGATAAAACCCTGGGAGGATGGACTTCTTGTTGAATAAAACCTTTAGTGAATGGTTACGTGAGGGCCTACATGAAGTCTATAGTGAATCTCTAGAAAGAGGGTCCTTGGGAAAATAAATAAATAAGGGATTCATCAAATTGATTCCAAAGGAAGGTGATCGGTCACTAGTTAGAAATTGGAGACTAATCACACTACTCAATGTTTCCTATAAAATCTTGGAAAAAATTATCGCTGATAGGCTATCAGGCATCCTACCATCATTTATAAACACATCTCAAATTAGCTTTATAAAGGGAAAATATATCTTGGAAAACCTTGTTACTAGTTGGGAAGCAATGGAATGGGCTAAGTAGACTGGGCAAGGGGCAACAATGCTCCTGTTGGACTTTGAGAAGGCATATGATAAAATGGAATGGGACTTTGTATTTATGGTCATGGAAACATTTGGATTCCCTAGATCATTTTGTGATATGGTCAACACCTTATTCAAGGATGCAGTTGCACAAATTGATGTGAATGGTATCCTCACAAAAGAGATCACCCTTGAGAGATGAATTAGATAGGGGTGCCCCTTGGCCCTAGCACTCTTTATGATAACATCTAATGCTCTACACTATTTACTATGAAATGACTAGAACACTCCTAGGGTGAAGGGTATAATCCTACTAAACAATAATCAACTTATCAACGCTCAGTTTGCTAATGGCACAACCCTTCTTATTCAACTTGAGGAAATGAACATGATCAACCTTATGGATAAATTGAAAACCTTTTGTCAAGCCTTTGGGGCAAAGGTTTCACTTGCTAAATCTTGCATTCTAGGTTGGTCAGAGGGACCACCAGATTGGCTAAGGGATTCCAACTTGTAATGGGGGGGCTCCCAATAAACTGGTAAGGTACCTTGGAATACCTTTTTCCATAGAGCCTAATCTAAGAGAGTTGTGGAACTAAATTAAGGAAAAGATTGAAAAGAAATTAGATAAATGGAATAGACAATTCTTGTCTCTGGTTGGAAGAACAAAAAATCTATAAATTTTTTTTGTCTTCCTACACAATCTACTTTACCTTAGTTTGGTTTTTCAACTACTATTAGATTATTGAAGTTAAAAAAAGATATTAAGGAATTTTTTGTGGTCGATGGGAAGGGGAAAAGGAAGAAGCACACTATCATATGAGAGTGATGCTGCATCACAAAATAAAGAGGTGGATTAGGCCTCAAGGACCTGAGGCTACAAGGAATTGCTCTAGCCTCCAAGTGGATACTGAGGTCTTTGGAAGGAGATGAACCTTGGAAGCTTGGAAGCTCCTCCCCATGTGTGATATCCTCACTTGTGATCATCCTATCTCACCTGCATGATCCATGGTGTTCGAGACCATCTAGAGAGCATGGGAACTAGTCAAATGAAATATTACTAATTTCCACTTCATCAAAGATGGGAATAAAACCATAACGGGGCATAGATCTATTTGGTGGAATTTAGAGCACAAAAATAAACCCCTAGACTTACTACAAGGATGTTCCACAAAGGCCTGGGTACAAAAGGGGATCAAATACCTCAATGATATTCTTAGAGATGGATATCTTAAGGACTGAGATGAATTAAAAATGGAACATTTTCTCCCTCCAAGCAATTGGAGAACATATAAAATGATTAGAGAGGCATGTAGAGAGGTTCAATTCCCAGTAGAAGAATCTATTGATAATCATGAATACCTTGATTAGAAATGGAAGAATGTTAAAAATATACAGAGCATTAATACCAAAACAGTCTATTCCACTCTAATTGAACATATTGATCTAACAAAACATGTTAATAAGGTATGTAACCTCAATCTAAGAAGAGAACAATGATAGAAGATCCTGGAAATGAATTGGAAAAAGAAGCTGGAATGAAAGAAGGCTAGCTTCAGATGGTTGTTGTTGCTACATAAACTCCCTTATAAAGTTACTCACAATGACATTGATCTATGCAATCTTTGTAGATTCCTCGAGACTGTGAATTGTATCTTTTTTTATTGTATTTTTTCCAAAGAATTGTGGAGACTCTTTTGCAATAAAATAAATATCTGGATTGATAATAATAGACCATGTCCCACAAAAAAATTGTTGATGTTGGCAATAAAATGAACAAGGAATGTATTTTTCTATGGATGTGCATATCTACTAAAATTTTATGGTCTATCTGGAAGGCCCAAAATAATGAAAATTTTGAGGGGGAAGAAGGGTGCTTACTGAGTCTTTTAGAAGAATCACACTTCACAACTTTGCTATGCAGGTCTACATCATAGTTGCTCCAGGTCTAAGAAGTTATGAAACTTTCTAGAAATAAGGAAAGTTGACATTGACATCATGGATGCTAGGTACAGTCACATGTGGGAAGAAGGTCATCCTAGCATGGAGATCTTCCTAAAGGAACTTGAAGTAATTCAAAATGAATTTAGTAAGAAGGATACAGTCATAGAGGAGGTAAATGCAGAAGAACAAGATGCAACACTTGCTCTTGTTACCATAAAAGCTACTACACCAAAGGGAGCTGCTAGCAGATGGTGACTTAATCAACCAATCTATGCAAATATACAGTTTTTTGTTCAAGCAAATATTGTTTATTAATGCAAGTTATAAGGCACAAGTCAAGGGTAACCCCAAATTTTGTATGCAAGGAAGGGGTCAATTTTGTATGTGAATGTCTTTTGTACATGGGATACTTTGTTGTATATGGGTGTATGGGAATCTCTTTTGTAGATTTTGTGCTCTGTTCTTGTAGTCGGCTAGGTTTGTATATGGCTTGGTTGGGTAAATGCAGATGATGTAAAAGGGTCTAATAATAATTGATGCTCTATAATGGAGGATACTAGCCTATCTCAAGCTAAGGCAGTGATCTATATGTAAACAGTCTCATGAATCCTATTAATTCCACTATATCTAATAAAAAAAAAACGTAGGTTGCACATTGACAAACAACCGATATATCCAATCCCAAGGAATAATAAATTAATATATTTTAACAAACTTGTTACATGGGTTTGTGGTTGTTACATCATCTTTTTATGACTCGCAAACTTTCTTTATAATCAAGTATTGTTTTAATATATTTTTATTGTTTATATTAAATGACATAATTATCTGTTAGATTTGGATTAAAGGTACTGGCAAGCTTCCTATCCTCTAGACTTAGCAATTACATAATTAATATTCAATTAAAAAACAAAGAATAATAAATTAATATATTTTAACATACTTGTTACATGGGTTTGTGGTTGCTACATCATCTTTTTATGACTCACAAACTTTCTTTATAATCAATCATTAATATATTTTTTATTGTTTATATTAAAGAATATAATTATATGTTAGATTTGGGTTAAAAATATTGACGAACTTCCTATCCTCTAGACTTAACAATTACATAATTAATATTAAATTAAAAAAAAAAAACTTTACAAGTCTTCTCTTGACTTTAGTCCAAAAGATAAATAAAACTTATTAAAGAAAACATAGAGGATATGAATGAAAACAAATAATGCTGATGAAGACTTAGGCTAATGCCATAAATACATATATAAACATCAGTGGGACTAATCATATTAGAAAATAATTGAAGAGAGAACAATAACTATGCACCATGGGATTCAGTTCCATGAAAGGACCAATAGAATTATCGACGTAAAATTCAAGTACAGAGACCTGGACCGCCATTTTAATTAAGGATTATTTGATGGAAGTGTGAAATACTCGATCAAAGAGGTTCCCAAAAAGCATTGTGGGAAGAAAGCGTAGCGTATGGATATCTTAAAACCAACATGTTTATTTCTGTGCAGTAGTAGACAGTTGCACCGTGTGACAGGTTTTCGTACTGTTTACTTTTGCTTTCTAGAATTAAGGGATTATCTAAAAAGAAGTGAAATTGTCCCCGTGGAATCTACAAACCCTAGCATCGGTATAAACTTTTCCAGGCCTGCACAGATATCCCTCGTTGGGAGCACAATGCCGATCTTCTTCACATATGCAAAGCCCTTCCAACGCACACCCGTCCTGCTTTTCGACCTTTACCATCCCGCGCAGTATCTCATCCGACCAATCACTGGAGAAGAGTCCGTCCGGATCGTATTTCTTCATCACCCGTAGAAACTTAGGGACATTGGGGTACTTGGCAGCGGCGCCATGGAAGGCAATTTTTCTGTTTTTGGCCCAGTGAGGGCGCGCCCCGTGCTTGAAGAAAGCCATCTGCTCGATCTCCTCCCATGTGTCTTCGTTAAGCCTCGGAGTTGATGCGCTATCCGCCCGGAAGTAATTGAAATCGATTACCACAGAATCCTCCGGCTGCCCCAAATAGGCGCTGGATCCTCTGATAAAGCGTATCAGAAACCCGTTGTAAAGCTCTATTCCGCACAGCGATTGGGGGTTTATGTCCCGCAACTTCTTCACGTCTGAAATGAAGGCCTTGATTTTGGAGAGGCTGAAAATGACGGTGGTCTCGTAGAAGAAGAGGCCCCTGATTCGGGGGTCCCAAGGGCACGCGTCTACCAGATCGGCAGATGACGATTTGTAGCAGGAGCCCGATGTCTGCATTTTGTTTTGGTAACCCACCACTGGGTATTTTGTGAAAAGCAAATCGTTGTTCTTTAGTCCATTTGCTAGTGCGAGCTTTGAGTCGACGATTAGTTTGGCCTCTTTGCATTTCCCTGCGCTGTTCTTTGCCTTCTCCAACATCTTCTCTGCATTCACAACAAAAAGAAAAAAGAAAAATCAAATTTTAATTGGAAGGAGATTTTCTAAATCAGGTACGAGAAGAATAAGGATATAGATTGCACAGTCAACATGATATGGCACCCATTGTTAAGAGTTTGAGCGGTGATTTTGCAGCATTTCTTGGCTAGTGTAGTTGGGAATTGTGTTTGTCTCTTTGCTTTACTGCTGTATCGACTGATAGCAAGGTCGTAATAATTTTAATGGCGAAATTGTGCCCTAAACCGTTGAACTCTGTCATTTAAAATTTTTTCCAGCTGAATGTAATTTTTTAAACTAAGAATATAATATACAACGAATTCAATAAGATCTGCGTAAGAATTTTTTTTATATATTAGTATTGTTTAGTGCACAGAAAGGAAACAATAAATCAGGGTATTTAGAGACATTTTTTTAGTGTGATATTGTTATTAGGATTTATGAATAGTAGTTCATATGAAATTAATGGTTGACTCAACATTCATTGCATTTAGGTGATGTTCACATAGGTAAAGCATCAAGGCTTGTGAGGGATCACTCAATTCCAATATTTCTTATTAATTGATGAACTAAAGGATCTCTATAATGAATGGTTCATAAGACTAACACTTTTTGAAAGTTTTCCAAATGAGGTAGCAAGCTAAGTCGGCTTGATCTTGGGGAAACTCTATGGCTAAGCACGTTTGAGTTGGTGTGCTACTAGGATAGGTGACCTCCTAGAAAGTCATGATGTTTCACACCTATGAGCATCACCTAGATGCAATAAGTGCTAAGTGGATCATTATTCTCATGAGAGATGGACTCATGTGAATTACTACTCATAAAATATGGGTCAATGAATTTGACTCAATAACTACATTATTAAATCCAAATAGCAATATCATAATTCACATGTTGTAGAAAATACCTCGTACTTCTCAATTGATGCGCTGAATGAACTCTATAGTGTGGTTTATAAAGCACAACACTCGCTAAAGGTTTTGCAAATGGGGTGGCAAACTAAGTGGGCTTGATTTTGGGAAAAACTCCATGGTAAAACACATTTGAATTGGAGTAGTACTGGGATGGGTGGCCTACTAGAAGTCTTAATACTTCACCCTTATGTGCATCACCTAAATGCAATGAGTGCTAAGTGGACCATTAATTCTCATGAGATAGGGTTCGTGTGAACCAATTCATGAAATATGGATCAATGAGTTTGACTCAAAAACTACACAACCAAATCCTAATAGCAATGTCATGATCATGATATTCGTCTTTTAAGATATGCAATGTGTCTTCGTAAAAAACAAATATACATAAGATTTGAAATTCAAACAATTTTAAAATTAAAACTTACAATATTTTTAGAAGCAGATAGTAAAAAAAAGATTCGAGATCATAATTCTCCTCTGCATCTTCAAAATCTCAGACTTTAACAGAAATAAGATTTACACAGTCAAATTAAGAAACGTTTCAATCTAACCGTTTCAAGAAAAAAAAATAAAAAATTCCGCCGACCTCCTGTGAGCAACGGCCAGTTTTCGAATTTAAACTCGGGAGGGAAAAACAGTAAAAATATAAAATATGATACCGGTGGTTCTGAGCGCTGCGCTGACAAGGATTGGAGTGGAGCGAAAGCCGATGAAGTCATTTACGCCGTTTCCCTCCGCCGCCACGGGGGCGCGATCGTCCATTTTGTACACCACTCGCCGCTGATACGGATACCACGTCATATCTCCGAATTCGTGGGCACCTGCAAACGCCATGATTTCTTCTTCCACATCCTCATCCTCCTTCACCACGTTCGTAACATTCCGTTTGAACAGAGCCTCCACCCTCACCGTCACCTGCAGACGTGTAAATCCCAGTCCAAATCTACAGCAATCAAACAGAGCAAAATAAATTCAAAGGTCCAGGTCATCTGCGAACCTTTGATACGACTCCGAGAACACCAAGAGACACCTTGGCGGCATTGAGATCGGGATCTCCTTCCCTCAGGGTAACGACTCTGGCGTATCCTTGCCGTTGAGAAGCAGGAACGACCAAGCGGAGGGACACAACGTATTCGTGCAGGGCTCCTCCGCGGCCCCAAAGGGAGCTCCCATGTGACCCGGTGCTGAGTAGCCCGCCCAGGCTGAGGCCCTCCCAGTAGGGCGCAGCCAACAGGGCCAAACCAGACGCCGCCGCCGCATTAATAACTTCCCGCAGTCCCACTCCACTGTCAGCCGTTACAGTCAGCTTATCTCTGTCCACCACAATCTCCTTGTTATAATCCCGAGTACTGATGACAATTCCGGTGCCGTCGCCGGAACCGGGACAGACTAATTTGGGAATGGTGTGAGAGAATCCGCTGACAACCTTCATCTTTAATTTATTCTGAGCGCCGTAGGCAACTGCGTGCAGAATCTCATCTTCTGAAGTAGGGAAGAAAGCAGTGGAGGCGTTGCAGGGTATTCGGTCGGGCCAGGGATCATAAGCGCTGCGCACGCTGCACGATGAATTCCCAGTTTTGCAGGTGACAGGCGGAGCAGGCGGCATGCCAAGGCATTTACACGCTACCAGCACAAGCTGAAGAAGAAAAAAGCTGCATTTTCTTCCATTTACGCATTTAGACATAGTTTTCCGAATGTGCTGTGTAACTCGAATTTGGGGGTCGAGGGTTTCTGAAATCCCCAGAGAAACGCCCCCTTTACTGTTGGGACAGCAGAGGGAGCGGCGAAATAGACTTGTACGGCACGACTGAATTCGAAGCTGAAAGTGGAAGGCACGCGCACGGCACCCTCTAATGTGAAAGGGAAAGAATACCAGATAATAAATAATATAGGCACAGTGTGCTCGTGAATAGCAATCTGCATAGCGTAAGTCCACACAGGGGTTGTAAAGCACAAGATTTTTCTAGTTTTTTAGTTGGATATTCTATTATGAGTTTTGGTTGAAAGTTTTTGGGTTTTATAGGAACATCAGTTTTAGAATGAAATCTTTTGGCTGACAGTTAAAGATTAGGTACTATCCATTCTGTCAAATTTGTTTACACACCATTCAAGCACTATCGTATGGGTTGAATATATTGCTATTGGAACTTGACTTTTAACTGGAATCTTGGTATTAGAACATAACTTTTAGACTGAAATCTATTTGATTAAGAGTTAGAGATTAAATGTATTATCCATTCTCTTATTGTTCAAATTTGTCTATGCACGATTTAAGCACCATCATTTATGGGGTTTGGATATATTGCTATTGGAACATGACTTTTAGACTGAAATCTCTTTGGTTGAGAGTTAGAGATTAAAGGTATTATCCATTCTGCTATTGCTCAGGCACGATCCAACCAAGTTTGGACACACTACTACATTAAGGGGTATTTTAAGACAATAATTTAAGACAATATGTTTTTAATTTTCTAATTGTCTTAAGTTAAGACAATAAAAAAAAACTTTTTCTAAAATAATGATTTTATTTCCCTTCCTACACTTTCCTTTCCCGCGTCATTTTTCATTTCCCTCCTAAAATGCATATTCCTTTTCGTTGGAGGCTGTGTTGCGGACAGTGAACTGGGCAGTGAATACAGTGTTTACCAGCTTGGGGGCAGTGTCACCAGCATAGAAGGCAGCATAGAAGGCAACACTTTTCAGGAGGTGGGGACAACCTGATATCAGGTGGCAAAGCAGAAACAGGCTGGGACCACAGAGAAGACAAAACAGAAAAAAGGGGTTTGTCTTCTGTGGCTTCCTCTATTTTCTGTTTCCTTGTTTTTTGTTTTTTTTAGTTTGTTATTAGTTCGAGGACAATAGCACATGGGTTGCTTTGTTTTCTATTTAGTGATTCTTCATATATATATTAACCCTTTGTTTTCTGTTCTATTAAACATCACGTATTTACCATGGTCCTCGAGAAATTTGACTCTTAGTGTTTACCCTATCAAACAGTTTTCATACCCTCTTTATGCTTCCGCATTTTAGATGCATACTTCCTGATAAACGTTGTGGACTTCAGATTTACTCCTGTCAACTGCTATTGCCTGAAAATTTCTAAAGCACTTTCAACAAATACATTTTGTGCGTATCCTACAGTTATTGCATTCCAAGAGACCACATTTCTTTGAGGCATTATTTCTAACAGGTCACACGCCTTGTCTGTGCTTCCACCACATTTTTTTGAGGCATTATTTCTAACAGTTCGTACGCCTTGTCTGTGCTTCCACCCTCTCTCGTTTCCGTGCTTAGGCTCTGTTTTTAGGCTCTATTTTTTTGCTTCTCTCATTTCTGTGCTTAGGCTCTGTTTTTAGGCTCTGTTTTTTGCTCCTCTCTCATTTTTGTGCTTAGGCTCTGCTTTTTGCTCTTTGATCCCAAAGGCTAGTTTGGGTGGGTGAGTCGTTTAGATTGCAGTGTATACGACAATGATATGGTTTGTTAATAAGTGCGAGAGAATGCATGGCAGCTGATCCCAACTGTCTACACTCTATACCGAGTCCTTTCTCTCATCTCCACTCCTCTCGGTAGGTTGTTGGTTGGTTTCATAACTTTCATTCCATCTCTTCTTATTCTTCCCACTCTAGTCTCTCTTCCGCATCAAAATTGTTGTCGCAGTGGATCGAAGGTTTTATAGGTGTGTTGTCTGCCATTGTAGTGGGTAGGATATCAGGTGAGGATCAGAGAAAAACAGGATGGCCATGGGGAACGCATCAGAGAAGCACTTTCAACAAATACATTTTGTGCGTATCCTACAGTTATTGCATTCCAAGAGACCACATTTCTTTGAGGCATTATTTCTAACAGGTCACACGCCTTGTCTGTGCTTCCACCACATTTCTTTGAGGCATTATTTCTAACAGTTCGTACGCTGTCAACTGCTATTGCCTGAAAATTTCTAAAGCACTTTCAACAAATGCATTTTGTGCGTATCCTACAGTTATTGCATTCCAAGAGACCACATTTCTTTGAGGCATTATTTCTAACAGGTCACACGCCTTGTCTGTGCTTCCACCACATTTTTTTGAGGCATTATTTCTAACAGTTCGTACGCCTTGTCTGTGCTTCCACCCTCTCTCGTTTCCGTGCTTAGGCTCTGTTTTTAGGCTCTATTTTTTTGCTTCTCTCATTTCTGTGCTTAGGCTCTGTTTTTAGGCTCTGTTTTTTGCTCCTCTCTCATTTTTGTGCTTAGGCTCTGCGTTTTGCTCTTTGATCCCAAAGGTGGGGTTGGATTATCCTTGGCATCAAGAAGATATACGTACACCATTCCGAAGGAGCAACTAAACATGGGTATGGGACCAAATACCCATAACAGCATAACTTAACTCCTGCTTTCATCAATAGCTCGGCTATATATTGTATGAACGTTTTAGCCGAAACCTGTCTCACACTCCCGTGAAACCATTTTTCCAGGTTGTTTGACAGCTGCAGCATAAAATTTCTGGTAGACTTTATGCACCATAAATGAAACCTTATCCTTCCGAACTAACCTCCACTTCCACAATGCAGTTAATGATGTATGAATGCCAAAATCGATCATGTTATTTTACTCTATCAAATTCACTGAGTAAAGTTCACTACTCCACTAGGTACTCTTGGTTTCGTGCATGTATTTGGAGTAAATGCGATAAATGCTCTTAGCTGTAGCCATTCAGTCGGTTGCATTAATTAGCTTCTCATCACTGCCTAACTTGATTAAAGTGGATTTCAAAACAGACTTGCATAACACCTGCACAAGATCACAAACAAAAGATCAAGAGAGAAATACTAGTCACTTGAAGAACATCAAAGATCACAGGCAAAAGATCAGAGGAATAACAATCAACTAAAGAGCACCAATTAGTAATTCTACATTCCCTGATTTCCAGTCTTTAGCTGTTGCATACTGCCAAAAATATGTTACTTCAGTTGTCTGCATAGCTTTTAAAGAAAATAATGAGAAAATATATTTTAAATAACGCGATACCAAAAATTCCCCTTCAAACTTTAGAATTCAATTCATTAAACGGGGAGGTATAAAAGCAAAAAAAGGTTTCAGATCAGTAATTTTTCTAACTAGACTGGAGGGTGCTGAGAATACTTATTGCAGGGCTCTGAAGAGAGCCCAAGAGCTTGCTATAGATTTCGGTCCTTGAGGGCATGGTCTCCAGTGCCTTAAACTCCTTGGGGGCATATAATTTCCCCTCGAAAATAGCCCCAACGAAATCATTCGCCTCAAGCTTCTCCTGCTTTTGAAAGTCCCTGTAAGCCTTCAGCGCCACTGGTATTTCTTCATAGTGAACAAACATATATGCATTATTTCCCTTAATGCGAGGCTTTAAGGCCTCAAATAGGGTGCCCTCAATAGCTTAGATCACAAGCCTGTTCTTAATCACAAGCAGCTTAGTAGACTCTGGAAGGCACTTCCTCAAGTCAGTAAATTGTTTCACTGTTAGGTCCTTATATCGTATCCTTGCTATAAGGTGACAATTCTCTACCTGCTTTTTCACATCGCCAACAATTTCTTCCTTCATGTTCTTCGTTAGGGCACATTGTAGACTCTCGCCGCACTTGAAGTGAGGATTGCCCTGTCCATGCCAGAGGCTTCTCTGAGGGAATAGTGATGCCCAATGCGAGGAGAATTGTCTTTGTCTTTTCTCTTTGAATTGAGAGCAAAGATGGAGAACTAAATATGTTGGCTCTATTTAATCTTAGTAAACATGCATACAAACAAATGGAACTTAGTCAAGGCAGGTGGCCTGTTTAACTGTTCCCATGCAACTGCATGTCACCACCACTTGTTTGTTTTTCTTTTTTTAATAACCGTTCCTATGCACCTGTCGGATTATAGACAAGACCTGCCAGCATTTCATTCATTTCTATGGTTTCCAATTACTTATTTTTGATAATAATTGGCATTACAACTAAATGGCAGAGTACAATCTATTTTAATAATAATTTGTAAAAGTCTATTTGCTGTCGGTTTAAATACAATACACTGTATAATTTATAAATATGTATACACAATTTTTATATGAAAAAGAGTAATTCGTAATTGAATCATTATGTTAGGTACATAATCAATAGAAAACTGCCGCATCTCTAGAAACCTGATCTCTTCAAAGGATCTATCCAAAGTAAAAATTTAGAACATAACGTGTGAGGTTGACACCAGCAAGTACAACTATACATGCAACATTCAAACGAGTATTGCCCATGTTAGATCAAGCAGGTGTATATGTAAAAATGCGACATTGAAAACAATATATAAATACTTGAAACCAAATGTAGATGATTAAAAGAAGCATTAACTGGAAAGTTATCTAAACCAACTTACAAAATGGAGAGAGAATAATGATAAACCCAATTGGATAGAGGAAAAATGTTGTCTTGTCCAAGAAAGGCAACACTATGACACAAGAAACAATGTCAGGAGAGCCATATCATAGAAAAATTAAAAAGAATGTCAGTTTAGTAAAACTTGATTTTTTGGTCCAAAGAAACTTACCATCATATCCGAGGAAGTTCAAGTAATGGTAGTAAGATAGAGCTACCACAAAGAGTAGATTTGATAGTAAAACAGGAACAAAACCATCCGCAAGAAGCAATGGTCAAAGAAAATATTGAATAACTGCAGGACAGAACACAATTATACTCAAGAAAAATGTTTCTATCTAATAATGGCAAACGAACTAAACCTTGTCCTCCAAGAAACGGATGCAAGACAAATATAGTTCATCACAGCAGGATTAAATGCAGAATTATACAATCAAGAACATGATCTTTAAATATTTATATGGCAGAGGGAATGCTCCATGTCATAGCTGCACAGGTCTTCAGCCAGGAATTCTTCATATTCCACCAGCATTCCACTGATCAGATGGAACTAGAGGGCCACTATCACTGGCTTCTACAGCTTATTATTATGGTGGGTCTGTTGTCTATTGTTTTGGAACTTCAGCTTAGTTGTAGTTTTGTGGTGGCCATGGTGAGGTCTGTGTCAATTCTGTCTCAGGAAATATGGCTCTTACACATGCCTTATATGCTCTGGATCCCTGGTTGTATTCCAAAGGGCTGTGAAATGCAGCATGATTGGAACTTGGGCCATGGTGCTGTGTTTTGTATGGATGACAAGGCCACTCGCAGGGCTAAAGCTCTGGCTAATTTGCAGTTCAGTCGGTATTTGGCCATTCTGATTTAGTCATAATCTGTATATCATAATGTTGAGATTCTATGGTGAAAATGGCATTTGCAAGCCTGTTAACGGAGTTGCAGGAAGGTATTTGAGATGGGTGAAGGGCAGGGGCGACATTCACAGAGCTCTATTGATTTGGTGATTGGCCATGATGAAGACGATTTGGCTGTGGAAAGATAATGCGTGCTGGTTTACAATCATTCATCAGTTGTTTAGAGTTATACTTGGTGTGTACATGGTTTGTATAGACATTTGAACTTAGACGTTGCAGGATTCTTTGTTTGGAACATTGGGAAATGTTTCTCTGTATGCTGTTGTAATGAAGGGCTTTTTGTATTTGTGGATTATATTTTTTATTAGCTCAGCAAAATGAGAAATGTTGTAGTCTACAAAATTTGAAAACAATAACACAGGCTTGAGTCAATTTAATTCGATTTAATTGATGAATATATCATGTTGTTTGGTAGTCCAAACCACAGCAACAAAAATATTTTGGGGAATAAATTTGCAAACCAAAAGTATAAGATTTATCAAAAAAATTGGGAAAATTTTGGATTAAAAACAAAAAAGCAAAAAATTGCAGAACAAAAGATAAAAACTATCTTTTTTGAAATTGAAAGGCATTTCCATAGCATAGAGATATAGAAAGCAAATAAAATAAAGAGTTTTAACTAATGAAATGTAGAAAATAGATTTTTGTAGTTTACATTCATATCGCTGATTACATTCATTGCATTGCACATCTTTCAAACTGAAAAATTACTTCACATTGCATAACTAATAACTAGATGCTGATAGATGACAAAATTACAATATAGTTTTTTTACAAAGTCAACCTAAGCAGTTATGCAATTACTTCACATTGCGTAACTAATAACTAGGAGCAGAACTGCCAATTGCATTAGCTTGTCATGGCATTCCATGAGACCATATTTCTTTGAGGCATTTTTTCAAACAGTTCACTGCCTTGTCTATTCTATGACATTTTTCATACATGTCTACCAAAGCATTTTATCAAACAGTTTATTGCCTTGTCTATGCTACAACATTTTTCATACATGTCTACCAAAGCATTTTATCAAACAGTTTACTGCCTTGCTGCTATGGCTAAAAGCCTAAAACAGGTGTTTTCAAACAAGCTATGGATGCTTGGAAAAAATCTATCAAAGCACAATAGTAAGCAATAGCATAGGCAAGGCAGTGAACTGCTTGAAAAAATGCCTTGAAGAAATATGGTCTCATGGTGATGGAATGCCATGATGATTGCTAAGGCAATGGATTGGCATGGCATTCCATCACCATCATGAGAACACATTTCTTTGAGGCATCTTTTCAAACAGTTCACTGCCTTGCTGCTATGGCTAAAAGCCTAAAACAGGTGATTTCAAACAAGCTATGGATGCTTGGAAAAAATCTGTCAAAGCATAATAGTAAGCAATGGCTTAGACAAGGCAGTGGATTGTTTGAAAAAATGCCTCAAAGAAATGTGGTCTCATGGTGATGGAAAGCCATGACAAGCCATCGACAAGGCAATGAACTATTTGAAAAAATGCCTCAAAGAAATGTGGTCTCATCATGAAACCACATTTCTTTGAGGCATTTTTTTAGACAGTTCATTGCCTTGTCTATGCTACCACATTTTTCATACATGTCCACCAAAGCATTTTATCAAACAATTCATTGCCT
Source organism: Sequoia sempervirens (assembly GCA_007258455.2). Taxonomy (NCBI): domain Eukaryota; kingdom Viridiplantae; phylum Streptophyta; class Pinopsida; order Cupressales; family Cupressaceae; genus Sequoia; species Sequoia sempervirens. The sequence goes on along the minus strand of VDFB02000003.1, from coordinate 139,607,201 downwards.
TGCTGCTATGGCTAAAATCCTAAAACAAGTGCTTTCGAACAAGCTATGGATGCTTGGAAAAATTCTATCAAAGCATAATAGTAAGCATAATTGATGATACATATTTTGAGAAGTATACACATGATATACCCAATACCCTCTAGTGATAAAATTATGGATCTAATACATTACGTGGTAAAACTACATCTTCCTTAATCCTTCATGGCATTATTATACCTTGTGACGATGATATGCCTAGTGAACATATCCTTTATAAATCTCATGATAGATTTCCTTGTTTACTTATGGATTTTCCTACTTGTGTCTATTCATCTTTCCCCAAATCCTAGTGATAAATTGATATACATATTCTACCTTTAGATTAGTTTGCAAGTACTTCTTAACTATCTTGTGGCTTATGATATATTGATGAAATATTTAGTGATGGACATGATGAGTTTTTTAATCTTCCCTTGACAATTTTTATGACTATTTTTATTACACACTCTTTTGGTTTAGGTGTAGGTTTGGTTTGCTTCTCATGCTATAATTAATTTAAATCCATGTATTTTAGGTTATTCCACATCACCAATTCATAATCAATTTCTATGTAAGTTTTAATCAAATCTTCTTCTTTTTTAATTGTTTAGGCTATATTTTAGAATAATTTTATGGTTTTTTTTTTGGGATACATGTTTTCATATATTTCAATATCTATTTACGTAATTATCCTAACTAACATCTACACAATTTTCTTTGTAGCTTTCTATTAGGTTGTTTTGTTGGTGTCTATTGGAAATGGCAGACCAGGTATTTATGTTGTTTTTGGTACTTGCAATATCATTTTAATGAAATGAAATACTAAACTAGGATTTAATAGGTAACACATATAGTAATATTTAATATCATTTTTATGATCATAAGATTGGACTAGTTAGTGATTAAAAAACATATGTTTTATAGTTTTAGAGTCATTTTCATCTTTGGTGTAGGTGTCGCATCGTACTACTATAAGAACAAAATTTCTTCAACCTCCAATGTTGTTGCTATGCATCCACATTGCAAATGTCCAAAAACGGGTGATCCAAGAACAAGAAAATGCACTTAAAACTTCGTAGATTCTAGAAAAAAATGACTAAAACTTTTCCACTTTTGTGTATCTCAACTTAAAGCCATGTTTTCAAAGTTTTGAATTTCTTAAGTTGTAACATATCATGCACCTAAGAGTCATGTTCTCCTAAAAAAAGAAGTAATACTCGAGTTAAAAGTTGTACTCTTATTGTTGATATTACGTGGTGCATTCAGGGAAATAACACATCATCATCATCTGAATATTCAGATGAAAGGGTAGCAAGACCTGCTCCAGGGACAGATGAATACTTCAATGAAATGATATATTGTACTTGCAAAAGGTGCCAAAATAGGAAACTAAAGAAGCGACGACTTGTTGGTATCCATAGATTGAAGTATGGAGTTTATATAGAAGAGGTACACTATAATTAATAAATTATTATTCTTATAATAAATAAATATGCATATTATTTAATAGATTATTATTGATCATTTCAATTGATTTTTTGATAAAAAGACGCTTCCAATTCCCAATATTCTTGAAGAACCAATGGATTTCGTTGATGATAGTCATTCTCAAGATGAAGAACAAGACACATTTATGGATGAAACCACTTCGCAGATAAATGAGGCTGGTGTCAATGAATTTCTCCAAGACTTCTACACATCTTCTGAAGAAGTTATTGATTCACCCCTAGCTCAGTTGGCTAGGACACCTCTTTTCCCAAATGCAGATACTTCTATATTGGCAACACTTATGTTGTTGTTGAACTTGAAGGTTACACATGGATTGACAAACACATGTTTTACTGATATATTAAGGTAGGATTTGATATTACTATAAATTAATGATCTAAATGTCTTGAAAGTTTCAAATATTGTGTATACTTATAAAAAATAATTTGTTGTCTCATGTAGACTTTTGGCAAACAAAATACTTCCAAAGGACAATAAGTTGCCCCATTCTCATAGAGAAGTATCTTCAGTGATGAAAGATATTGGAATGGAGTACAATACATATGATGCATGTCCAAATGACCATATATTGTACTATGGAAAGAATGCAGATTTGCAACAATGCCCAGTGTGTCACACAAATAGGTATCGTCAAGATCAAGTATCCAAGAAGGTTCCTTATAAAGTACTTCGTCACATTCCACTAAAGCCAAGGTTTGAGAGGATGTTCAAATGCAAGGAGTTGGCAAAATATATGCATTATCATGCACAAGAGAGGAGCCAAGATGGTGTCATGCGTATGGCTGCGGATAGCAAACATTGGAAAGAGATCGAGGAAAAATGGCCACATTTAAGAAATGAGCCAAGGAATGCAAGAATTTCTCTAGCAATGGATGGTGTCAATCCTTTTGGAGATCTTAGAACAACATATTCTGTTTGGCCAGTTTTAATTATTAACAACAATCTTCCCCCTTGGATGGCAATGAAAAAGGAGCATGCAATGTTAACTCTTATCATACCAGGTATTAGAACATATTAATGCAATACTTTCTTGAAGAATATATCTAAAAAAATTCAACTCAGTTAAACCCTGATAAATAATTTTTTGTTTACTTAGGGAAGTATTAGGTAAAGGATATGGATGTATATATGGAGCCCCTCATTGACGAGCTTCGTGAATTATGGGATGGTGTAAACATGTATGATGTATCAAGACCTATCAATGATAGGAACTTCCTCTTTCATGTGATTCTTATCTGGACAATTCATGATGCCCCAGGACTCTCTATTTGTTGTGGTAATATATTATAAATTACATTTGTAATTATTTTATTCATTTTATCATTTACTAAATATGGTTTCCATTCTTATTTCAGGGCTACAAACAAAGGGGAAACATGGTTGTCCATCATGTGGGCCAAAAACATTGTATAGGCAGTCAAAGGATCTCAATAAAACTGTGTATGATGAGTATAGACAATTTTTATCACAAAATCATCGCTATCGAGTGCGTGAGAAAAACAAGTTCAATGGAAAGGAAGTGGAAATGAGGAAGCCAAGAAGGATGAACCCTGCTAGGTGGAAAGCACTATATGACAAAAAAGAAGGGACAGGCTTTCCACTAGGAATGAAAAGACTCAATTTTCTACCAATTACAATATTATGAGAACTTGTCAATAGCCCACCTATTTGATACTATGCACATTGGGAAAAATGTGGCAGAGTGTTTGTGGAAACATCTAAATGGAACCAACCTTGAAGCACAAATAAAGTTACGAAAGGACCTCCAAGTTGTCAATATCATGCCGAACATGTGGTTGCATGAAAACAACTCATTTGTTCATGCTCCATGGATTTTTACGTCAAAAGAGAAAGAAAACATCATTGACACAATGAAAAGCATAAGATTTCCTTCTGGTTTTGGTGCAACATTAAAAAACTTATTCACAAGAGATGGCTCAGAGTTCTCAGGGCTAAAAACACATGATTGGCACAACTGGATAAAGGTAACTATGTAGAATGTTAGATTTGTTGGCAACATAATTAAGAATTTGTATATCTTAGTGATAATAGAACTTCATGCATATTTTAACATTATTTTTGTTAATGGTCATGTAGTATGTGTTGCCCGCAGCAATACCGAGCACCTTTGACCATGATGTCACATTAACTATTTACAAATTATCCAAATATTTGAGGTATTTTAATCCATCATGCATAATCTTTCATGACTCTTATCCTTTGAAGTGCATTATTGGTAATTCTTTTATACATTTATACATTTAGTTTTGAACAAATAATAAGTCTTTATTATAATACACATTAATATTTGTAGGTGGGTTTCATCTAAAGAGATACATCAGGATGAATTGAATTATTGGAAGAGGAATGTTCCACTTTTGATGTGTGATATTCAAATGTACTTCCCTCCGAGCTTCTTCAATTCTCAAGAGCACTACCTTGTACACCTAGTAGAAGAGATTGAACAATGTGGTCCTATCCATATCCGGACAATGTGGCTCGTGGAGAGATATATGAAGGTTCTAAAACAATTTGTGAGGCAAAAGGCTCGACCGGAAGGGTCCATGGTTGAGGGGTACATGGTTTTCCAGACAATGGTTCATTTGAGTGAGTACTTACCTGAATTGCATCTTGAAGCTCCTCGATTATGGGATGGTAACCAACCTCAATCATTTGAAGGAGAAAAATTAGAGGGTCAAGGGACTTCAAAGAGGATAAAAGGTATACAAAAATGTTTGAATTAATTTATTTTATTTTAAATTTTACAAGACAACTTTAAATCATTATTAATTCATTGAATTTATTTATTTTCATTGTAGATGCTAAGGAGTGGGAGTCATTACATTTGTATGTTGCATACAATTCTGACTTTATGTTGGAATGGATGGAGAAGTACACTGAACAAAAGAAATTAGAGGATGAAAAGGCATGGACCAATGTATATAATAGACATGGTCAAAACACTGCTCGAGGGCTTCCTGCAAGCCATAAAATAAAATGGCCAGATAGATGCTCATGGAATTGGCTAAAGACCAATATTGAACACGAGGCAACAAAGGGGAAGAATAGAGTGACACAACAACAATTGGATTTTGTTAAAGGATCTAGAAATGGGGAGGTGATACATATATATTAACATATTTGAGGTATTTAGTGATTTTCCTTTTTAACTTTTCTATCTGTGAATCTAATTAGTTAATATTTATATGAACTTAGGTAACATATTACAAAGGAATGTGGAATTTCGGTCATCATTTTCGCATCAAAAGGGTTGATGACAAAAGACAAACTTATGATTGTGGAATTTCAGCTTCATTTGAGGTGGAATGTCGTTCACATGCAAATGATAGACAACCAATCACAAGCACACTTCGCTATTATGGAGTGTTGGAGGATATTATAGAGCTTGATTTTATATCTTTCAAGAAAGTTATTTTTCATGTTCAATGGTACAAGCTTATCAAAGTGGGTGAAGACAAAACTATATTTTTGCACAAGAATGGATTCCATATGATGAATACATCTAGGTTTGAAGCCACTTCTGAACCTTATGTGTTTCCAAACCAATGTGACCAAATATTTCTCATTCCAAATTTAGAACAACCTAGTTGGTCATTCGTGATTGATTATGATCCAAGAGGATGAAGAGTAACATCTATTCAAGATGTAGAGGACCATGATTTACTTGAAGATGAAGAAGTCCCCCTTGAAGACATAGATGGCCAAGATGGAGATGATGAAAACTTTATTGTCAATGATGTGTATGACCAAGATGAAGATCATGACTAGTTTACTGAAGAGTTTGAAGGATATGAGCAACAACATGGGCATCAAGTCCATGAAGATGATGAATTTATTGATTTTCATTTACCTATAGTTGAAAGTGAAGAAGACCATGAAAACTATGGTATTAATTTATTTGTGGATTTAGGGCCCATTAATGATGGTGCATTTATGTCATCAGATGAGGACATTTCATGTGAGAATGAAATTGTTTGATCATCAAGTTCACTTTTAGATGGTTTTGAGGATCCAATACAATATAATTAACTCTTTACATGTTAAGTTTTGTGTTTTTAATTGTACACAAAATGTAATGGAAATTAAGTTATTTGAAAGTTTTAAGTGTTCTATTAGTGGATTCTTGTAATGCCAATGAATATAGCTTGCATTTTTTTCAATTGGATAAGTTGTTTCATTTTATTTTTTTACTTCTTTAACAATTTACTTGAAAGACGTTTTTGTCTTTGGAAGTTTTACACAATCAACACCTACGCACTTTACACAATTAACACCTAGGCAAGAGAAACACAATACCATAAAGCTAAAAAAACTTTGGAAGTTGGGCATTGTTTATATTTTTCTTATATATTGAAACATAATGAAAATTATGTATGTTATTGTTCAAGGGAAAAACATTACTATGATGGTGCATGAGGTAAGTTTGAAAATCATCTTTTATAGGTTCAATTATCTTACGTTCCATATTATATTATGTTAATTTATGTTTGTGGAATGCAGGCCTTCTCTAAAGTCATTCCAACCCCTATCACACCCTTTAGTACATCTAGTATTATGCCAACGGTAAGACTTGATCTAGATTCTTTTGCATTTAATTAACTTATTTCTTCGTTTATATTTTGTTAATATTTTTGTTTGTCATAGGGCATTTCTAGAGTAAGTCCAACAAGAATGCATCTTGTTGGCATGCAAGATCCAATTATGCCATCCAATACACCCAATGCCAGGCAAAATGTAAGATTTAACCATATGTTTGTGTGGGTTTGATTTTGTTATTTCCCCTATTATACCACTTAATATTTATATTTGTCTTGCAGGGTGTTTCAAGAAGATGTGTGACACCCTCTACATCTAGACCAGAAACACCTGTCACAAGAGAAGCATCAAGCACAATACCTCATAGCATGCCCTCTACATCAAACATGGATGCTCCTAGCATCCCTGCTGAAATGGATGCTCCTAATATCCCACCAACACATGAACAAGTTTCCTTGAGGAGTCTTATAGAATCACAATCAAGAATACTAAGACTCCTACCAGAAACTCCTGAAAATGTTGAAATTAGGAAAGAAATACTTAAACAAATTGAGTTATGGGAGAGGAAATTGTTGGGGAGTGCAAGGCTTACTTCAGATGAACAGGTAAAATTATTTGGTAATATTATCTTATTATTCTTTTCTAGTTCATATTTTACTTTTATCATTATAATGGTATATTGATTGGTAAAAGCATCATTGATGATTACATGCTTGCTTTGTGATACTAAAATGCGATTACATTGTTGCTTGATGGTCTCATTGTAAATACAGGAAATAAATGACAAAGTGACTGATGTACCTATAGGGGCATTTACCTCAAACCCTAAGACTACAACAATATCCTCAGTGACTACAAAAGGAACACAAGAAGTTACAATTTTGCTCACCTCAGAAGGAAATGTCTTGAAGGATGAAAGGGGGTTAAAATTCTTTCACTTTATTTTTCATCGTGCAGAACAATTATTTGGCAATACCATTCAAATGGATTGGAGGAAGCAAGGCAATGCTAAGAAAGAAGAGCTCTTTAAAGATGTCATAATAGCATTTGGAAATCCTGGTTTTAATAAGGAAATTATTCTAGATATTGCACGAAGATACATTCACTCTAAACGAGACAATTTAAGGTCAAAGCTGACAAAAGACTTGAGATATCCACGTCCAGCTTGGATTACAGACCAAATGACATGGGATGAACTTATTAAAGATGCCAAATTTAAGAGGAAGGTGCACAACAATCCAAACTACAGGCCTTCTGCACGAGGAGGATCTAAAAGACGCCTTCGAGATACAACAAAAGCAACCCAAGCTAGGGTGTCAAGTATTGGATCCCATAAATTAGGATCTGGTGGGTACAATAGCATTCGTGGTGGTTTGGTAAGTGAATATTTTCATCTACTATATTCTCTATTTCATAAAAAAATTCATGAAAAACTTATGAGTTAATTGTATCTTATGATTCATTATACCTTATAAATTTGGTTATATTTGTTTATGTAGGTTCACCAATTTCAAAAGGAAGCTTCAGAGGAGGACCTAAAATATGCTTTACTACATGGTTCTCAGGGCCTTCGACAACATATGCTAGATCGAGGGGAGAAATTAGTCACTGGTCATGAATCTGATGTAAGTTCTTTGCGTGATGGGCTATAATAAAATTTCATATTTTGCTTTCATTTCCATTGCAAAGAAAATGATACAGATATTAATTTAGATAGATACACCTCGAATTACAACAATTTATTTCTTGCATTGAAAAATGAAACAAGCAAAGCTAAAACTGTGATATGAGTTGCTACAAGATTAATAACTATCAATTTACATAGAGAAAAGCATAGATTTTCATGGTTTATTAAATTCTATGCTTTGAAGCAAGCAAATAAGGTCTGATATGCTATTTTAATGAGTTAAATTGTGTTGTGTATAGGAAGCCCAACAATCAAACTCATCAAGTAGTGAGCATGAAGAAGAGCTAGAGGAACATGATGAATTGTTTGTTGCACACAATGATTCGATTGCCATTCTTGAACCTCGACAGGAAACCATCCATGAATTTCAGCAAGTGGGAGACAAGAATAATGAGGGTGTTCAATGTGATGAACAACTGACACCCTCAATTAGAATAGTGCCTTCTATTAGTATAGTGCCTCGTAGAAAGAGGACATAATGGAAGAGGATAGATAGAAACAAATGAACAAAAGACATATTTGCTTCTTATGTTTAAGTGTATTGTTGTCTAATCATGTGGGATTGATCATTGATAAGAAAACAATAGAATATATAGATTAGAATGCTTTTGTTTAGCTCTCAGGACTTAATGGAAGAAAAGAAGTTAACAAAATGATTTTTTGCAGGATCTTTTATGTTCCTTACATCAATTACTGCAAGCAACTTTCCTAGTTTTCATTCACATGTGTGGTCTAAATCATTTGTTTTTGTAGATCAATTGCCTTGGATGGAACTAAATAGGATGCAATTTTTTAGATTATTACTTTTTAAATCATGGAATCCCTTAGAAGCCGAGATTTAAAAATATTCTTTGATTTGCTGTAACAAAATATGATAGAGCAGGACAAAATATCTTTTTCTTTTTTTTGTTATTAAATATTCTACAAAAGTAAGTTACAGTTTGGTTGATATTCAACAAAATTTGCAGCCAAAGATATGTTGTGTTGACTTCAATTTTTCATAGCTGCATTGTGGTGTAAGTATTTTTAAGTTGATTTTCCTCCAGGTTGAGCTAAAATGCATTGGGCACATTGGAAGAAAAATTGCACATACTTCATGAATTACATTTGGTGAGATTCTTATCTTCTGTTAAGCAATCAATATTGACTTTAGCTTCAATTTTTTGGTGGAAAATCAGGGTGTTCTGGAGATAATTAGGATAAGTTGTGCTGATATCCTACTAAATGAGAATTTGATGAATTTCTTGATTGTTGTG
>VDFB02000003.1:139569338-139598074 GCA_007258455.2 Sequoia sempervirens | reverse complement strand
TCTCTCTCTCTCTCTTTGTATCATTCTTAGGCATTTGCCTTCATTCATAAAATTGGGGCTTTTTCTTATTTTTTCCCCTTATCAAATTCTTGTGTCTCCTCTTGATGGTGGTGGTGCTTGGTTTGGCTACTCTCTCTTTGGTAATATTTTTCCTTCAAAGAATGCTCATTGATTAGTTCTTTCCTTTGCCCAATTTATTTTTCCTTTCATCGTATTAGAGCTTTTGGTATTACTAATTTTCTAAGCTACGTTTTTGAAGGTTTACCAAGTTTTAAAGGCACACCATTGGAGGCACTCTAGAGAAGAGGAGAAAAGCCAAAAGTCTAATCTTGCTTCTTGTTTAACAGTTTTTGTTTTTCTAATCTATTTTTTATTGTGCAAGAATTATAGTTTTTTATTTCAAATGAATTATTCTTAAATCTTTTGGATCTAGTGCAAGTTTTTTGAAAACCCAATAAGGGTTTATCTTATTTTCTAAAATTTCAATTCAAAGTTTTCTAATCCTTTGTTCAGGTTATATCATCTAAAGTTTTCTAAGTTTTTTTCAACCATGATCAACATATTTGAACCACACAAATATAGGACCAAATCTTGGAGAAAAACTCAAAGCAACCATTGAACATCCACAACATTTTCCTTTACAATTTTCTCAATATCCTTGACATATACAACCAATAACCTACATCCATGACATCAATGACAACAAAAACTAGTTGATAACTAGTTAACCAGTTGACATCAATGACAACACCTTCATTCTTGCAACAAACTTTTTTCATATGTTCCAAAATACTAAATGGAAAAGAACTAAACTTTTTTTGTCCTTTAGGAACAACATCATCTCCTTGTGTTTGTGATGGTTGTGGTTGTGCTCTTGGCTGGTCCTTGCTTGCTACAGCCTGCCCCCTTGGAATAATTTGAACATTTTGAGAAAATGAATCTAGCCAACAACACCTTGGTGACTTGAAGGACTTTACATTTGACCTTTATCAGCTTGTTGTCCCATATCTATAGCTCTCTTTTTAGCTCTTGTATTCGCTGCTATATGTTGGGAAAGTTGATTTTGTCCTTGAGGATGATTTACCCCACTAAACTCCTCACCTTGCCAATTCATTAGAGTAACCTCATGATGACTATTTTCAAAACGAGAGGTCTACTATTCTAGAGTTACTTGTACCATATCTTGTTGAATAAAAACATTGTTTTGCACCATAAGGGCCTGATTTAGCATTCCATTGGAGTATAAACCCTGATTATGGGGTTGATTACATGGAAAAAACCATTCATATTCTTGTGCCATGTTGTTTTGGATTAGAACAAGCTCTTTGGAAGTGCTAACAACATGCTGATTAGAGGGTTGATATGGTCTAGCATTGAAATTTCTCCTTTGGCCTTGAAAATCAGCTTGGCAAGTAGGCCTATTACGCTGATTGGGTTGAGGTGGGGCTTGGTAAGGTCTAAAATTTGAATTTTGCTACTTTTTTTATATTTACCAGCTTATTCCCAAATGTTTGAAGAATGCCTTTTATCTCTTGTAGCTCTAAAGATGGGGCTGGGAAAGCTTTATCTTGAGTAGGAATAATTGGTATGGGGGCTATTTGTGGCATTTGAATGGACAATGGTGGCTATATGTCAAGGGAAAATGGCATTGGAGGCCTTGGTGCAATCTTGCCAACCTATATAAGGTTGTTTTATGCCCTTATTGTAATATCATAAGCTTGAGGAAGTGACACTACCCCCATTGATTGGACCATCACTGAAATATCACTATTCAAAGCTCTTAGAAAATAAAAGAATGCATAATTAGCTGAAGCCCTTACAATTTGAGGAATCCTATCCCATGTCTTCTAAAAATGGAAGTTAAAGTCTATCATATGCTCATGAGGAGCTCTCTTTATGGTGGTTAGTTATTCTACTAGTGAGAGATGGCTAATTTTTCCTCAAACTTTTTACACAAGACATCACCCCATTGATCCCAAGTGGTGATAGAGTTCACTGCTAAGCCCCCGAACCATTGTAGTGCTTTTCCTCTAAAAAAAGCAACCAAGAGTCTAATAGCAATGTTCTCAATTGTGATGTTGTGACTGCACACAATGAGACCACATCTTTGATATGTTCAATGGGAGTAGTTTGATTTTCTCCATCGAAGAAAGGAAAACTCTTCAATGCAGACATAGGAATGTTGTTATGCTGCTGCAAGTTGAGTGGACTTCCTCCATTAAACAACACAAAAGGCTGATTTCTTTGTGCAGCCATAGAAATCAAAGGAGTCTGATTTATAAAAATGTGTGAAAAAGGCCTCCCAAGAGGGGGTGTTGAGAGTGCTCTTGTTGCTAGTTTTGTAGTCCTTGTAACTATTCTACTTCTCCTTCTGGGTAGAGAGAGTTGCAAATAAGCGAAAGGTTTTAAACTCCCTCTTGTTTGTATCCTTTTCATTGACTTTATACATTGATTCTTTGAAAACTAGAGCTCTAGAGTTGCTAGGTATGTGAAATATACCTCTCAAAGGCTGAAAATACTACTGCACATACCAAGACAATAGTATGATGGGGATTGTTTTGAATTGAAAACTTAATTTATAGTCCCATTGGGCGTGCCAAAAACTATTATCACTTAATATTGCCCCCTTACTAAGTTGTAGAACTTAGCTTATTGGTGAAACATGGGGACTTTTCCAAGCTGTGGGTCACCTAAACAGAAAAAGAACCTCTAGAGAAAGGTTTGGTTCCCTTGGTGTCTCACCTATCCTAACTACAACTACTACTTTACTAAGAAAAGGGATAGAAGGAAAACTTTGAAAATGATGAAAACTAAGCTCCTACTGAGGTGATGCACCAAAAAAGTGTTTTTTCAGACTTTGGACTATTGTTTTGACATACAACTAATCAATTTTAGTTGCTTATGCACAACAAAAGTGTTTGATATGTTTGTGTATAAGTGTTTCATTGGAAGGTCTGTGTTTCTTGTAGTTTAGAAGGAATAAAGTGTGTTTATCTTCACAACTGAAATCTGTTTAATATATGACACAAACAATAACCTACTCAAATCCGTTCAAAATGGTGGAAGACATTCGTTCAAGGATTTGCACATAAAAAACACAAAAATAACATCAATTACCTCAACCACACAACCAAGATAGAAACTTTGAAGGCCAAAATACTTGTTTTATTGATAGAAGATGCTCTTACAGCCATAAATAGTCTTAAAATATGTATCTTTTGCTTGATAATGTATTACAAAGAGTTTATTTTCAATCTGAAAGCTGAAAATATGAGTTACAATACACAGTAGAGACAGAAAGAAACCTTATTTCAGTTTACAATGTTGTTTTCAAACGTGAAAGAACTAACTAAAATGAGACAAAGCTTTCTTTTTGTCTATCCTACGTTGGAGAGAATGTAGGACATCATCAAAGACTATTAAATGACTCTTTTAAAACTGTTGTTGACTGATTCCTTCATTTTGGGCGCTTGAAACTATCTTTATCTCATGCTTTGAATTCTTGAAACCTCTTGGTGGCATTGGAAAAAGATAAGTTTGACCCTTTTCAGTTGTTATCTGCTCCTAGATGCTTTGGAAGTGGTTAAGAATGTTGCAACTACCCCCTTGAAGCCCTCTAATTGCTGTCCCAGTCATCAAATTTCCTCAACTACTTTGTGCATAACAATAGGACATGCGTGTAACTATATTTGACTGCTCATAAAGACCTCTAAGTTGCCCAACCTCCTTCATGAATGCCAAAAGTTCCTTTTACATCCCCCAGGTTGTGAGAATCCTTCAAGGGAAATTTTAAACCACTTATCAACCTCACAAGACTCTCTATTCCTTTGGATTTTCATCCCACACCCATATATTTACTTAACTTTCACCATTTTCTAACATATCTTGTCATTTTAGCTTGTATATTGCCCTCTTTTGACCCATTGTTTTGTTCTCTAGAACCTTGAATCCTTTCACTTTAGATTGTAGATTGTCTCCTTGAACTGTGTTGTTGATGCTCTATGAGTCTACAATTATATGTCAAACCTTAAGTCTTTCCACTCTCATTGACAGTATCCTAAATCTCAATCATAAATCACTGTTTCCTTCTCACTATCATGCATCTTAGGTTCTTTTGAAGTGACTGCTCTGTAGGTCCTGTAAGGTATCATTTTGTAAACCCTTAAACCAATAAATTCACCATAGCTTTATGCATTTCAAATAATTGATCTCCCATAACCCTCCAGGACTGTGTTCTATGAACCTTGCTCTTCACTGTCCTTCTCAATCGTTCCTGAGGCATTCTCATGATATATTCTACCAACTATCATTTTATTCACTTGTCAATACCATTGTATTCATCATGCAACCATACTATTCACTACCCTTTGGTTATCTCTGCATTCTTTTGTCTCTGCCCTTAATTCTCATTCTTGGAGTTGCATAGTGATCTACTCTTCCACTCTTGATGACCCCAAATTGCTTTTAACATGAATGCTTCCTTATTAACGGTTTACTGCCTTAAGATATCACTCTACTCTTCTCACAAAACCCCTAAAGCTTTGACACTTTATTTGTTAATTCAATGTGAAGTGTAACAGCTATCCTGTATTCTTTGGCTTCTCACTGTCTCAAGACATAGATAATCGAAAATTCCTTGCCGCCATAGGCCTGCTTTATATTGTCACTTTTTCCCATAATGCCCATGAGAAGTATCATCAAGACTAGAAAGAGATAAGGCTATATTTTGTACTTGGAGTATCCATAGTCACTAAAAACATGGGTTGTCGTCTATGACACCATAGCATCAATTGTACAAGAAAATGCCTCTTCATGTAAAACAACAAACTCTCTATAATTTTCCAAATCTGTGAGATATTTAATGATATGTCTTCTCCCACTGTACTCATGACTAAAATTTTCAGAATTGGCACATTGTCACTATACCTCCTTAGACTTTCTTCAAGCTTCCATTTAAATTATATTGTCCTCATGCTTCTTTGCATCTGTATTATTATACTTGTGACAACCTATCCCCTCTTGTGTCATAACCCGGTCATATCTTTGTCACAAAAACCTTCACAGTCAACTTATAATCTTAATGGGTTGTCATTGTGGACTGTCTTTAGTGTTTATGCATGTATCATGAATTGTGTGTCATTAGATAGAATTGCCCTTTTTCATTGCACAGAAAAAGTCTACCTCCTCATAAGAATTACAACTTTAGTACAAAGTAAGTCACCAAGGACTATCACTTCCTTAAGGTGACTGTGCAAAGGGCTGTCATTGTGACTGTTTCTTGTCATTTATTTGCACAGTCCTTTCACAACATGACTGTCATTGAAATGACAGTCCCTTAAGTGGACTTGAGGATACATCATATCTATGAAGCAATGGATCACTATTATAGTCATCATCACAGGACAAAAACACAGTCATCAAAGGCATTGATCACTCAACAAGGTCACACATCTCATGAATAATTGAAATACACTCATTGAAACCTCGTCACAGTCATAGAGATATTAACATTTTGCCACTGTCTTGAGGCCTCAAAACCTTCTACCAAATTCATAAAGGATTTATTAGCAATGAGAGTCACTGTCACTTTCACTTATCATAATTTTCAAATGATTTTCTCCATTTGGCCGTCCTTTCACATTAAAACTCTGCTCCTTGATAGAAAAATTTGTCCGCTGTGATATCCTTTTAATGAGACTGTCATTGCTCAACTCACTGCCAATCATGCATTGCACATCCTTTACAGTCCATACCACTCATGATTCATAAGGTTACTAAGTCTCACACACTTCACTGTGGTTTTTTTTCTTCCATAGACAAAGCTTTCTACAGGTTGGATAATGGTTATTGATCGTTGCTGGCTTCTATGCAAACTATCCTTTATCCTTTTGTCCTCATGTATAGCTCATCAACATTTTTGTCACAAGAAAACTTTACAAACTTTGTGTGGATAATAAGAACTTTCATTTTCAATTTCCCCTTAGACTTTTCAAGCCTGACTGTAACCAAACTATAGTTATGAATTGCATTAGACACTTCATCATGAACATTCCATTGGCTCATGCCTATATTCTTCATCATTTTGTTCTCAAGACTTAGCCCTATTCACTGTGATGTCCATTGCCTCTTTCCATAAATTTATGCTCTGAGTTTTGTATATTCCTTTGCTAGTGTTATTGAATCACTACAACATTATCTTTATCCTTTTTCATATTTTACCATAGATTGTCCTGAACTACATTGTCACCAAATCTGAAACTTAGCAACTGTCTTCTATTTTCTCCACATTCGATGGTAAGACTTGGTATTCTTCTAATATTCTCTATGGCTGCCATAGACGATAAAATTTTCTAGGTATCAAAGACGTAGCATCCCTCTAACAGAAAAATTAGCCCCAAACATGGAATATCACATGTTTTATGACTATCACATTTTTTTCTACCTTGCATGCTCTAGTATTGAGCCTTTAATGTTGTAGAGAATGACAAATAGGACCCCCACCTTGAAAATGAGAACCTAACTAAACCCCTACATGTGTCTCTTCATACATTGGCATCTGAGAAAAAAAAGTGCTAATCTGGAGGGATAGTGATAGCTGTCCCGTGTACCTTTGTGTTCTATGTATGATGCATTCCTTCATCCCCACATTTCTTTTCTTGACTCAGTCTTTTTGAGATCTGGAGGTGGAGGTTTGCAACATGGAGGAATAAACTCCTATCTCCATGCATTATGCCACATTTCTCTCTTACCACCAAGCTGCAACGTGGGTCTACAACTGTCTGCTACATCCTTGCCTCTTCGAGCTTCCTTCAATTCCAAATACTGGAAACCCTAAAGCTTCTCGTGCTACTTGGGTAGAGAAAATATTGAATAAACATCCTTTTTTCAGTGCCAAAACTTGGTCAAACATTTCACTCTTCTTTTCCTCTTTTTCACCCCTTTTCCTCATTTTACCTTTTTGGTGCCTAAGACCCACTTTTTTGTCATTTTTGGCATTAAAATCTAAAGCTATATAAACCTCCCTAAATGACTTTTGAGGAAAAATATATAATGGTGATAAAAATATCAACAATAACCATGTATCATGTATTTTTTCATGTTTTGAGTATGTTAAGGTTTTTATCTTTAATTTCTTTTGTTAGTGTGTTCAATTTTTGTGAAAAACTAATGTGTAGTATTTTTGGATTTATTTTTTAACCGTTCATCAAAATTTTAAATTAATTAGATTTTTAAAAACTAAACTCAATTCTACACATATTAAAAAATGATTTTCAACCAGTCTTTAAATTTTTTAGGATGGGTCATGCTCAATTTTATGTTTTTCAAGATTTGTCGACTTTTGAAATCAATTAAAAATCATATATCCATTAAAAAATTAGTAGAAAAATTGGGCATAAACTACATGGTGTTAGCTAATTTCTCACCAAAGCAATTTTTGAAATACTAATTTTTTTTTAACATTTTAGAGGGGCAAACCAAACATTGCGTTATGCTTAAATAAAAGAGGACCAGTTTCTATGGTCCCCCTTTTTGAACCCGTTAATATCTACCATTTTTTTTTAAAAGTTAGTAGTTTAAAAAGTAGATTTAGAGCACTATGACTCCTCTTTTTATTACATCTTCAAAATTTGAGTGTAACTACCTTCAATTTCTCCAAGGTCAATATTTCCTTATTTCATAAAAAAATGGCTACTTCAGACCCCTTTTTGGTCCCCCATATTTGTGCACTTACCCTATTTTTATCTATAGATAAATGAAAAATGTCAAGTTGTGTGCCTCTTGTATAATAAAACCATCCAAAGGTCATTTCAAACCACTCTCTACAATAATTGTCATGGAAAAAATACTTAGAATCATAGAATACCATTGGTGTAACTTTTCCTTTACATCAATCGTCATTATTACATAAACCCTAATTGTAGCACTCAATATACTACTCTTGAGAATTTGTTGCTCTTTATCCATTGCACCAAGTCTGAAATATTCATTATCATTTTAACACATCATTGTTAGCTATAAATACACATATATTTCATACACTTCTTGGTTTATCTTCTAATTTATTACAAAATAGTTTAAAATAGTCAAAGTTGGCTTAACTATAATCAAACAAGCCTCAAAGATGTCCCAATACTATAACAAGTTCTAATAATGCACCTAAACACCATGATCAAGTGTTCTATTTTTATAAGTGCAAACATAGCAAACAAATTTTGGTACCTAAAGAATTAGAAGAGTCCCCTATAACCTCCCATCCACTAGTTACTTACATGATTAGGTAAACTTTACCTAACATGTGAATGCAATTATAAGTCCTCAAGGATTCAAACCTAGATTGCATGAGCAAAAATATAATAATTGAACTTAGAGGAGGTGAAAGGAAAGCTTGGGTGTGCGAATACTGTGTGCAGGGTTTGTGGGATGCTCCCATGTAGTCGTGGAGGAGGCTTGGCCCTCCTCTATGAGGGAAGTGTCAGGCTGAGGTACAATCTCTCCTGCCCCTCTTGTTTTATTTCTTTTCGACGGATATTTGATGCTCGCAGCGTGCGTAAATGTTCTTTCCCTTGTCAAAATATTGATTGTTACTTTTGTATGCTCGCCGCGAGAATTCATTAAAATGAATGGGGGAAAAGACCCCCCTAATGGTCATTCTAATCATCAAGATTTAGACCTTGGTGCTTCACAGCCAAGGTGTTTCAGAGATATTGTGGTGGGTGTTAGAGATAACATTCCTAAAGGATCCAATTTCATGGTTAAAAGGGCTAAGTGTGGCAAGTGCAAAAATGGAGAAGAACAAGGTAAGCACATCCCACACTCCCCTAAAAGAGATACCATAATTCTGAATGAAGCTTTACAAAATGCAATTTCCTTCGAAGATAATAAATTGGTTAGCTCTGCTATCTTCTTCACTACGATTGGTGCTAACAAAATACCAACAAGAACTTATATGGATGAATGGTTTAATAATGTTTGGAACAAGAAGTTAGGGTTTCATTTTTATTTATGTAGAATGGTGTTGAAGAGTTTGTTTGTAATTTTATTTAACAACCCCAAAGCATAGGAAACAATAATCAAAAGGCAATTTTGGCAAGTTGGGCTTGAACTATGTTTTGAACCCTATCGTGGGATCCTGAAGCTTTGAACGAAGAGGTTTTGGCCCTTTCAAGCCCTAGGTGGCTTGTAATAAAACAAGTCCCACCAAGGCTCTATAACTTCATCCCACTTATTTTGGAACCCTATGGGAGCATTGTTAGTGTTTATGACACCAAAATGGCATTGCCTCATTCAGATGCAAGAGCCTTAGTATCACTCTACTCAAGGATTGATATCCTTGATGAATTAGAAATCAGAATTAAAAATGCCACATTTAGGTGTCTTGTGGAAACCCTAGGGGGTCTAAATGCCTGCTACCTTTGTCGTAAGGAAGGCCATATACGGAGGAATTTCCCTCTAATTAGGAGGAAAAATAAAGATAAGAACTCAAACAGGAAAACCTATAACTCCCCCCTAGAAATGGGCGTGAAGATAACTCATAAAATATAAATATGGAGAGTGAATTAGAAAATCACTTGGCTAGCAAAGAGACATTAAAAGAAGATAGGATGGAGCCAAACCTAATAACTAATTCCAGTTTGGACTCTGTAATGATTTCTCCATCTTTGGAAAACTCGATGGAAGAACTGAAAGAACCCTTGTTAATGATTGAGAGAGTGGATTCAAGGAATAACAAAGAAGAAAAGATTAACTTAACTGCTCACCAAGATTTTAAAAAGAAAAATGCCCAACGACTTGCAATGGATAAAATAAGATCGAATATATAGTTGGAAAATAATTTTGGAAATAACCACCTTAATGAAGGAGACACCAATGAGTTGTTAGCTGGCAGAATTGCTAATAGCAAGAACAAAAACATTGCTATTTTGGAGAGCCCCCACCCAGGAAAATTATTCTCAGATCCTAATCCTGAGAATACCGCCCCCCCTTCTCAAGAGGGTGCCTTGCATGTTGAACCACCTATCTGTGAGACAAACCAACCTAATATAGGTGGTACTTGTAAAGTAGTGATTGATCCCCTTGCTACTATTTATCTAGTAAGGGATAATGAAAGAGTTGATGAAGTCAAGATTGAAAAGGACCTTCCTAAACATGAAATAGTGGCTTACTCTGGTCTAGAAGAAGGAAATGAAAGTACTCCCATCTTTGAGGAAGTGGTAACTTCAGATGGATGGACATCTCACTATGGAATGGACTCTACATATGACATGGGAGGAATCTCAACTAAGGATATATCATAGAGGGGGGGAGGCTCCCATGGAAATTGCACTCCAAAAAACTAAAAGATACAAAAAAAAAGAAAGGGATGAGAGGCAATGGCTCCTTGGCTAAGGACTCCCCCTTTTGACTAAAGAGAAAAGGAAGAAATACAATGGGGTTATTATACCTCCTACTACCAAAAGGGTTGATCTAGAAAACAAGCTCCCCAAATGTTTTGATAATTTCAAGCCTGAAAAGCAACCCCCCCATCAATCCTTAAAATGGAACTCAACTGCATCTCTTTGAATGTTAGAGGTGTGGAATCTCTAGACATAAAATATATAGTAATAATATTTTTAAACTAGAGGAAAGATAAATAATTTTTCCTCCTCCAAGAAGTGGGAGCTATTGGATTTTCCTTGGAAACAACCCTCAATTGCATTTGGAGGGAGGCCTCCCAGTTTTCCACCAAGCATGAAAAAGGAAAGGTGGGGGGGGGAGGGGGGCAGTCATCCTGTTGAACAAGGATTGGCTTAATTTGTAGTGGAGTTAGGAGTTTCCCCTTGCAATAGGGCAGTTTGGATCACCATCAAGAAGGATGAAACCAGATTTGGTGTATGCTCTATCTATGCTCCTAATGAGTACAAAGAGAGAAGTACCCTATGGAATTGGTTATGTAGCTTACATGATATCCCTTGGATTCTGGGGGGGACTTTAACCTTGTTGAAAGGAGTGAGGACAAATGGGGAGGAATGAGTTTGGATTGGAAAGGAAATGAGAAGTTTTTCTGGAAAAGAATGAAAGGTAATTTTAATGAATTTTGAAGACCCAATTGGTGGTCAAAAGAAAGATTGCTCGGGCATATGGTTCACATGGTATAATGCTCGAAAGGGTGGGAGAATAATTTATATTAGGTTGGACATATTTTACCTGAATAAGGATTTCTTCTCTGTTCAGCCTGTGAAAGAAGGATGTAAAGTGGAAGTTAAATCCCTTATACCCTCTCTGGCCATCACCTCTTTAGAGTAAAGGCCAAGCTCAAAGATGGCCAACCGAGAGTCAAAGGAGCTAGTGAAAATTTCTTGCTCAATACTAGCCTTCTCTTGGATGGAGATTGCAAGGAAGCTATTGAATCCCTAAGGGCTATCAATAAATGGATGCACAAAGATGTGGGCGCTATTGAAAGATAGGAATTAAATGTGCAAGGGTGGAGGCAGTTGTTCCAAACAATAGGCAAGAAAAAATATTTGCATAGGAGGAAAGAAAAAATATTAGAGGAGAAACTCCTTGAGATAGAAACCAATCTGCAAGAGAACCCTAAGGATGATGGCTTGCTTGGAAAACTAAACCTGATAAAAAATGATCTGAGAAGGCTACAGACAGTGAAAGTGACGGGATTAAAGGTGAGATCCAAGATGAATTGGATTGAGAACAATGATAAGGGCTCAAATTTTTTCTTTAGGTACATCAGGGAAAGATAGGCTAGAGGGTAGATTGAACAGATCAGCACTGATGGTTTCATCTTGTCTAGTCAAGAGGAAATAAGGCTACAATTTTACAACTTCTATAAGGGTTTGTTCTCATCTGAGGGGGATAGTGGAGATTGTCTTAAAACTAGGGAGCATGTAAAACTTTTCATTCCCAAAAAGGTCAGTGTTGCAGATGCTAGGAAGCTAGGCAGTGGTCTCTCAAAAGAGGAGATCAAACAAGCCATCATCTCCTTGAAGAATGATAAAACCCTGGGAGGATGGACTTCCTGTTGAATAAAACCTTCAGTGAATGGTTATGTGAGGGCCTACATGAAGTCTATAGTGAATCTCTGGAAAGAGGGTCCTTGGGAAAATAAATAAACAAGGGAGTCATCAAATTGATTCCAAAGGAAGGTGATCAATCGCTAGTTAAAAATTGGAGACTAATCACACTACTCAATGTTTCCTATAAAATCTTGGACAAAATTATCGCTGATAGGCTATCAGGCATCCTACCATCATTTATAAACACATCTCAAATTAGCTTTATAAAGGAAAAATATATCTTGGAAAACCTTGTTACCAGTTGGGAAGCCATGGAATGGGCTAGGTAGACTAGGCAAGGGGCAACAATGCTCCTGTTGGACTTTGAGAAGGCATATGATAGAATGGAATGGGACTTTGTATTTATGGTCATGGAAACATTTGGATTCCCTAGATCATTTTGTGATATGGTCAACACCTTATTCAAGGGCACAATTGCACAAATTGATGTGAATGGTATCCTCACAAAAGAGATCACCCTTAAGAGATCAATTAGATAGGGGTGCCCCTTGGCCCTAACACTCTTTATGATAGCATCTAATGCCCTACACTATTTACTATGAAATGACTGGAACATTCCTAGGGTGAAGGGTATAACCCTACTAAACAATAATCAACTTATCAACACTTAGTTTGCTGATGACATAACCCTTCTTATTCAACTTGAGGAAATGAACATGATCAACCTTATGGATAAATTGAAAACCCTCTATCAGGCCTTTGGGGAAAAGGTTTCACTTGCTAAATCTTGCATGCTAGGTTGGTCGGAGGCACCACCAAATTGGCTAAGGAATTACAACTTGCAATGCCCCCCCCTCCCCCAACAATAAACTGGTAAGGTACCTTGGAATACCTTTTTTCTGTAGAGCCCAATCTAAGAGAGATGTGGAACTAAATTAAGGAAAATATTGAAAAGAAATTAGATAAATGGAATAGAAAATTCTTGTCTCTAGTTGGAAGAACACAAAATCTATCAAAAAATTTTGTCTTCTTACACTATCTACTTTACTTCAATTTGGTTTTTCAACTACTATATATCAGATTAATGAAGTTAGAAAAAGATAAGGAAATTTTTGTGGTCGATGGGAAGGGGAAAAGGAAGAAGCACGATGTCAGATGAGAGTGATGTTGCATCACAAAAGAAAGAGGTGGATTAGGCCTCAAGGACCTGAGGCTGCAAGGAATTGCTCTGGCCTCCAAGTGGATACTAAGATCTTTGGAAGGAGATGAACCTTGGAACCTTGGAACCTCCTCCCCATGTGTGATATCCTCACTTGTGATCATCCTATCTCACCCGCAGGATCCATGGTTTTCAAGACCATCTAGAGAGCATGGGAAGTAGTCAAATGAAATATTACTAATTTCCACTTCATCAAAGATGGGAATAAAACCATAATGGGGCATAGATCCATTTGGTGGAATTTAAAGCACAAAAATAAACCCCTGGCCTTACTACAAGGCTGTTCCACAAAGGCCTGGGTACAAAAGGAGATCAAATACCTTAATGATATTCTTAGAGATGGATATCTTAAGGACTGAGATGAATTAAAAATGGAACATGATCTCCCTCCAAGTAATTGGAGAACATATAAAATGATTAGAGAGGCATGTAGAGGGGTTCAATTCCCAGTAGAATAATCTACTGATAATCATGAATACCTTGATTAGAAATGGAAGAATGTTAAAAATATATAGAGCATTAATGTCAAAATAGTCTATTCCACTCTAACTGAACATATTGATCTAACAAAACATGTTAATAAGGTATGGAACCTCAATCTAAGAAGAGAACAATGATAGAAGATCCTGGAAATGAATTGGCTAGCTTCAGATGGTTGTTGTTGCTACAAAAACTCCCTTATAAAGTTGCTCACAATGACGTTGATCTATGCAGTCTTTGCAGAGTCCTTGAGACTGTGAATTGTATCTTTTTTTACTATATTTTTTCCAAAGAACTATGGAGACTCTTTTGCAATAAAATAAATATCTGGATTGATAATAATAGACCACGCCCCACAAAAAAATTGTTGATGTTGGCAATAAAATGAACAAGGAATGTATTCTTCTATGGATGTGCATATCTACTGAAATTTTATGGTCTATTTGGAAGCCCCAGAATAATGAAAAATTTGAGGGGGAAGGAGGGTGTTTTCTGAGTCTTTTAGAAGACTCACACTTCACAACTTTGCTATGCAGGTCTACATCACAGTTGCTCCAGGTCTAAGGAGAAGCTATGAAACTTTCTAGAAATCAGGAAAGTTGACATTGACATCATGGATGCTAGGTATAATCGCATGTGGGAAGGTCACCCTACCATGGAGATCTTCCTAAAGGAACTTGAAGTAATTCAAAATGAATTCAATAAGAAGGATACAGTCATAGAGGAGGTAAATGCAGAAGAACATGATGCAACACTTTCTCTTGTTACCATAAAAGCTGCTACACCAAAGGGAGCTGCCAACGGATGGTGACTTAGTCAACCAATCTATGCAAATATACAGATTTTTGTTCAAGCAAATATTGTTTATTAATGCAAGTTATAAGGCACAGGTCAAGGGTAACCCCAGATTTTGTATGCAAGAAAGGGGTCAATTTTGTATGTGAATCTCTTTTGTACATGGGATACTTTGCTGTATATGGGTGTATGGGAATCTCTTTTGTAAATTTTGTGCTCTGTTCTTGTAGTCAGTTGGGTTTGTAAATGGGGTTGTATATGGCTTGCCTGGGTAAATGTAGATGATGGAAAAGGGTCTAATAATAATTGATGCTCTGTAATGGAGGATACTAGCCTGTCTCAAGCTAAGGTAGTGATCTATATGTAAACAGTCTCATGAATCCTATTAATTCCACTATATCTAATATAAAAAAATGTAGGTTGCACGTTGACAAATAACCGATATATCTAATCCCAAGGAATAATAAATTAATATATTTTAACAAACTTGTTACATGGGTTAGTGGTTGTTACATCATCTTTTTATGACTCACAAACTTTCTTTATAATCAAGTATTGTTTTAATATATTTTTATTGTTTATATTAAACGACATAATTATTTGTTAGATTTGGATTAAGGGTATTGACAAGCTTCCTATCCTCTAGACTTAACAATTACATAATTAATATTCAATTAAAAATCAAAGAATAATAAATTAATATATTTTAACATACTTGTTACATGAGTTTGTGGTTGCTACATCATCTTTTTATGACTCACAAACTTTCTTTATAATCAATCATTAATATATTTTTTATTGTTTATATTAAAGAATATAATTATATGTTAGATTTGGGTTAAAAATATTGACGAGCTTCCTATCCTCTAGACTTAACAATTACATAATTAATATTAAATTAAAAAAAAAAAACTTCACAAGTCTTCTCTTGACTTTAGTCCAAAAGATAAATAAAACTTATTAAAGGAAAAATAGAGGATATGAATGAAAACAAATAATGCTGATGAAGACTTAGGCTAATGCCATAAATACATATACAAACATCAGTGGGACTAATCATATTAGAAAATAATTGAAGAGAGAACAATAACTATGCACCATGGGATTCAGTTCCATGAAAGGACCGATAGAATTATCGACGTAAAATTCAAGTACAGAGACCTGGACCGCCATTTTAATTAAGGATTATTTGATGGAAGTGTGAAATACTCGATCAAAGAGGTTCCCAAAAAGCATTGTGGGAAGAAAGCGTAGCGTATGGATATCTTAAAACCAACATGTTTATTTCTGTGCAGTAGTAGACAGTTGCACCGTGTGACAGGTTTTCGTACTGTTTACTTTTGCTTTCTAGAATTAAGGGATTATCTAAAAAGAAGTGAAATTGTCCCCGTGGAATCTACAAACCCTAGCATCGGTATAAACTTTTCCAGGCCTGCACAGATATCCCTCGTTGGGAGCACAATGCCGATCTTCTTCACATATGCAAAGCCCTTCCAACGCACACCCGTCCTGCTTTTCGACCTTTACCATCCCGCGCAGTATCTCATCCGACCAATCACTGGAGAAGAGTCCGTCCGGATCGTATTTCTTCATCACCCGTAGAAACTTAGGGACATTGGGGTACTTGGCAGCGGCGCCATGGAAGGCAATTTTTCTGTTTTTGGCCCAGTGAGGGCGCGCCCCGTGCTTGAAGAAAGCCATCTGCTCGATCTCCTCCCATGTGTCTTCGTTAAGCCTCGGAGTTGATGCGCTATCCGCCCGGAAGTAATTGAAATCGATTACCACAGAATCCTCCGGCTGCCCCAAATAGGCGCTGGATCCTCTGATAAAGCGTATCAGAAACCCGTTGTAAAGCTCTATTCCGCACAGCGATTGGGGGTTTATGTCCCGCAACTTCTTCACGTCTGAAATGAAGGCCTTGATTTTGGAGAGGCTGAAAATGGCGGTGGTCTCGTAGAAGAAGAGGCCCCTGATTCGGGGGTCCCAAGGGCACGCGTCTACCAGATCGGCAGATGACGATTTGTAGCAGGAGCCCGATGTCTGCATTTTGTTTTGGTAACCCACCACAGGGTATTTTGTGAAAAGCAAATCGTTGTTCTTTAGTCCATTTGCTAGTGCGAGCTTTGAGTCGACGATTAGTTTGGCCTCTTTGCATTTCCCTGCGCTGTTCTTTGCCTTCTCCAACATCTTCTCTGCATTCACAACAAAAAGAAAAAAGAAAAATCAAATTTTAATTGGAAGGAGATTTTCTAAATCAGGTACGAGAAGAATAAGGATATAGATTGCACAGTCAACATGATATGGCACCCATTGTTAAGAGTTTGAGCGGTGATTTTGCAGCATTTCTTGGCTAGTGTAGTTGGGAATTGTGTTTGTCTCTTTGCTTTACTGCTGTATCGACTGATAGCAAGGTCGTAATAATTTTAATGGCGAAATTGTGCCCTAAACCGTTGAACTCTGTCATTTAAAATTTTTTCCAGCTGAATGTAATTTTTTAAACTAAGAATATAATATACAACGAATTCAATAAGATCTGCGTAAGAATTTTTTTTATATATTAGTATTGTTTAGTGCACAGAAAGGAAACAATAAATCAGGGTATTTAGAGACATTTTTTTAGTGTGATATTGTTATTAGGATTTATGAATAGTAGTTCATATGAAATTAATGGTTGACTCAACATTCATTGCATTTAGGTGATGTTCACATAGGTAAAGCATCAAGGCTTGTGAGGGATCACTCAATTCCAATATTTCTTATTAATTGATGAACTAAAGGATCTCTATAATGAATGGTTCATAAGACTAACACTTTTTGAAAGTTTTCCAAATGAGGTAGCAAGCTAAGTCGGCTTGATCTTGGGGAAACTCTATGGCTAAGCACGTTTGAGTTGGTGTGCTACTAGGATAGGTGACCTCCTAGAAAGTCATGATGTTTCACACCTATGAGCATCACCTAGATGCAATAAGTGCTAAGTGGATCATTATTCTCATGAGAGATGGACTCATGTGAATTACTACTCATAAAATATGGGTCAATGAATTTGACTCAATAACTACATTATTAAATCCAAATAGCAATATCATAATTCACATGTTGTAGAAAATACCTCGTACTTCTCAATTGATGCGCTGAATGAACTCTATAGTGTGGTTTATAAAGCACAACACTCGCTAAAGGTTTTGCAAATGGGGTGGCAAACTAAGTGGGCTTGATTTTGGGAAAAACTCCATGGTAAAACACATTTGAATTGGAGTAGTACTGGGATGGGTGGCCTACTAGAAGTCTTAATACTTCACCCTTATGTGCATCACCTAAATGCAATGAGTGCTAAGTGGACCATTAATTCTCATGAGATAGGGTTCGTGTGAACCAATTCATGAAATATGGATCAATGAGTTTGACTCAAAAACTACACAACCAAATCCTAATAGCAATGTCATGATCATGATATTCGTCTTTTAAGATATGCAATGTGTCTTCGTAAAAAACAAATATACATAAGATTTGAAATTCAAACAATTTTAAAATTAAAACTTACAATATTTTTAGAAGCAGATAGTAAAAAAAAGATTCGAGATCATAATTCTCCTCTGCATCTTCAAAATCTCAGACTTTAACAGAAATAAGATTTACACAGTCAAATTAAGAAACGTTTCAATCTAACCGTTTCAAGAAAAAAAAATAAAAAATTCCGCCGACCTCCTGTGAGCAACGGCCAGTTTTCGAATTTAAACTCGGGAGGGAAAAACAGTAAAAATATAAAATATGATACCGGTGGTTCTGAGCGCTGCGCTGACAAGGATTGGAGTGGAGCGAAAGCCGATGAAGTCATTTACGCCGTTTCCCTCCGCCGCCACGGGGGCGCGATCGTCCATTTTGTACACCACTCGCCGCTGATACGGATACCACGTCATATCTCCGAATTCGTGGGCACCTGCAAACGCCATGATTTCTTCTTCCACATCCTCATCCTCCTTCACCACGTTCGTAACATTCCGTTTGAACAGAGCCTCCACCCTCACCGTCACCTGCAGACGTGTAAATCCCAGTCCAAATCTACAGCAATCAAACAGAGCAAAATAAATTCAAAGGTCCAGGTCATCTGCGAACCTTTGATACGACTCCGAGAACACCAAGAGACACCTTGGCGGCATTGAGATCGGGATCTCCTTCCCTCAGGGTAACGACTCTGGCGTATCCTTGCCGTTGAGAAGCAGGAACGACCAAGCGGAGGGACACAACGTATTCGTGCAGGGCTCCTCCGCGGCCCCAAAGGGAGCTCCCATGTGACCCGGTGCTGAGTAGCCCGCCCAGGCTGAGGCCCTCCCAGTAGGGCGCAGCCAACAGGGCCAAACCAGACGCCGCCGCCGCATTAATAACTTCCCGCAGTCCCACTCCACTGTCAGCCGTTACAGTCAGCTTATCTCTGTCCACCACAATCTCCTTGTTATAATCCCGAGTACTGATGACAATTCCGGTGCCGTCGCCGGAACCGGGACAGACTAATTTGGGAATGGTGTGAGAGAATCCGCTGACAACCTTCATCTTTAATTTATTCTGAGCGCCGTAGGCAACTGCGTGCAGAATCTCATCTTCTGAAGTAGGGAAGAAAGCAGTGGAGGCGTTGCAGGGTATTCGGTCGGGCCAGGGATCATAAGCGCTGCGCACGCTGCACGATGAATTCCCAGTTTTGCAGGTGACAGGCGGAGCAGGCGGCATGCCAAGGCATTTACACGCTACCAGCACAAGCTGAAGAAGAAAAAAGCTGCATTTTCTTCCATTTACGCATTTAGACATAGTTTTCCGAATGTGCTGTGTAACTCGAATTTGGGGGTCGAGGGTTTCTGAAATCCCCAGAGAAACGCCCCCTTTACTGTTGGGACAGCAGAGGGAGCGGCGAAATAGACTTGTACGGCACGACTGAATTCGAAGCTGAAAGTGGAAGGCACGCGCACGGCACCCTCTAATGTGAAAGGGAAAGAATACCAGATAATAAATAATATAGGCACAGTGTGCTCGTGAATAGCAATCTGCATAGCGTAAGTCCACACAGGGGTTGTAAAGCACAAGATTTTTCTAGTTTTTTAGTTGGATATTCTATTATGAGTTTTGGTTGAAAGTTTTTGGGTTTTATAGGAACATCAGTTTTAGAATGAAATCTTTTTGGCTGACAGTTAAAGATTAGGTACTATCCATTCTGTCAAATTTGTTTACACACCATTCAAGCACTATCATTTATGGGTTGAATATATTGCTATTGGAACTTGACTTTTAACTGGAATCTTGGTATTAGAACATAACTTTTAGACTGAAATCTATTTGATTAAGAGTTAGAGATTAAATGTATTATCCATTCTCTTATTGTTCAAATTTGTCTATGCACGATTTAAGCACCATCATTTATGGGGTTTGGATATATTGCTATTGGAACATGACTTTTAGACTGAAATCTCTTTGGTTGAGAGTTAGAGATTAAAGGTATTATCCATTCTGCTATTGCTCAGGCACGATCCAACCAAGTTTGGACACACTACTACATTAAGGGGTATTTTAAGACAATAATTTAAGACAATATGTTTTTAATTTTCTAATTGTCTTAAGTTAAGACAATAAAAAAAAACTTTTTCTAAAATAATGATTTTATTTCCCTTCCTACACTTTCCTTTCCCGCGTCATTTTTCATTTCCCTCCTAAAATGCATATTCCTTTTCGTTGGAGGCTGTGTTGCGGACAGTGAACTGGGCAGTGAATACAGTGTTTACCAGCTTGGGGGCAGTGTCACCAGCATAGAAGGCAGCATAGAAGGCAACACTTTTCAGGAGGTGGGGACAACCTGATATCAGGTGGCAAAGCAGAAACAGGCTGGGACCACAGAGAAGACAAAACAGAAAAAAGGGGTTTGTCTTCTGTGGCTTCCTCTATTTTCTGTTTCCTTGTTTTTTGTTTTTTTTAGTTTGTTATTAGTTCGAGGACAATAGCACATGGGTTGCTTTGTTTTCTATTCAGTGATTCTTCATATATATATTAACCCTTTGTTTTCTGTTCTATTAAACATCACGTATTTACCATGGTCCTCGAGAAATTTGACTCTTAGTGTTTACCCTGTCAAACAGTTTTCATACCCTCTTTATGCTTCCGCATTTTAGATGCATACTTCCTGATAAACGTTGTGGACTTCAGATTTACTCCTGTCAACTGCTATTGCCTGAAAATTTCTAAAGCACTTTCAACAAATACATTTTGTGCGTATCCTACAGTTATTGCATTCCAAGAGACCACATTTCTTTGAGGCATTATTTCTAACAGGTCACACGCCTTGTCTGTGCTTCCACCACATTTTTTTGAGGCATTATTTCTAACAGTTCGTACGCCTTGTCTGTGCTTCCACCCTCTCTCGTTTCCGTGCTTAGGCTCTGTTTTTAGGCTCTATTTTTTTGCTTCTCTCATTTCTGTGCTTAGGCTCTGTTTTTAGGCTCTGTTTTTTGCTCCTCTCTCATTTTTGTGCTTAGGCTCTGCTTTTTGCTCTTTGATCCCAAAGGCTAGTTTGGGTGGGTGAGTCGTTTAGATTGCAGTGTATACGACAATGATATGGTTTGTTAATAAGTGCGAGAGAATGCATGGCAGCTGATCCCAACTGTCTACACTCTATACCGAGTCCTTTCTCTCATCTCCACTCCTCTCGGTAGGTTGTTGGTTGGTTTCATAACTTTCATTCCATCTCTTCTTATTCTTCCCACTCTAGTCTCTCTTCCGCATCAAAATTGTTGTCGCAGTGGATCGAAGGTTTTATAGGTGTGTTGTCTGCCATTGTAGTGGGTAGGATATCAGGTGAGGATCAGAGAAAAACAGGATGGCCATGGGGAACGCATCAGAGAAGCACTTTCAACAAATACATTTTGTGCGTATCCTACAGTTATTGCATTCCAAGAGACCACATTTCTTTGAGGCATTATTTCTAACAGGTCACACGCCTTGTCTGTGCTTCCACCACATTTCTTTGAGGCATTATTTCTAACAGTTCGTACGCTGTCAACTGCTATTGCCTGAAAATTTCTAAAGCACTTTCAACAAATGCATTTTGTGCGTATCCTACAGTTATTGCATTCCAAGAGACCACATTTCTTTGAGGCATTATTTCTAACAGGTCACACACCTTGTCTGTGCTTCCACCACATTTTTTTGAGGCATTATTTCTAACAGTTCGTACGCCTTGTCTGTGCTTCCACCCTCTCTCGTTTCCGTGCTTAGGCTCTGTTTTTAGGCTCTATTTTTTTGCTTCTCTCATTTCTGTGCTTAGGCTCTGTTTTTAGGCTCTGTTTTTTGCTCCTCTCTCATTTTTGTGCTTAGGCTCTGCGTTTTGCTCTTTGATCCCAAAGGTGGGGTTGGATTATCCTTGGCATCAAGAAGATATACGTACACCATTCCGAAGGAGCAACTAAACATGGGTATGGGACCAAATACCCATAACAGCATAACTTAACTCCTGCTTTCATCAATAGCTCGGCTATATATTGTATGAACGTTTTAGCCGAAACCTGTCTCACACTCCCGTGAAACCATTTTTCCAGGTTGTTTGACAGCTGCAGCATAAAATTTCTGGTAGACTTTATGCACCATAAATGAAACCTTATCCTTCCGAACTAACCTCCACTTCCACAATGCAGTTAATGATGTATGAATGCCAAAATCGATCATGTTATTTTACTCTATCAAATTCACTGAGTAAAGTTCACTACTCCACTAGGTACTCTTGGTTTCGTGCATGTATTTGGAGTAAATGCGATAAATGCTCTTAGCTGTAGCCATTCAGTCGGTTGCATTAATTAGCTTCTCATCACTGCCTAACTTGATTAAAGTGGATTTCAAAACAGACTTGCATAACACCTGCACAAGATCACAAACAAAAGATCAAGAGAGAAATACTAGTCACTTGAAGAACATCAAAGATCACAGGCAAAAGATCAGAGGAATAACAATCAACTAAAGTGCACCAATTAGTAATTCTACATTCCCTGATTTCCAGTATTTAGCTGTTGCATACTGCCAAAAATATGTTACTTCAGTTGTCTGCATAGCTTTTAAAGAAAATAATGAGAAAATATATTTTAAATAACGCGATACCAAAAATTCCCCTTCAAACTTTAGAATTCAATTCATTAAACGGGGAGGTATAAAAGCAAAAAAAGGTTTCAGATCAGTAATTTTTCTAACTAGACTGGAGGGTGCTGAGAATACTTATTGCACGGCTCTGAAGAGAGCCCAAGAGCTTGCTATAGATTTTGGTCCTTGAGGGCATGGTCTCCAGTGCCTTAAACTCAAGCTTCTCCTGCTTTTGAAAGTCCTTGTAAGCCTTCAGCGCCATTGGTATTTCTTCATAGTGAACAAACATATATGCATTATTTCCCTTAATGCGAGGCTTTAAGGCCTCAAATAGGGTGCCCTCAATAGTTTAGATCACAAGCCTGTTCTTAATCACAAGTAGCTTAGTAGACTCTGGAAGGCACTTCCTCAAGTTAGTAAATTGTTTCACTGTTAGGTCCTTATATCGTATCCTTGCTATAAGGTGACAATTCTCTACCTGCTTTTTCACATCGCCAACAATTTCTTCCTTCATGTTCTTCGTTAGGGCACATTGTAGACTCTCACTGCACTTGAAGTGAGGATTGCCCTATCCATGCGAGAGGCTTCTCTGAGGGAATAACGATGCCCAATGCGAGGAGAATTGTCTTTGTCTTTTCTCTTTGAATTGAGAGAAAAGATGGAGAACTAAATATGTTGGTTCTATTTAATCTTAGTAAACATGCATACAAACAAATGGAACTTAGTCAAGGCAGGTGGCTTGTTTAACTGTTCCCATGCAACTGCATGTCACCACCACTTGTTTGTTTTTCTTTTTTTAATAACCGTTCCTATGCACCTGTCGGATTATAGACAAGACCTACCAGCATTTCATTCATTTCTATGGTTTCCAATTACTTATTTTTGATAATAATTGGCATTACAACTGAATGGCAGAGTACAATCTATTTTAATAATAATTTGTAAAAGTCTATTTGTTGTCGGTTTAAATACAATACACTGTATAATTTATAAATATGTATACACAATTTTTATATGAAAAAGAGTAATTCGTAATTGAATCATTATGTTAGGTACATAATCAATAGAAAATTGCCACATCTCTAGAAACCTGATCTCTTCAAAGGATCTATCCAAAGTAAAAATTTAGAACATAACATGTGAGGTTGACACCAGCAAGTACAACTATACATGCAACATTCAAACGAGTATTGCCCATGTTAGATCAAGCAGGTGTATATGTAAAAATGCGACATTGAAAACAATATATAAATACTTGAAACCAAATGTAGATGATTAAAAGAAGCATTAACTGGAAAGTTATCTAAACCAACTTACAAAATGGAGAGAGAATAATGATAAACCCAATTGGATAGAGGAAAAATGTTGTCTTGTCCAAGAAAGGCAACACTATGACACAAGAAACAATGTCAGGAGAGCCATATCATAGAAAAATTAAAAAGAATGTCAGTTTAGTAAAACTTGATTTTTTGGTCCAAAGAAACTTACCATCATATCCGAGGAAGTTCAAGTAATGGTAGTAAGATAGAGCTACCACAAAGAGTAGATTTGATAGTAAAACAGGAACAAAACCATCCGCAAGAAGCAATGGTCAAAGAAAATATTGAATAACTGCAGGACAGAACACAATTATACTCAAGAAAAATGTTTCTATCTAATAATGGCAAACGAACTAAACCTTGTCCTCCAAGAAACGGATGCGAGACAAATATAGTTCATCACAGTAGGATTAAATGCAGAATTATACAATCAAGAACATGATCTTTAAATATTTATATGGCAGAGGGAATGCTCCATGTCATAGATGCACAGGTCTTTAGCCAGGAATTCTTCATATTCCACCAGCATTCCACTGATCAGATGGAACTAGAGGGCCACTATCACTGGCTTCTACAGCTTATTATTATGGTGGGTCTGTTGTCTATTGTTTGGAACTTCAGCTTAGTTGTAGTTTTGTGGTGGCCATGGTGAGGTCTGTGTCAATTCTGTCTCAGGAAATATGGCTCTTACACATGCCTTATATGCTCTGGATCCCTGGCTGTATTCCAAAGGGCTGTGAAATGCAGCATGATTGGAATTTGGGCCATGGTGTTGTGTTTTGTATGGATGACAAGGCCACTCGCAGGGCTAAAGCTCTGGCTAATTTGCAGTTCAGTCGGTATTTGGCCATTCTGATTTAGTCACAATCTGTATATCATAATGTTGAGATTCTATGGTGAAAATGGCATTTGCAAGCCTATTAACGGAGTTGCAGGAAGGTATTTGAGATGGGTGAAGGGCAGGGGCGACATTCACAGAGCTCTATTGATTTGGTGATTGGCCATGATGAAGATGATTTGGCTGTGGAAAGATAATGCGTGCTGGTTTACAATCATTCATCAGTTGTTTAGAGTTATACTTGGTGTGTACATGGTTTGTATAGACATTTGAACTTAGACGTTGCAGGATTCTTTGTTTGGAACATTGGGAAATGTTTCTCTGTATGCTGTTGTAATGAAGGGCTTTTTGTATTTGTGGATTATATTTTTTTATTAGCTCAGCAAAATGAGAAATGTTGTAGTCTACAAAATTTGAAAACAATAACACAGGCTTGAGTCAATTTAATTCGATTTAATTGATGAATATATCATGTTGTTTGGTAGTCCAAACCACAGCAACAAAAATATTTTGGGGAATAAATTTGCAAACCAAAAGTATAAGATTTATCAAAAAAATTGGGAAAATTTTGGATTAAAAACAAAAAAGCAAAAAATTGCAGAACAAAAGATAAAAACTATCTTTTTTGAAATTGAAAGGCATTTCCATAGCATAGAGATATAGAAAGCAAATAAAATAAAGAGTTTTAACTAATGAAATGTAGAAAATAGATTTTTGTAGTTTACATTCATATCGTTGATTACATTCATTGCATTGCACATCTTTCAAACTGAAAAATTACTTCACATTGCATAACTAATAACTAGATGCTGATAGATGACAAAATTACAATATAGTTTTTTTACAAAGTCAACCTAAGCAGTTATGCAATTACTTCACATTGCATAATATCAACTAGAAATGACTGCCAATTGCATTAGCTTAATCTGTAGCATTCCACTTGAGACATATTCTTTGAGGCATTTTTCAGTTCACTACCATGTCTATTCTATGACATTTTCATACATGTCTACCAAAGCATTTTATCAAATAGTTTATTGCCTTGTCATACTACAACATTTTTCATACATGTCTACAAGCATTTTATCAACAGTTCTGCCTTTAACATATGGCTAAAATACAAAATAGGGTGTTTCAAAACAAACTATGGATGCTTGGAAAAAATCTCAAAAGCTAATAGTAGAAAAAACATTAGCATGCGACAAGGCTGATTAGGCCTTGAAAAAAATCACCTTGAAGAAAATATGGTCTCTATAGTGATGGAATGCCGCAGTGATTGTTGCTAAAGACAATGAGTTGTATGGCATTCATCCACCATCTTTGAGAACCTACATTTCTTTAGGCATCTTTTCCAAGCGGTTCAGCACTTGCTAGCACATATAACAAAACCTAAAAGCAATTGATTTAGAACTCAAGCTATGGATGCTTGGAAAAAATCTGTCAGAAGCATAATAGTAAGCAATAGCATAGACAAGGCAATGGATTGTTTGAAAAAATTCCTCAAAGAAATGTGGTCTCATGGTGATGGAAGGCCATGACAAGCCATCAACAAGGCAATGAACTATTTGAAAAAATGCCTCAAAGAAATGTGTGGTCTCATCATGAAACCACATTTCTTTGAGGCATTTTTTCAGACAGTTCATTGCCTTGTCTATGCTACCACATTTTTCATACATGTCCACCAAAGCATTTTATCAAACAATTCATTGCCTTGCTGCTATGGCTAAAATCCTAAAACAAGTGCTTTCGAACAAGCTATGGATGCTTGGAAAAATTCTATCAAAGCATAATAGTAAGCATAATTGATGATACATATTTTGAGAAGTATACACATGATATACCCAATACCTCTAGTGATAAAATTATGGATCTAATACATTACGTGGTAAAACTACATCTTCCTTAATCCTTCATGGCATTATTATACCTTGTGACGATGATATGCCTAGTGAACATATCCTTTATAAATCTCATGATAGATTTCCTTGTTTACTTATGGATTTTCCTACTTGTGTCTATTCATCTTTCCCCAAATCCTAGTGATAAATTGATATACATATTCTACCTTTAGATTAGTTTGCAAGTACTTCTTAACTATCTTGTGGCTTATGATATATTGATGAAATATTTAGTGATGGACATGATGAGTTTTTTAATCTTCCCTTGACAATTTTTATGACTATTTTTATTACACACTCTTTTGGTTTAGGTGTAGGTTTGGTTTGCTTCTCATGCTATAATTAATTTAAATCCATGTATTTTAGGTTATTCCACATCACCAATTCATAATCAATTTCTATGTAAGTTTTAATCAAATCTTCTTCTTTTTTAATTGTTTAGGCTATATTTTAGAATAATTTTATGGTTTTTTTTTTGGGATACATGTTTTCATATATTTCAATATCTATTTACGTAATTATCCTAACTAACATCTACACACTTTTCTTTGTAGCTTTCTATTAGGTTGTTTTGTTGGTGTCTATTGGAAATGGCAGACCAGGTATTTATGTTGTTTTTGGTACTTGCAATATCATTTTAATGAAATGAAATACTAAACTAGGATTTAATAGGTAACACATATAGTAATATTTAATATCATTTTTATGATCATAAGATTGGACTAGTTAGTGATTAAAAAACATATGTTTTATAGTTTTAGAGTCATTTTCATCTTTGGTGTAGGTGTCGCATCGTACTACTATAAGAACAAAATTTCTTCAACCTCCAATGTTGTTGCTATGCATCCACATTGCAAATGTCCAAAAACGGGTGATCCAAGAACAAGAAAATGCACTTAAAACTTTGTAGATTCTAGAAAAAAATGACTAAAACTTTTCCACTTTTGTGTATCTCAACTTAAAGCCATGTTTTCAAAGTTTTGAATTTCTTAAGTTGTAACATATCATGCACCTAAGAGTCATGTTCTCCTAAAAAAAGAAGTAATACTCGAGTTAAAAGTTGTACTCTTATTGTTGATATTATGTGGTGCATTCAGGGAAATAACACATCATCATCATCTGAATATTCAGATGAAAGGGTAGCAAGACCTGCTCCAGGGACAGATGAATATTTCAATGAAATGATATATTGTACTTGCAAAAGGTGCCAAAATAGGAAACTAAAGAAGCGACGACTTGTTGGTATCCATAGATTGAAGTATGGAGTTTATATAGAAGAGGTACACTATAATTAATAAATTATTATTCTTATAATAAATAAATATGCATATTATTTAATAGATTATTATTGATCATTTCAATTGATTTTTTGATAAAAAGACGCTTCCAATTCCCAATATTCTTGAAGAACCAATGGATTTCGTTGATGATAGTCATTCTCAAGATGAAGAACAAGACACATTTATGGATGAAACCACTTCGCAGATAAATGAGGCTGGTGTCAATGAATTTCTCCAAGACTTCTACACATCTTCTGAAGAAGTTATTGATTCACCCCTAGCTCAGTTGGCTAGGACACCTCTTTTCCCAAATGCAGATACTTCTATATTGGCAACACTTATGTTGTTGAACTTGAAGGTTACACATGGATTGACAAACACATTTTTTACTGATATATTAAGGTAGGATTTGATATTACTATAAATTAATGATCTAAATGTCTTGAAAGTTTCAAATATTGTGTATACTTATAAAAAATAATTTGTTGTCTCATGTAGACTTTTGGCAAACAAAATACTTCCAAAGGACAATAAGTTGCCCCATTCTCATAGAGAAGTATCTTCAGTGATGAAAGATATTGGAATGGAGTACAATACATATGATGCATGTCCAAATGACCATATATTGTACTATGGAAAGAATACAGATTTGCAACAATGCCCAGTGTGTCACACAAATAGGTATCGTCAAGATCAAGTATCCAAGAAGGTTCCTTATAAAGTACTTCGTCACATTCCACTAAAGCCAAGGTTTGAGAGGATGTTCAAATGCAAGGAGTTGGCAAAATATATGCAT
>VDFB02000003.1:139500591-139569238 GCA_007258455.2 Sequoia sempervirens | reverse complement strand
AAAGTCATCAGCCACATACCCCCATAATATTGCCACTTTTTGGCGCACCATGATCCTGCACATACCCAGACCGCCTAGTGCTAAAGTAACTTGTTATTAATGAATCCAATGTAATGGTTGAGGTTGAAAAATCACTTGATGAAGAGCTACTTATACTAGAGAATAAATAGTCCCAATTGTATAAAATGGATAGGGTTTAGTTTGAGGAGCTATTAAGAAAAATATTATTATATGATCATCCAAAATTTCATAATAAATGGCTAGAAGACATAAGTATACAATAAAGGAATTGAAGGCTTGCAAGAGAACTTACAACACTCTCCAAGAGAGGATACTAGAAATAAAGGAGGTTTTGGAATAGGTCAAGAGCAGTCTCTTCAATAATAGATTACAAGTTCAATATATAGGCCCTCCCAGCCTTAATAATGTCTATTGAACTTGTATATTTACACTATAATAATTAATATGGGCAAGGATTTTTCCCTTTTGTTTATTTTGGTGTCCATATTGACCACCCTCATGTGTCCATGTGTCCTATTCTTTTGGGCTCAATAAAATTAAAATGTATTATAATTTTGGAGCCACAATTTGAGAATAATTGGAACTTGTAAATTTTGGTATTAGGGACCAATTTAAGATTCAGGTCAAATTTTTAATTTTGAATCAGTGCTAAATTCCTCAAGGGAGTATTTATAAAAAAATTGGAGACATTATTATGGACTATTCTTTTGAAACTCTTGGATGCATAGCAAACTACTGAATTTTGAATGCGAGGAATCTTGTTGAAAGTTGTAATCTATCAATTTGAAGTTAATCAAGGGATCATTCCCATTTCTTCTATTTGTTCCCATCTTTGGTGGTGCTATATCTTTGTCTTCTAGTCTTTGAGTTGAATAATTTGGTGAGATCTCAAATTTACTTTACCATAGAGTTAAGTGTAAAATCTACGTATAGAATATGGTGATTTTATGCTTTAAACTCAAAATTATATTTTTTAAATTCTTCAAAATATAACATTTGTAAGTTAAGGTTGTAATAATTATTTTTATGGTATTTTATTTGAAAGATTTTATGATTAGAAAAAAAAAGAATAGTTGATCTATGGAAAGGTTAAAACATTTCTTAAAAATTCTTCTGTAAATTATGATATTTTAGATGGAACATTAGAAAAGAAATAAACCAATTAAATTGTATTCAATTTATGAATCAGAATTAGCCTTCAAGATATGATCAAAATAAATAATAATTAACACCAAATAAAGAACAATTAACATTAAACGATGATTTTCAATTGAAAAAAAAATCTTCTTAAAATAACAGATCAATTTACTCTATCAATAACTAAGCCTAATCAAGTTTACTATAATGAAATTGTCCATGATGTGGATTATTGCATGAATCAATTATATAAATTAAACAAGTGACACAAGCATCAAGTTCCTGCCGAGAGGTAAAAAGCATCTAGCTTTGAGTTAGAAAAAGTAATTAGATAGGAGATAGGAATATAAATGTATTAAATATAGCTAGGAAAGTTTGAAGTAATTTAAAATGGTGCATTAATGTGTGGAATTTTTAGGGTCCATGGGCAACGTGGTCCATAGAGACATGTGAACAGTTAATATGTGTTGATGGATGCGTGCAAAATTGCATTTATGGGTACCATGTATACATGGACTTTTTTATAGCTATACCAATGAATACTTGTATTTTTATGTGTGTATGTATACATTTGCGACAAGAAACATTCTTTATTGTCTTAATCAAGAAGCAAAAATGTATTATTATTTTTTTTAAATTATTAAATGCAAATAATCTGAAACGTTTGTAACAATGCTTGAGCCATCTATGTATACATGTATGCATGTATACATGTATCCACGTGCACATAATGCATAGAAGAGTGAAAAGCATCCTCGGCATCTGAACGAGTCTCAAAGCACAATGAGACTCAACTTGCATTTGCAGTATTAAATGAAAGAAAACAGGAGAAATAAACTACTTATGACCAATGCACAGTTTGTAAAAAAAAAAATTAATAAACCTTTTGTTCCATAAATTCATTAGTCATTTCAATTCAAACAAAGTTTTGATGTAGGAATATTTCTAAAGCATCAAATATCATTTGCAACAATTTACAAAAACATGTGTGTAGGCACTAAAAAAAAATGCATTCTTTACATGACCCATATTTATATGCATGGCAAAACAAAGTTTACCATATCTCTTTTTTTGCTTTTATGTCTATTTGTAAATAAAACTATGTTCAGTCTAATGTTCTAAAACACATGTTACATTAATTAATACAACTGAGTTATTTTAGTTTATCATATCACAATATGCAAGTGCTAGTAGAAACACTAGTGTTAGGTGGAACATTGATAGGGGTAGCTCATTTGAGTGTAAAATTTTCTAAGATTAATCAATCTTTTTTTTAATGTAGTATGAAGGTTACTTCTATATAAAGCTATTGATTTTATTATAAATAAGATTTTAAACTTGTTTATGTAATATGAAAACATATTTTTGTGTATAGAACAATGTAATTATATTACAATAAATTCTTAGATGAATCACTAGAAAGCTATTGATTTTATTATAAACAGGATTTAGAAAAGACGTTTTG
Organism: Sequoia sempervirens; assembly: GCA_007258455.2. Taxonomy (NCBI): domain Eukaryota; kingdom Viridiplantae; phylum Streptophyta; class Pinopsida; order Cupressales; family Cupressaceae; genus Sequoia; species Sequoia sempervirens. The sequence continues at coordinate 139,566,615 of VDFB02000003.1, read as the reverse complement.
AAAAAAACTCTTGAATACAACTCTATGTTAACAATGAGACTCAATTTGCATTTGCAGTATTAAATGAAAGAAAACAAAGAAAATTAACTATTTATTAGCAATGCATATATCGAAGGAGTGCATAAATATATGGATCAATGTAAACATTTATGCATGCATCGATGTGTACATGTTCCCATGTAATTTGGTATGTAAACAAGGATCTATATATGCCTATGTGCATAAAGTTAGAAATGCCAGAAACAATTTGCATTTGAAAGATATACAAAAAAAATTATGATTGAAACAAAAGAATAATACATTATTTTTTTTTGAACAAGTGTATAAAGGATATCTAATGATGTATTTGAATGCATGGATACATGTTAACAATGAGGTTCAACTTGCATTTGCAGTATGAAATGAAAGAAAATAGGAAAAATTAACTATTTATCAGCAATGCATATATCGAAGGAATGCATAAATATATGGATCAATGGAAACATTTATGCATGCATCAATATGTACATGTGCCCATGCAATTTGGTATGTAAACAAGAATCTATATATGCCTGTGTGCATAAAGTTAGAAATGTCAGAAACAATTTGCACTTGAAAGATATACAAAAAACATTTATGATCGAAACAAAAGAATAATACATTATTGTTTTTTGAACAAGTATATAAAGGATATCTAACAATGCATTTGAATGCATGGATACATGTAAATATTTGTTAAATCTGACCATAGATTTTAGCCTCCAAGAAACTGTGATATGTGCTCTTAGTTATCTATAATAAATAGGATTTAGAAAAAACGTTTTGAAAAGAAGTCTTGAATACAACTCTATGTTATGATAGTTATTATCAAAGCCCTCAGTCTTTAATTACATAACCTTGATATTTTCTTCATTTTTTTCTTTGGTATGGTGTGAATTTTGTTGTGATGGATGAAGTTATATTTGAGCTATAGATAGATAAAGATATGTAAGGGTAGTAAAGAAGAATGAGCTATGTAAGTGCAACAAAGAGAAGGAATTGAGAGAATGATGAGATGCAAGTAAGGTATATGAATGCCTTATGACAAGTATTTGATATGGGAGGCAAGGATATGTGAGATTGGATATGAGAATGAATGGAATGTAAATGGTATGAAGTTATCATTTTTGAGTTGTACGCTTAAAATTAAATGCAAGATATAAAAATTTGAATGAGTGAGTTGGATTGAAAGAAAAAAGGAATGCAACAGATTGGTGTGATGCAAGCCAAGCATATAAATGCATTTTGAAATGTATTTGATTTAAGAAGAAATGATGTCCAAGGGTGGAAATGGAAATGAGTGGATTCAATAGGGTATGAAGTGATCTTTTCTTCTAAGAAAGGGTGGAAGAATGTCTATTTTGTTATTGGTTATGCTTTTTAAAATCATCATAGGGCTGAGTGTCTCAATAGAAATACAGAAGAAAGACTGATGTCCAATTTCTCACTCTCCTTCATACTAAACAAAGTGCCAAGATCCTTGAGTTTCCTCAAAATGCAACAAGAGAAGAATAGATATAAAAATATAATGATATTTAAGGATACAAGAGAAGAGAAAAGAAAGAAAAAGTTGTTATGCATATACTATGAAAAGAATAAATACGTGGACTTTTTGATAGATATACCAATGAATACTTGTATTTTTACATGGGTTTATGTATACATTTGTAGTAACAAACGTCCTTTATGACCTTATTTAGGAAGCAAAAATGTATTATTATTTTGTTTGAATTATTAAATGCAAATAATCTTAAACATTTGTAACAATGCTTGAGCCATCTATGTATACATGCATGCATGGATACATGTATCCATGTGCACACAATGCATAGAAGAGTGAAAAGCATCCTTGACATTTGAATGAGAAATTTGAATGGAAAACACTAAAATCGATTAGAAATACAAATTTGTCAAAGCACAATGAGACTCAACTTGCATTTGCAATAGTAAATGAAAGAAAACATGAAAAATGAACTATTTATCACCAATGCATATATCGAAGGAATGCATAAATATATGGATCCATGTAAACATTTATGCATGCATGGATGTATACATGTGTCCATGTAATTTGGTACATAAACAAGAATCTATAAATGCCTGTGTGCATAAAGCTAGAAATGTCAGAAACAATTTGCATTTGAAACATATACATTATTGTTTTTCGAACAAGTGTATAAAGGATATCTAATGATGCATTTGAATGCATGGATACATGTAAATATTTATTAAATCTTATTACACATTTTAGGCTTTAAGAAACTATCATAAACGCTTTTAGGGATCTATAATAAACAAGATTTAGAAAAGACGTTTTGAAAAGAACTCTTGAATACAACTCTATGTTATGATTGTTATTTTCGAAGCCCCCAGTGTTTAATTGCATAACCTTGATATTTTCTTCATCTTTTTCTTTGTTTGGTATGGTGTGAATTTTGTTGTGATGGATGAAGGTATATTTGAGGTATAGATAGATAAAGATATGTGAGGGTAAAAAAGAAGAATGAGTTATGCGAGTGCAACAAAGAGAGGCAATTGGGAGAATGATGAGATGCAAGTAAGGTGTATGAATAAGTTATGAAAATTATTTGATATGGGAGGCAAGGATATGAGAATGAATGGAATGTAAATGGTATGAATTTATCATTTTTTAGTTATATGCTTAAAATTAAATGCAAGAAATAAAAATTTGAATGAGTGAGCTGGATTGAATGAAAAAAGGAATGCAAGACATTGGTATGATGCAAGACAAGCATATAAATGGATTTTGAAATGTATTTGATTTGAGAAGAAAGGACATGCAAGGGTGGAAATGGAAATGAATGGAATCAATAGGGTATGAAGTGATTATTTCTTCCAACAAAGGGTGGAAGAATGTCTAGTTTGTTATTGGTTATGCTTTTTAAAATCATCATAGGGTTGAGTGTGTCAATATAAACACAGAAAAAAGACTCATGTCCCATTTCTCACTCTCCTTCATACTGAACAAGGTGGTGAGATCCTTGAGCTTCCTCGAAATGCGACAAGAGAAGAATAGATATAGAAATATAATGATATTTAAGGATAGAAGGGTCAAAACAGAAGACAAAGTGGAAGTTATTATGCATATACTATGAAAACAATAAATATGGAAGATCATGAAACTAAAAAAATGCAAATGTTGATGCGTTAGAGAACAATAAATGCATGGAGAGAGAAATATGTAGAGCTATTCACAGATATATGCATGGATGCATCAACAAACACATGTATACAGATGGATGCATGCATATTTGCATATAGATACAAATGCATATGTTAGATGGAAGGATGTATTCATATACACATGCAAGTATGGATGAAGGAATATATGCATATATGCATGTATGGACAATATGCATGAATGTATGTCAACATATAACTTTTAATTTTGTTATATTGGAAAATTAGCATCTATCTGTTTCTATTTATCAGAATAGCTTTATAAATCATTATTGTTATAGAAAATCAGTGAAATGCGATCGCATAGATTGATTAAATAAATTTAAGCAAAGGCATAGTTTATAAAACTGGCGAGTAGAGGTACATAATCCATGAGTGCAAATTAAATGCATTGAAATATCAGGAAAATGCGAACACATAAAGAGGTCAAAATAATTGAAGCAAATGCATTAAATGGCATCTGGCTGGTGGGGAAGGCACTGGAATGGCTTAGTGGCCATGGGTGGCCAGCATACTTTGGCCATTTAATATAGATTTAAGCCAGTTGCAATGCATCGCAGCTGCTTTGTGGACGTTGTATTATGTTGTACATTCTTGTGTTCTAAGGAAGAGTATTGTATATGCATGCACAAATGCATATGTGCATGTAGTACATGCACACATGCATAGATGGATGCATAGACACATGTATGAGGATAGAGATAGATATGTTACAAAGAGAGGTGTGTAGATACATGGATGTGTAGAAATATGCATATATGCATCTATAGATGGGCAGAGACAAAGGCAAATACATGGGTGCATGAGTCCATACATGCATATATACATGTATCCATGCAAGATATCGATAGATGCATATATACATGGATGTGTGCATGCAATTCATAGGTGCATATATGCATAAATCGATGTATACATGTATCCATAGATACATCCATACATATATAAACAGATGCATGGAGAGATGGTGAGATATATGCATAAATTGATATATGCATGATTGCATCTATGGATACATAGATACGTAATGAAATGAAGGAAAATAAATTTATATATGCATATGCGGAAGCATATAAAATTGAAATATGTTTAGCATATTGTAATCAATAAGTATTTAGACTGAACGCCTTGATAGTGGCATGTTAACTGTGTCATTGTTATCGAGTTTGTAGTGCTCATTTACCCTTGTAATAATGCATATGTAATTAATTAGATAGCTAATAATTAGTCTTTAAATACATAACAATTAAAAGAAAGAAATAATGATAACTATCGTTGTGCACATTTCAACTATTAATCAAAGCCAATTAACAAAGTAGCAATGGAAAAGCATGTGCATGTTAATATGTTAGAGAGCATGTATTTGTGCATAAGTGTATAAGGATGCCATGAGTTGTGATTTCTACTTGAATGTAGTTGTATTAAACAATTAATAGTAAGTATAGAATGACACCATCGGGTTGGGAACTGAAAGAAATAAAGGAAAGAAATAATTATAACTATCCTTCTGTAGATTTCACTTATTAATCAAAGCCAATTAACAAAGTAGCAGTGGAAAATCATGTACATGTTAATATGTTAGATAATATGTATTTGTGCATAGGTGCATAAGGATGGTATGTATCTTTAGATTTTAGATTGCATAGGTAGCATGTGCTTCATAGTCATCTAGTTAGGGTAATATGATCACTTTGTGCATATTGGTATTTAATTTTGGAAATTGATGTTTGAAAAGTTTTTTTTTTTATTTGGAAAGTGGTATTTACCTATTTTCTTGTTTGTGTTTCAAAGTGAATGCATTAAATGGCATATGGATTTATCATGTAATATAGATTTAAGTGACTAGAGATGCATTGTGATTACTTTGAGTGTTTCCTTTTTGTTAATCTGCAGATCTGTGTAGTCATAGGAGATGTTGTTGCTACAAAGTCAAGACCCAGAAATGAGCTACTTGATACATGTATCCATAGATACATGGATGTGTATATCTATCATGGTATCCATAGATGCGTAGATACATGTATCTATGAATAGATGTATCCATAGATACATCGACACATATATGGATAGATGCATGTATACATATGTACATAGAAGCACAGATACATATATGTGTGGATGCATCTAAAGGTAGAAGAATACATAGAAACATAGTTGCATGGATAGATAGATAGATGCATAATTGGATACATAAATGCTTAAATATGTATGTATAGAAATATCCATGGATTGCATATGAAGTTGCATAGATACATATATCCATGGGTGCATGTATACATAGATGCATGTATTGCAATACACATGGATGCATGTATATGTGTATCTCTGGGCAGGATGCATGGATGCATGTAAATAGAAGAATTTTGTCAAATGTCATAGCTATTGTCCTCATAGGAACATATGCAAAAAATGGAAGCATACAAAAGGCAAGTGAATTGTTTGACAAAAGTCGTGGAATAAATGTGGATCCATGAAATGTGGTTTGAAAGGGATTATGTAAAAACCCTTTTGTCTATTTTGTTGACTGCATGTGAGCCCTGTAAAGACTATATATCTTCAATTGTTGTAGAGTTGTGCCATAGAGAGAGCTTTAGAACCAATTTGTTGTTAACCTGTGCTGTAATGAGAAGTTTGGAACAATGTAAACCTAAATTTTGCAATTGTAGCAAATTTTTCAAGAAAAGAGTACAAGGTGAGTTCCTAGACTGAACCTTTTTCTTTGTTTACAATTGTGAAATGTAAGTAGGGTTTCACAGTGCTTTAAGGCATTCTTATAGTTTGATTATAAATTCATATTTTAAACTACTTTTAGTATTATCTATTCGAATTTCTTGTTGAAATGAGAAGGTTTCATCTGCATTTGATCAGAATTATTTAGAAACCCTCTTGTCCATTTTACTTCATGCATGTGAGCCCTGTAAAGTTTGTATTATTTTGATTACTAGAAAGTGGTCCCATAAAGAGAGCTTTGGAACCAAAATTATGTCAACATGTGCAATAATGAGAGTTTTCTCCTTGAACCTTATTATATATTCAAAGACTAATTAGCAATCCAAATAGTGTCCCCTTTAGTTAGATGCCATTCAATGCATTGAGTTTGTATCAATGAATTATGTACCTTCAACCACTAGTTTTAATCAAAGTATGCATATGGATTCAGAATCAAAAGCTCTTTCCTGTGAACCCATTTTTAATTTTCCTATGCATTTGCCCAGAATGCTTTTAACCGGCAACATCGGCCAATCACATTTCAGCATATAACATATTACTTATTTTTTTGTATAGTTTGAATTTGGAGAGCTATTTTTAATATTGCAAAGTTAGCAATTATCTATTTTTCTATTCGTATGAGTAGCTTTATAAATCATTTTTGTTTTAAAAATTCGGGAAAATGTGAATGCATAAATTGATTAAACAAATTTAAGCAAAGGCATAGTGTAAAAGTTGGCAGCTAGAGGTACATAATCCATGAATGCAGATTAAATGCATTAAAATATTAGGAAAATGCGAGCGCAATGCATGAATGCAAATTAAATGCATTAAATGGCATCTGGCTGGAGGTGAATGCACTAGAATGGCTTGGTGGCCACACGTGGACAGGGTACTTTGGTCATTTAATATAGAGTTAAGCCACTTGCTATGCATCTCTATTACTTTGTGTGTGCTTTTTTTCTGTTCTGTAAGCCTGTGTTCTCTAAACCTAAACTCTGCAATTGCTTTGAGCTTTTTTGCTATGATGAAAGCATAAAGGATAAAGGAATTTTTTGAACTGTTATAGTTAATGTGCTCATAGGCACATATGCAAAATATGGAAGCATACACAAAGGAAGTGAATTGTTCGAAAAAACTCCTCAAAGAAATGTGGTCCCATGAAATGCAATAAGTGTTCATAATGGACACTTTGGTTTTTGCATGTTAACTTTGTCAGATAATGCAATTTGACATGAACAATGTTGAATCCATGAAATGAACAATAGAACTATTCAACACTGAACTCTATGCCTATAATAATTATTACAAAAGCTGTAAATGCCATAGATGAAATAATATGAATAAAATTTTAGTTTCTGCTTTTCTTGAAATACAATGAAAAAACTGCTATAAAGGCATAACACAAGGTTGTGTAACATATTGCCACTCTTGTTTTTGATTTATTTGCACATGAATGCTTTACACATTTGATTGCAATAGTAACATGTCTACGAAAATCGAACAATAGAGATCATAAATTAGTAGTTTTAAGTCTGAGTATATATGTATCTTGATACATATAAGCTTGATTTGGCATTTACGAAAACAACTGTTATCTACGGTGAAAGAGATAATTAGTGTTCCTATATGTGATATCCATAGAACATAATAAATTGCTACAAGGCTAGAGTGGCACATCCATAAATGCATGGACACATGTATACGCAATTGCATATAGGGATACGTAGAAGCTTAGATGAATACATACATACATGAATATGTGCATATGTGCATATGGACATAGAGGCATATATACATGTAAATATGCATATATTCAGCGAAAGAAACAAATGCATTTATCTATATAGGAATGTACTTTATACATTAGAATGCATGATGGAAAAGTGACTATAAAGTACAATGCATAAAAGTAGTCTCGAGACTTGGTTGCATTAACAACATAAAATGAAAAAAGCCAGAGGAAAATAACTATTTATTGCCTCAAGTAACTTTTTTATGGGTCTAGAGTGTGCAACCATAACAACTTCTACTCAATCAACATAAACTCTCGAAAACATAACAAACAGAGAGCAAATATTGGAAAAGCTAGAAATGACAGAATGCAAAAGGAAACATTTAAACTATATAGTTTGAATGGCATTATGCATAGAGGGGTAATAATTATTGAACATATATGTCAGATGTCCATAGAAAACCATTGTCTTCGTAGGTGCAAAAACAAAATTAGATTTTCAGATGTCCATATTCGAGAAGACTTTAACATAGTAACCTATAAAATTGTCTAAATGTATAATAGCAATAGAGTATTTTAAAACCAAAGATGTCTTTAACATGTCAAAACCAATGAAATATCTTGGAGCATGGAAAGGCAAAAAATTTAAAGTATGAACAATGTAAATCTGTACTCCTGTATTCCTAGTTTCCTGTAAAGCCAAGAAAATTCTACGTATTAGAAACATAGTTTGTATGGATGGTGATTTAAGGTGTTGGTTCATAAGAGAAAAAGTTTACATATGAATGAATTTTTTACCTTTTGGTGATGTTTCCTGTCTATTTGTTAATGCAAATGGCTTCAACAATGGCATTGTTTTGTTCAAGGCTAAAATGTCCTTCAGCGCTGAAGTCCCATGTGATGAATATCACTGCTGACTTGTCCTTGATATAGTCTTCATAGCTAAGGTTTTGCAATGTGGGCAATAGATGGTGCATGGTGACCTGGTCAATTGAAGACTGAATTGTTTGATTGTCATAAGTTGTAATGATAGTTTTAAGTTGCAAACAGAATGTATAATTGACTTGTTGGTTGCACTGTTTGTAGTGAGCAGTTTTTTCTTGGAGTGTGCCATAAGCAGTGAATTTGCATTTGCATTTTGGACAGCATGCATGAAATGGATTGGAAAATGCATTTGATGCTTTTAGAGTACCAAAAACCTATAGAATATGGTTCAAAATTGTTAGAGGAGACAAAAAATACAAGTTTGGATGCGATAGTTTAAAAAAAAATGAATGTCGTTACCTTAAAAGTTGAATGTAGTAGGTTGTTGAGTTTTTCCAAGCTTCTTTTGTCATTCAAGTTACAGATGAATGTTGATCGACATGTGTGAAATGTGTTCTTTTGATCTTTTTTTCTTACAGCATTCTTGAAAAGCATTGCAGGTGTCTTATTTTTATGCAACTGGTCTTCGATTGCAAAGTATTGTTGCTCATATGTTGACCGTAATAGCACCTGCAATTCAATGAGAGAATTAAATTTTGTTACGGATATTTTTATAGAGACCACTGTAGAATGAGAAAAGGTTGAAACTGAAAGAACAGGAAAAAAATTTGTAGACCGAAATACCTATGCTTAGTCTATGTCAGTGTGGCCATCTTTGATGTCAACTACAAATTGGGTACCCATTTTCTTGGCACCAACTACTAGCGCAGCTATTGTGCCAACTGGGTACTCATTTATAGTTGTTAGTAGTTGGCTGATATTCATACTTGGAATGAATTTGTACTCTTGATAGAGGCGTGGGATGTTTTAAGTGGTGCTTATGTTTGTTAAAATAAAAATGCAATCACAGTCACCTCTGTCATAATCTGTCCTAGGTGTAACTTGAAAATCTGAGATTGAGATAGCTGACCCCGAGACTATTTTAGGCTCATGTTTATACACAAGGTTTCCACTAACATTTAATGTGATTGTCATTTCTGCTTTCTGATCTGTTAAATCAGCACACAACATTTCCCATGTTTTGCTGGCCTTATCCAATGTTGCTTTGTAGACAACAAGCACATCACCTTGGAAGGTGTCTCCAGCTCTTTTTGTATTTAGTTGTTCGATTGAAACAATCTTAGGTTTCTTGACTCTCATCCTACAAGGAACAAGGATAATGTCAATTGAATGCTAATTTAATATTAGCAAGCTGGGAAAATGGTGGTACAATGAAGAACCAAGCACTTTACCATTGTGCTGACTCTTCCTATGCAATTTGCACTTGTTTTGCCTATCTTTTTGATACATCTTTTGGTGTCCTGCAAAGAATTGGAACAATTTTATTCGAATCTTTGTGATTTGGGTGAATGAGCATGAAGGAATAATACTGAGTGCTTTACCGTTGTGCTGATTCTTCTTATGTGGTTTGTATTTGCTTTGACTGTCTTTAAGTTTCATCCATAGATCTCCTACAAATAATGGATATAGCATTGAAAAAGGCATTGCAAAGCATAAAAGTGATATAAGGCTATAAGTTCTATAAAGTTGAATATGTCTATTGGGCAACATGCAATTTTAGGAAAATTGGATTGTGATCAGTCCAATATGCTTCTGATTTATAGATAGAGCATATATTTGTAGTCGTGTTGGACCAAATGTGGTCAGTGACTGACTTGCTCATGTTGTGTTGTTGGCTCAACATAAATTGTATATTGTTCTGCTGCATATAACTGTGAAGTATTTTTTTGCTTCTTCTTTAAGAAAACATGTCCACATTAAAATCGCCTAAAATGTACAACATGTTTTCTAAATTTGTGGATGCAATAATTATTTGCAAGATTGTGATTACTTCATTTATGGAAGTTGCAGGTCTTGCATAAATATTACAAACATTGAGTTCATTGGTAGATAGCATTAATGTTGATGTGATGGCTTCAATATTTGATGTTTCATGTTGTTTTTTTTTTGACAGGAATAAATGTTTCCTGGTTAAAGTTGATATGCCATGTATGTTATGTCTAGAGAAGCTATCAAAATACTGCATCAAGATATTTAGCTCAAAGGGATGCATATGTGTTTCTTGGAGACACAAGATTGATTGCATTATGCCATAGTCCTTGACAATGTCTTGTGCATGTGCTTTCAAGCTACGAGTGTTCAATGTACATAGGAGCATATGTGATTTGTTTTTTGAACATGTGCTTTGGTTATCAAATTTCCATTGTGCACATGTCTAGAGATGAGACATTTCTAGTTGCATTTTTCCTTTAACTTTGAAGTTTTTTGTAGTTAAAGGTTGTAACAGAAATAATGATTCTATTGATTTTGTTCATGATAGAGTTGTATAGGTTAGCCCATGCAGTCTAATTCCTATGGGATCAAAATCCAAGGCCTCCATTGTTAATCCTTGGGATCGATGTATGGTTCGTGCACATGCTACTTGTATTGGTAATTGTTTTCTAATTGCAATTTTCTTGTTTGTTGTTATTTTCTGGATTGGCCTAGCAATGCGTTGTATAGGCACCCAATCTTTGTCAATGATAGTAGAATAGCATTGTGCTAGTTTTGTGCATTGATCATGTCCAATTGATGGTTCATTAAATTTAATCTAGACAATATCAATTTTGTTTTTTGTTGTATATGCTTTAAAAATTCCATTTGAACCGTTGACGAGGCCATCTTGAACATTGTAATTGACTACATAAAGTTCAACAAGAATGTTTGGTTTCAAGCATATTTGTGATGGAAGTGTCGTTGTGTGACTGTATACTCTTATTGCATTAAGGTCCTCCTCAAGTTCATCTATTGCATCTAGCACTATCATTTGGTTTGGAATGATTGATAGCATTTTGTTGTTATGTGCTTGAACATCAATTCTCCTATAGAAAAGGTGCAGAAGCAATGGATCAAATGGTACAGGACGAAAGCAAATTTTGTTGAGATTGTCTATGTCATGAGTTTTTTGAATGCCTACTCATAGTCTATTAAGGATTGAAATAAATATTTCATCTTTTTGTCTTATGGTAGCCACCAATGAATAGCATTTTATGTGGTCTTTCCAGAAACTATAAGGCATTAATTCAATTGGAGTAGGCCTATTTTCAAAAACCACAGAGTCAAGGATAGGTTGTGCCTGGTAAAGGTCACCACAAAATATTGTATCAAGGTTTCCAAAGTATGTTGTAGGCATTTGCATTATGTGTCGTAGTATTCTATCAATATACCGTAGGAATGTTGAGCCAACTAATGATATCTCGTCTATAAGAAGTATGCGCAATTGATCATAGTGCTTTGACATAGTGTCAAGCACTTCAGTGTTCAGTGGCAAGAATTCTGATGTATTAAAAGGTATGTGAAATGTTGAATGTAATGTGAATCCCCCCATGTTATATGTTGCTTTACCTGTATATGTAGTTAATAAGCCCTTGGGTTTGTCTAGATTATTGTCAACAGAATTGCTATAGATGCGAATGAGAGCTTGGTAGATGGCCTTTGCTGTAAAAGTCTTTCATGTTCCAGCTCCCCCAGTCAAAAACAAGTGCAATGGCTTTTGTGGATTTTTCATCTTTTTTATGAGAACATCTTTAACAATTGCTTGTTGTTCTTTATTTAACATTTGTCTTAACTTGTAGTATTCATTGTTATCTATAATCTATGGGTGCTTTGTAATTTCAAATCCATTGGAATGCATGGTATGTGGGTTAGAATGACCTATGTTTGAAGGTCTGTTTATATGTCATATAGTTATTTCTGGTGAAGCTTTGCTTGCATTGGTAGGTCAATGAGATTTTCATCTTCAAGCGACTGAAGATCATTTATAGCTTTGTCAATGTCACCTCATGCAGAGTTTGTGTTGTGGATGAACTTTGCACTATTTGTTTGAATGGTTTTTCCATGGTACATGTATGCATGTTCCCAAAAGTCAAAGTTTTTTTTGAGTGTATGCTCATTAATGGTAAATAGAACATAGAGAACCAATTGCTCTCTACAATGATTCTCTATATCAAAGTGTTTGTTGAAATTGATAAACCGTACCACATTTGGTTTGGCCTTTGGTTCAATTGTAGCACCGTATTTGTTGTATCTTGAAACAAATTCTACAAGACATATGTCCACCATTGTTTTAGGATGCTTTAAATAGTAGTCTATAATAGATTTTGCAAGAACGTTTTCTAATTCGTCTGGCTCATTGCTCAATTGTTTAATAGATTTTAGTATAAATGTACGATCATTGTCAGATCGTGTATCAATGAATATACATTTTCTTGAACTGTAATTTAATGGAAATGACAAAACAATATGTGTAGCTTGTTGTGATGAGATTTGTTGCAAGTTAAGCATGGCATTTCCAATTTTACTTACCATTCGTATTGCATCAATATTGTCTTGCTTGTGGTTTGTACGTATTCTTTTGAATGCATGTCATTGACTTGTCTACTTTTGCAATATATGAGCTACAATACATTGCAGCAGCATATGCATTGAGGACAAACTGTGCATCTGTATTAGCCTTCCAAAGATCTGGAATTTTCCTTGAAAAACTATTGTTCCATATTTGTGATGGTTTTCTTTGTAAAAAAAGTGTAGGCCTGTTTAATGTTGAGCTCAAAGCTTCACTGTATTCATTGTTAGTTAAGTTTATTTCTTTTAAGAACATTTGAAAAGTGAATGTTTCGTCATAGTTTTCTTTTTGGAGTTTTGAAAAGATGTCAGTGGCATTTGCAGTTATCACTTCAGTCTTTTGGAGTATTGGTAAAAGTATAGTTGACTTTTGCATTGGTGGGAAAGGAAAATTGTATCTACAAAGTCTTTTTCTTGATCTCTTGCATTTCTTTGTATGATGATGTTTGTGTAGCATTTCCAAAGCAGGTTCCAAATTTTCGGTGTCGCAAGTAATATACTTATCAACAAAAGCTATGATGTCTGTGTTGTTATTTTCTATGTAGATTAGCGAATTTTTAACCCATATGAGGAAATGATCATGTTCATTTCCTCAATTTTGGAACTCAGTGACTGAGAAGTAATCAATGACATTTCCAAAGAAAGAGTCATATGTAAGTATCAATTTTTTTATTGCATTTATTCTATGTTTATAGTAACGTGCACAAGTGATAGGATCTTTCTTGATTAGTTCAAATTTGTCAATGTGTGTTGGGTCATTAGATTCTTGATGGTTTTGTGCTGATTGGTGTAGATTGTGCAGCTCTTGTAATGTTTGAATTAGTGGATCCCAATTTTTCTCATCACTAGTGAAAGTGATGAAAAATGTCTGTGGTCCTAGTTGTCGAATCATAGCAAATACATTTTTCTTAAGTTTTTGTGAATAGTCTAGAGAGATTCTTATTATTTTGAAATCAACATATCCAATATCTGATTTAAGAATTTTTTCTAGATTTGGTTTTTGTTTAACGTCTTTTGTAAATAGCTTTCACTCTTTTAACTGGCCTTTTTGGATTCTTATTGTCATTGTAGATAGTACTTGTTGTATTAGTACCTTAATACCTTTGAAAAAAATGTTTGTTGTATGATATGCAAATTGTCTTTGTGACTATAAGAGCTCCCAACGTACTATTTTATGATATGTAAAGTTTTTTACAATGTCATTATCACGTGGTTTGCCAAAGAATAAAGTTGGGAAATTCATTTCTTCAGCATAAATGTTCTTAAATATTCCAATTGGATACTTGTCCTCTGTAGGTGCAATTTCAATAATCTTTTCTTCCATGTTATGGATACTTCTAGACTCAGTAAATCCATGTATCAATGTTTCTTATGGGTTTTCATTTTCCATTTCACTATGTGATTCTATTTCACTTGTATTTTGTGGACTATTGTCTTTGTTTTCTTGAGTGCATTGTAGAACTTCTTGCCAATCTTGGTTTATGTGGACTTTGTGCATTTTGTATAATGGTCTCCTTGTTAATTGAGTCAAAGCTTGCATGATGACATTTGGGCGCACCATGCCTTTTTGAAATGCATTTTTGTATTGTAAGTGCCTTTTCAACGAAACAACAATTGTTCGTGTGTTGTTAATTGATTGTGGTAATGCTCTTTGTACAATGTTCATGTCAACAGGAACATTTATAATAGAACCTGTTAGGCCTATTTGAGACCTTTTGAACCCTAGTTCCCAAATCTGTGCAAATGCAATTCTAAGTGAGACAAGTTGTTCTTCTAGCTGAGTTAAATTTTGCACATAGCACAATGGTCTATTAGTTCTTATTTTCTGTGGGATAGCATAATTTGGAATAGTGGACTGTTTCAATGCAAAGTAGCATACATGGCATATGAAATATGTGAATGGTAAGGAATCTGATTATAGTAGCTTACAGTATAGTTCTTTTTTTTTTTCTTTGAATGTCCTGATGTCCTTGTTCAAACAGAGCACTTGGCAAATTGCACATGGGTATTTTGGTGTATCTTGTATTGCTGTTTTATAAATTTCTATTAGTGACAATGTTTTTTTTTTCTTTGGACTGGTAGGTATACTTTCTTTTTGTTTTTCTTTTCTAATCAAGTTCTTCAGGTGATTAAGTCTTATTGTTGATTTATGTTTAAAATTGTTTGTTGTGACAAATGGTATCAAATTCTTCTTGTTTTTTGGCAAAGCATGTGTCTTGTTCAAGTAAGTAATTTTGTATTGTGGACCACTTCTGATCAACTTTTTAAGTTGGAGTAAGCTTGTTGAGCATTGGCGAGTTAGATTTTGGGCTTTGATTCTTAGAAGTGGCTCAAAATGTCTAGCCAAAGGGTTTGTATCATGGAACAGTATAGAGACTAGTTCTGTATATCCAGAATCATTGAAATCTAAGTACTTTCTTGATGTTGTCAATGACCAGAGGCTTATTTGTATTTTCGACCATTTGGATATCCAGTGAATGCAGAACAAGTCACCCCACAATCCACATTCACTATGGTCTATGCATGGTCTTGCAGACAATCACATTTTGTGGAAGTATGTTTCTTGGTCATGTACTTTGTGCAATGTATATAAAGTATTAGGATTTAGTTCATTGTTATATGATTTAATTGCTTCTTTGTCCTTATTTTGAAGGAAAGTTAGGAAATGATCTATAGCTCCATTTCATAATTGAGTTGAGGTGTATTGATTGTTAAGTAGTACTTGAAGCAAGTCAAACAAACAATCGCCAGCATTGTATGCAAATGTGCTTAATCTACAAAGGCCTTCAACTCTAAGGACATTGTCAATGTTTGATATTCGAGGATACTTTGTGCACATTTTTTTAATTTCATGTAAACCTACAGGCTGTTTTGAAGTTATGTTTTGTGTTTCAATTTTTAACAATGGTTCAAAGTGTCCACTTAAAGAATTCATGTCATGAAATAGTATAGAGACTGATTCTGTGTAATCAAAACTATTGAACTATAAGTACCTTCTTGCTGTTGTTCTTGACCAAAGGCATATTTGTATATTCAACCATTTGGATATCCAGTGAATGCAGAATAAGTCACCCCATAATCCACTTTCAGTGTAATCTTCCCGTGGCTTTCCAGATAATCACATTTTGTGGAAATACGTTTGTGGATCATGTACTTTGTGCAATGTATATAGAGTATCAGGGTCTAGTTCATAGTTGTATGATTTTATTGCTTCTTTGTCTTTGTTTTGAAGGAAACTCAAGAAGTAATCTATAGCTCTGTTTCATAGTTGAATTGATGTGTAGTGATTGTTAAGAAGTAGTTGTAATGAGTCAAACAAACAATCGCTAACATTGTATGCAAAAGTACTTAATCGGCAAAGCCCCTCGCTCTTAAGTGCGTAGTCAATGTTTGATATTTGGGGGCACTTTGTCAATTCATAGGTGTCAACGTCTATCATTTTCTTTGTTTCTTTTGTATCCTAATGTGTTTGAGAATAGAAGATCATGTTATGTATGAATAGTATCAAATGCTATCATCTAGATTACAAAATCTACAGTTTTTTCCTATGTCGCCTATGTGCTTTTACTCAATAGCATTCTATAGTATTAATCATGTTGTCGAGCATCTTGGAAGATAATAATCTCTATATATATTGGAAAATGGATCTTGAGTAGTAGCAGAAGCCTACGTGACATATTATACAACAAACAATTTTTTAGAAGCACAAGGGAAAAATAGTATTAATTCTTTAGCCTGACCTTGTCATCCACTGTCCCCCACCAGGATTGTATGTACTTATTCCTGTTACATTGACAAATTGGATAAATGAGTACAATGCATGATGTATACTTTCAATAACACAAACACAAAACAATATTTTCAGGTAGCTTTGTTTACATGCAAGAAATGGTGGATAAGAATCTTTTTTGCTCACATTGCCAATCTCAATCTATGGTCTTTAAATGTTTTGTGTAATTGGATTCCTTTGTTTCTATGTACTTCTAAGTGACTGATTTTCTCAAAGAGCAAATGATTTTAAAAGCTATTCACATAAACATGAATTAAGTGGCATGTAGAGAATAGTTTCATAAATCATTTCATTTTTAAAAAAATTAGGGAAATGCAAAGGCATTGATTGATCAAAGAAGATCTATGGCTTTTCTTATTTGTGGGAATATCTTTAAAAATCATTTGAGTTTTAAAAATTTGAGGAAAATACAAAGGCATAGGTCCATTGAGGAAAAGTGAAGCCATAGATCGATTAAATAACAAAAAAAAGAGATTAAAACTCAGAGGTGCAGGCACACAGTGCATAAATGCAAAGTAAATGCGTTAAATAGAATGTGGGTGGATAAGAAACTGCTGGAATGGCTTGGTGGACATGTATAGCCAGGCTGCTTTGTTCATTTGTTATAGACTTAAGTCACTTGTTAAGCATGACTATTACTTTGCGCAAATTGTTTTTCTATTCTACAAGTCTTTGTTCTAGGAGAGTTTACAATGATTGAGTAGACTTTGTTATAGTTACAGTGTCCAGAACCATAAACAAGTTACTTGAGGCAATAAATAGTTTATTTCCTCAAATTTCTCTTACTTTAGAGGTTTAAAGCACACAGTGAAATTGGCAATGTGAGCAAAAAAAAATTGTGGTTAATGTCATTTTTGCATGTAAACAAGACCATGGAAAAATATTGCGTCATGTCTATGAGTAACGTAGTACATCATTCATTGTACTCATGTGCCATGTCAGATTTTGAAATTAACTTTGTGGTCTTTTTTTGCAATACAAGAAGATTAAACATACGTTCAATTGCACAGTGCATAGCAACTTGCCATAGATATAAGTAGTCTTATGAACAAAATGGCCTTAAATGCATATAGGTAAAAACTAGTTGACATAAAACAAAGACTTATGACTTTATAGGCTATTTGAAACTGCAAATAGGGTTTAAAAATTGTATTCTAGCAGTTCATTCTATTCTATGGATATTGTATAGAGGAAGTATAACTAGTTAACACATAAGCAAAACTTGTTCTATTTTTCGAAGACAAATTACTATTGCAATTGTGGAAAATGCATTTTCCTATTTCTATATGTTCAAGCAGCCTTTTAAATCATTTGTGTTCAAAGAAATGAGGAATACAAGATGACAAAGTGAAAACATGAAAAAGAACTTTATGCAGTCATTATATTGAAGAATTTCAATTACATTTCAAGAAAAGTAGAAAGACAATTTGGAAAGCTGACCTTGCAATCTGCTATTGAATGATCAAGTATACTTGCAGCAATGTACAAATTCTAGCTGTTATTATAGGCATAAGTAATTTTTCCTAGTACAATGACAAAATTGAGAAGTGAGCAAACTGTAAAAACATATACTATTTCATCTACAACCATGGGAAATCTTCCTAGAAGTGCATATTTGGAAAACTCTACATTATTTTTTATTTTTTAAAAGGAGAAGGTTAATATGCTAACCTCACGTTGCAGTTTGTGCATGATTGTTTAAATATAGTTTAAAGCACCGATCCCTGTTACAAGGACAATTTAGACAAATGAGTACAGTGAGTGACATATACTCTGTTATTCATAAAAACAAAATAGAATTTTTATGTAGATTCATTTCAACGAGAAAGAACCTAAGTAAGAACTTTTGTTTCTTATAATGCAAATTGCATTTTATAATTTTAAAATACTTATTTTTATTTGTGTACCCTATAATATAGAACATATGTTGCATATGTATGCATTAGTGTAATTATGTTATTGCAATGGTGGCATAAGCTCTTTAAGAGAAATCAATGGAATAGATACCATATTTGCTTAAGCATCTGAAGAAGTGTAAATAGGCCATGGCAACCTGTCAATACTAAGCCAAAAAATAGCATAGACCTATGCTAGCACTATTAAGTTCTGATAAAAACAATTTCTAGCTACTGTTTAATGCTAGACCAACTATCACTTAATAGTGAAAGCAAGATAAATATTGATTTTCTAACTAAATGGGGTCATTTCATTTCCATTTGCATAAGTTTATTTTGTACCATTATGTAGCACTTACTATTACTTGTGCAATCAAGCCACATGCAAGTAGAATTCATAACTCATGGCATTTAGATACACTCAAGGAGAAATACAAACCAAGGTTGTTGGCATCCTGATAAGAAAGATGATGAGATACATCCAATTAATGTATGCCACAACATCTTATTCAATGAAGATGATTTGGATAGGGACGTTACAAATGAGAATCCTTATTGGTGTGTGAGTAATCCTTTTTTTCAAGACTTCTCAAGGAAATTGCATGCCAATACTATTAGTGAACAGGTGGAATCAGATTTATTAATTAACTTTGATTGATGGGTGAAATGTGCACAAGGATAGTTATAATTATTTATTTGTTTTAATTATTATGTATGTAAATACTATTTAGCAGTTACCTAATTAATTAGATATGAAATGATAGAAGGGAAAAGAAGATTAATTAATTAAGATAATTTGATTCATTAATTAATAAGGTGAATTATCATGTAAAAGTACATAAATTAGAAGTTTGGAAAAAATCCTCTTTCCTTTATGCTTTAATGACAACGAGAAAGTTGAAACCAATTGTGGATTTTAGGCTTATATCTGTAAATTGCATTTGCCTGACAGTTTGTAAAGCCTTCTCAACACATTGTCGACATATTGTTCGAAAGGTCCCATTATGGCACATGCTAACAACACAATGGCTCTAAAGCTTGCACTATGGAACAGTTCTGCAGTAATTGAAGATATGCAATCTTTAGAGGACTCATAAACACCAAGTTATTGTTAAGCTCCCATATTGTACATTGGAAAAAAGACAAATTTTCATCTAAGGAACTAGTCTATGAAGATTAGCGTAGGCTGGGCACTGTGAAACCCAATCTACCTATGGACTCTAAAATAAAATAAAACTAATGAAAATAACTATTTATTGCCTGAAGTAACTTGTCTACGAGTGTCCTTTTTGGAACCACGACAACCTTTGCCCTGTCACTGTAAACTCTTTCCTAGAAAAGACATATAGACACACACACATATATATATACATATCTATATATATGTACAGATACATCCATGTAGATACACATAAATGCATGTATGGATGTAAACATATATGCATGCATGCATATACACATAGAGGCATCTATACACATACATATATGCATAAATACATATATGCATAGATATATCGAGAGACATGCATACATGCATATATGTATCTACAAATGTTTACATAGAGACATGCATACATACATGCATGCACCGACACATCAGGCACAAAGTGATAGTGATAGTCCAACTAAAGCACTATGAAACACAGCTTCATTATGCACTTTAATGGAAAGAAACTGTGGAAAATAACAAATTATCACCTCAAGTAACTCGTTTCTAGGTCTGGACTCTGCAACTATAACATCTCTTGCTCAGTCACTACAAAATCTTCCTTAGAACACGCGCTTACAGAACACAAAAACAACACATGCAAAGTAATAGAGATGCATAGCAAGTGGCTTAACTCTATTAAATGACCAAAGTACCCTAGCCATGCATGGCCACCAAGCCATTCCAGCGCCTTCACCTCGAGCCAGATGCCATTTAATGCATTTAATTTGTATTCATGCAGTACGTACGTCTACTCGCCAGTTTTATAAACTATGCCTTTGCTTAAATTTATTTAATCAACTTATGCGCTCGCATTTTCCTAATATTTTAATGCATTTAATCTACATTCATGGATTACATACATCTAGCCACCAGTTTTAAAACTATGCCCTTGCTTAAATTTATTTAATCAAACTATGCGTTTCCATTTTCCCAAATTTTCAAAACAAAAATGATTTATAAAGCTACCCAAACGAATAGGAAAATAGATAAATGCTAATTTTCCAATATAAAAAATAGCTCTCCAAATTCAAACTATACAAAAAAATAAGTAATATGTTAAATGCCGAAATGTGATTGCCCAATGCTGCTAGTTAAAAGCATTCCAACCGAATGCATGAGTATTCCTACCTTGATGCTAGGAACCAATAAAATTCAGACTATACAAAACAATTTATCCAAGTGAGTGTTATTAGGTTTGTTATCTTCAATTTCAAACTCCTTTGACTTTAATGCATTTTCTTTGATGGTAGGATATGGAGATTCTTTTTTTATTGAGAGTTCGAAACAATATGACAAATCTTTTTGATATCCTGTGTTTAGCACATTGCAACAACAAATAGATACAAAGACTGTGCGAGCCTTCTGTTAGAGTTTGGAGCAGAAGTAGACAGCATAGGTACCCTTGAATACTTGTTTGTGTTCTCATTCTGCAAGAGCATTATAGAGTTCTCAATGTTGTTTTTAGTTGCTTGTTATTCAGTATGCTGTAAAAGTGAGGTAAAAAAATTGAAAAATCATGATGAATTAGAAAGCTCAACAATCCATTATTTTTTATGTTTTCCAAATTCCTGATTGTTTCATTTAACAAAATAAAGTTCTTGACTAGATTTTGCTAAACTAAAACAGATGGAGGAGGAAATGTGTCTCTTTCAGAAGCAGTTCTTGGGTGATATGAATTGATAGCAAAATTACCAGATACCCTTTTTACATTACTGTACGTTTATGTTGCAAGAATAATCTGATAAAAAATCAATGTTCATAAAATCTTTTTCACATATTATTGGAGTTTAAATTGTTACTTGTTTATGCTACATGCCATTGTATTTCATAGCTTATGTTTCCTATGCATTCCTTGTTTCCAATTCCTGGACCTTGTCTATATTTCCACATTGTGAATATATGTCTACGATAGCATTTTCAACTATTATATCTACCTATAAGCCAATACATAGTTGTTGGGGATAAATAAGTGTGGGCAATATTATAGAGACAAACTTATTTCAAGTGCCTTAAATTCATTGTCATCTTAAAAATAGGTTTTTACTTTTTTGTGATATCTACCAGTAGCAAGGGAGCAATGAAGGACCTGGCTAACAATTGCATCTTATGTTTTTATTCCCTCTTGTTTGGAGTAAGAATCTCCATTTGTGGTATAATGATATATTTTGTTTGGCTATAACTTGAAAAACAGGGGCTTGACTACATTACACAGTTATAAATTCATTTTTAATACATTACGGTTGTACCTGATCTTATTAAGGTGGCAGAACATGGTAAGTAATCCAACAAAAGGATGTGTAATTTTAGTCATTTGCCATATGTAGACAAGTTTTGATGGTAAAAAGGTAGAAAACAATAATATAGTGTGGAATACAGTGGAGGCTTATGCAAAGATGAAAATAGTTAGCTCTTCCAGCAATTTGTCAAGACTCTCTAAGTTAATACAATTAGGCTAGGAATATGTGGGGTATACATATGATGATTGAAAAGAAGCTCTATTTGTAGCAATATAAGACAAAGAGAGAAATATTTTTTTTTAAGGATTTATGTATTTTGATTCAAAGTTTTCTAATATACGTGTTATTATCAGTCATGCATTTGAAAACAATGTTACTCCATATACAAATAAATTTAAGCAAAGGCATAGATTTGAAAACTGACAGCTTTTATCAATACAAAGGGCATGTTTACAGTGACAGAACAAAAGCTCTTGTGCTCATTGAATGAACACCAAAAGACGAGTTACTCAAGGTAACAAATTGCTACTTTTATTTATTTTGCTTCATTTTATCCCAGAAATGCAAGTTGGGTTTCACAATGCATCAAAACACATTTGTGCAAACAACTCCCAAAATTATAATTGCAATGGATGACAGTGATAGTGTAATGGATACTAATAGTCAAAACACCGAAAAATACCAGCAAGTATTTTTTTAGATTCAATAGAAACAAGTATTAATTGAAAATAGATTAACCTGGCAGACTATTTATCATAGGTTCTTGAATTCCAAATGTACAAGTGTGAGCATGGTTCTCTATAGGCTTTTGCTATGCATTTTAACTATATTGTTGTTTTGCATTGAGCCTAAAGAACCACTGTAAGTATGGTTTCCAAATAGATTTAAATCAATCAATTTAAATCAAGAAAGGTTTCCAATTACACTTAATACTTGAACCATAAAGCATCATTGCTTCAAGCTATAGCAAAAGTGCAAACAGGCACACAAAAGCAAATTCACTATGACATCATCTAACAAGGATTTTTTTGCTATTACTATGATTAACTATTAAACTCAATTGGTTCATCAGTTAAACAACTTGATTGATCACTAACCTAACTTGTTTGAAAGCTATCTTGTTAAGTTGATTAGTTAATTTAATTAATGAGTAAAAGATAGAATTGACTTAATTTGCATGAGTCAAGTGTAAGATTGACTTATTTGTTAATTGACTTTGATTAATGTATTAGAGAGAGATGAGACAAACTAAATTGTCATGAGCGAAATGTGAGATGGACTTATTAGCTGATACGCCACATATACTATGACATTTGAGCTTTCATGAAATAATAGTGAAAGCAATAGAATAAACAGATGGCTTGAACATAGACAAAGGAATACAATTAATATGGACAGCTATAGCTTGTTGAATATTTGTAGCACAAGAAACACAAAGGAAGATGTTGGCGAAGGTTTTTCAATTTCGGTTTGCACCTAGCAATTTCATTTGCTTCCTTGTCTATAAAGCCTTTTCAAGAAATTATTTTTTTGTATATGAATGGCCATGATTGGTTTAATTGATTTGGTGAATAAAGATGATTTATAATTAACTATGATTAACTATTCAAGAAAATTGATCTATCAATGAACTAGTTTCATTAATTGGTCAAGTAACTTGATTCACATTTAACTTGATCATCTATTTAGTTAATTTGCTTGAAAGTTTGCAAAAATCTTTTTCAAAAAATAATTCTCTGCATAACTTGCAATCATTACACACCAAGAGCCAACATTTCTTTGAGGAATTCTGTGAAATAGTTTACATGTTTTTCTTGTGCTTCCATATTTTGTATGCATAATCATGACAGCATTTCAAACCATAATATCTGTCAGAAATCCACGTCTTATCATGCTTAGATGAATGTACATATCCTATTCTAAAGCTCCTATTTTATTAAAAGTAGGCAAAATGGTTAGAAATATTGTGTATCTGTGAATGTGAATAGGAAAGATTGATTTAACTGATTTGGAGGATAAAGATGACTAATAATTAACTATGACTAACCACTCAACACAATTAATTCATCAGCCAATTAGCTTGATTGATCGCTGAATTAACTTGTTTGAAAGTTATCATGTTAATCCAATTAGCTAATATGCCACATGCAGTATGACATTTGAGATTCAAATAAATCTCATGGACGCAAATCTGCTATCATGTTAAAGCCACGTAAACATTGATGTTCCAATTCCATGGGGTCATTTTATTTCCATTTTCCCAAGTTCTTTTCATTCCATTACCTAGCGCTAATTATTAAATGTTTAAACCAGCTACATGCAAACAGAAATCACAATTCATAGCATCCATATACACCTATGCACAAGTACATGTTATCCAACATATTAACACACACATGGTTTTCTAGTGCTAGTTTGTTAATTTCCTTTGATCAACAGTTCAAATGTACACAAGGATAATTGTAATTATTTCTTTGTTTTAATTATTATGTACTTAAAGACTAATTAGTAGCTGCCTAATTATTTAACTATCCTTGTACACATTTGACCCATCAATCATAGTCAATCAATAAATCTGATTCCACCTATTTTCTAATAGTATTGGCATGCAATTTTCTTGAAAAGTCTTCAAAAAGAGCATTAGTCACACACCAATAAGGATTCTCATTTGTAACCTCCCTATCCAAATCATCTTCATTCAATAAGATGTTGTGACATACATTAATTGGATGTATCTCATCATCTTTCTTATCAGGATTCCAACAACCTTGATTTGTATTTGTCCTTGAGTGTATCTGGATGCCATGAATTATGAATTCTACTTGCATGTGGCTTGGTTGTACAAGTAATAGTAAGTGATACATAATGGTAGAAATCACAACTCATAGGATCCATATACACCTATGCACAAATACATGTTATCCAACACATTAACATGCACATGGTTTTCTAGTGCTAGTTTGTTAATTTCTTTTGATTAATAGTTCAAATGTACACAAGGATAATTGTAATTATTTCTTTCTTTTAATTGCTATGTACTTAAAGGGTAATTAGCAGTTGCCTAATTATTTAGATATGAGACGATACAAGGGTAAATGAGAAATATGAACTTGCCTAAATTGACATGAATGAAATGTGAGATAGAAAATGTGAGATAGAGCTATTGGGTAATATGCTACATATACTGTGACATTTAAGCTTCAAAGAAGTCTCATGGCTGCAAGCCTGCTATCATGTAAAAGCCATATAAATATTCATTTTACAATTGGATGGGGTCATTATATTTCCATTTACCTAAGTTAATTTCATTTGGTTGTCTAGCACTAACTATCAATTGTTTAATCAAACTTCATTCAAGCAAAAATCACAATGCATGGTATCCTTATAAAATTATGCACAAATACATAATGTCTACCATATTAAGATGGACATAGTTTTCTATTGCTGCTTTGTTAATTGGCTTTGAGTTATAGGTGTAATGTGCACAAGGATAATTATAATTATTTCTTCCTTTTAAATGTTATGGATTTAAACACTAATTAACTGCTACCTAATTAATTAGATATAAGATGATAAAAGAGTAAATGAGAACTAGACACTAGATAAAAATGACAAAGTTAACATGTGAATATCAAGGTGCGCAGACTAAATACTCAATGCATTCCAAGGGACCACATTTCACCGAGAAATTTTGTCAAACAGTTCACTTGCCCTGTTTATGCCTCCATATTTTGCATGTGTACCTAGGAGGAAAATAACCATGACATCTGATAACAGTAAAATTCCTGTATCCTTCATGCTTTGCTGATAGCCAAAAAACTCAAAGCAATTTTAGAGTTTGGGTTCGCTTCTCAAAATTGGTTTTGCTTAACAGTTTCCAAATCATTTTGAACACATTGTCCTTACATTCCTCCAAAGCTCTTACTATGGGACGAGTTCAAAGCACATTGGCTCCAAAGCTCTCACTATGGGAGAGCTCTACAAAATGGACAAAAGGGTCTCTACATAATGCCTATGAAACCACATTTCATAACAAGTTCTACCTGTTGTTCAATGCCAAACTAGCTGCCAATGAACAACAAAAGCTTCAAAACTGTCAGTTAACATGTAAAGGGCTGAAAAATATTGATCTGCCAACTGAATGGGGTCATTTTACTTTAATTATCTAGCACTTATTCTTAATTATTTAATACAATCACATGCAACCAGAATTTAGAACAATTAGCATCCATACACACCTATGCATAGATACATGCTCTCTAACATATTGATATGCATATGGTTTTCTACTGGCACAATCCTTGAACATTCTTTAGGCACAAGCGCTAGTTTATTAATTGACATTGATTGCTAGATAAAAGGTATACATAGACACATAGTTGCATACATGCTTCAATGCACAGATGCATACATACATGCATGTATGTACACATATATACACGTATACATACATACATGATTACATGCGTACATATATATATGCATTCATGCATCCATGGATGCATATATCCATGTATTAATAGATCCCTTAAAATATGCACATATTCAAATGACCCCATAGACTTGGGGAATGAATATTTATGTGGCCTTTACATGATAGCAATAAATCCTATAAATATGCATATATGCATGAAGACACATAGCCATCAATTAATCTATGCATTTGCATTTTCATGAGCATTTTAAAACAAACACGATTCAAAAAGCCACTCCCATGGGTTGCAAAACTAGATAAATGCCAATTTACCAATATAAAAAATAACTTACAAAATTGAGATCATATATATATAAAGCAATATGTACAATAACCACAATATGACTAGCTGGTGCCATCCACAAAAAAACATTTAAAGCAAATGCAATAGTAATATGTTATATACACACATACATACATGGTAACATAGATAAATGCATACATATATACATAATTACATGTACACATATATACATGCATACCTGTATGCATGGATGCATACAAAGTCTATGTTTCATGGGATTATTAAAGAGTTCACTTGCTTTCTAGATGCTTCCATATTTTGCATGTGTTCCTATGAGGACAATACCACAATATTTGACAATATTCCTCTATCCTTTATGACAGCTCATTGGTTCCAAAGCTCTCTTTATAGGACAACTGTGCATTGCCTCCAAGACTCAGATAAATCCTTGGTATTTCAAGGAAAGATTTGAATGGATAACACTTAAAATGATCTAAACTATGATTTTATAATCAAAGTATCCAAATGCATTGCAGCAATGCGAAACCCAACTTCCATTTAAGATGTACAATGAAAGTAAATAGAAGGAAAAATGCATTTGCTTCAAAGTTTGTAAAGCAATTTCAACAGATTGTCTAGCCATTGTCCAAAATATGGTTTTCTATCAGCATAGTCCTTGAACCTTCTTTAGTTCTAACTGCTACTTTGTTAATTGACTTTGATTGAAAGGTCAAAATGTGAAATGTGGCCAAGGATAATTATTACTTATTTCTCTCTTTTAATTGTTATATATTCAAAGACTAATTAGCAATCCAAACAACTTCCCCTTTAGTCAGATGCCATTCAATGCATTGATTTTGCATCAATGAATTATGTACCTTCAGCCACTAGTTTTAATCAAAGTATGCATATGGATTCAAAATCAAACTCTCAAAATAAAAAAGATGATGTTTAAATTATAAAGTACAATCAGCCACCAAAGAAATTGACTAGATAATAATTGCATTTCTGATGTCATGTTATTGCAACAAAGATCTACTTTTGAACCCCAGTTGCTTAATTTTTATGAACTATATAGCATATGCCACTCACTATACCCATTTGTAAAGATTGTCCTCGTAACAAAAAGCAACAATATGACTACAAGTACAATCAATATAGTGAGAATCTTGAATTAACCTTTTTCTTTGTCTACTCTATGCAATTGTAAAAAAAGGAGAAGGTTCATTCTAGAAACTCACCCTGTACTCTTTTCTTGAAGAATTTGCTACAACTGGACCGCTACACCACCTCTCTTCTTCCAATCAAAAGCATTGCACCATGTAATAAGCTTTGGTTAGAAAATGAAGACCATTTGTTTATTTTTCTAAAAGAATAGCAATAAAGCTCAAGGAAATGACCAAAATGTAAACAACTCCCAAAATTAAAATTGCAATATATAATACTCCTACTGCGATGGGTACTAGTAGCCAAAACCATTAAAACACTAGCAAGCATTTTTTTAGATTCAAGAGACACAAGTATAAATGTAAATCAAATTAACTACACAAACTAGTTGCCATAGGTCCTTGTACCACAAATCTTCTAGCAATGAATTTAACTGCTCTTTTGCACGAAGTCTAAAATTATTTTATCAAGCAATATTACTTGATTGCTCTATGGCAACATTGCAATTTGAATTCTAAAACATATTTGACATAGTTTTTTATAGCCCCAAGATACAATTTTCTAACTTCCTAAGCATTCAGTCTAAGTTTTCCAATTACAAAATCTCAAATTGTTGCTTGCTTCATATGTTTGTTCCTTGAATTTGATCACCAGGTAAAATGTACACAAGGATAATTGTAATTTTTTCTTTCTCTTAATAACTATGTATTTAAAGACTAACTAATAGATATCTAATTAATTAGTTATCTAATGATACAAGGATAAATGACAAATATGGAATTGACTACTTTAACATGACTGAAATGTCACATGGACCTATTAGTTGACACGCTACATATACTGTGACTTTTGAGTGCTTAATCCATCTACATGCAAGTACAAATCACAACCCATAATTAAAATGTCCACAAGGATATTTATAATTATTTCTTTCTTTTTATTATTATGTATTTAAAGACTAATTAACAGCCACCTAATTAATTAGATATCAGATGAAAGAAGAGTAAATGAGAGCTACCAACTCCATAAAAATGCCAAAGTTAACATGTGAATATCAAGGTGTCCATATTTAATACTTATTGCATTCCCCGGAAGCCCATTTTCCTGAGGAGTTTTGTAAATCAGTTCACTTTCCTTATAAATGCTTTCGTATTTTACATGTCTACCTATGAAAATAGTAACCACGACATCTGACAAAATTTAAATGCTTGCTAGCAGAAAATAGGTTTCTACTGCATTCTTTTGTCTATCTCTGTGCAAATGAAAATTTGTATTATGCTATGGTAAATTCTCTAGTGCATTAGGTACTTTAAAGTGCAATTTTTTGGATGCTGATCTTGTTCTAGGTTTGATTCTTTTTGGGGGTTATAACTACCTACTGTTGTATTAGTTTCCCATTTTTTCTTCTACAAATGCATGAATATATAAACAACTAATCATATATAATAGTTTTTCTTTCACGAGTTTTGTCAAACAGTTCACCTATTTTCTGTATGCTCCCATTGTTTGCATTAATACCTACGAAGACAATAACCACAACTTTTAACAAAATCCCTTTATCCTTTATGCTTTGATGACAACGGAAAAGCTCAAAGCAACACACTATTGACTCATTGTTTGAAAGCTCTCATTATCGCACACGTTGACATAATTTTGGTTCCAAAGCCCTCTTTATGGGACCGCTTTGCAATAATAAAAAATATACAAACTTTACAGGGCTCACATGCATGAAGTAAAATGGACAAGACATTTCTACATAATTCCTATCAAACGCAAATGAAATCTTCGTATTTCAACAAGAAATTCAAATAGATAATACTAAAAGTAGTTTAAAATACGAATTTATAATCAAAGTATAAGAATGCCTTAAAGCACTATGAAACCCTATTTGCATTTCTTGTATCAAATAGAAGAAAACAACGAAAAGTTACCTCTTCTGACCTCAAGCAATTCCTCTCTCGCTATCCAGTGTGCAACTCTGCAACTACAAAATCCCCTGCTCGGCCACACAATAGAGCACTATGAAATACAGCTTCATTATGCACTTTAATGTAATGAAACTCTAAAAATTAACAAATTATCACCTCAAGTAACTCATTTTTGGGTCTGGACTCTGCAACTATAACATCTCCTGCTTAGTCACTACATACTCTTCCTCAGAACACGCACTTACAAAACACAAAAACAACACACACAAAGTAATAGAGATGCATAGCAAGTGGCTTAACTCTATATTAAATGACCAAAGTACCATGGCCACGCGTGGCCACCAAGCCAGTCCAGTGCCTTCACCTCGACCCAGATGCCATTTAATGCATTTAATTTGTATTTATGCATTACGTACGTCTACCCACCAGTTTTATAAACTATGCCTTTGCTTAAATTTATTTAATCAATTTATGCACTCGCATTTTCTTGATATTTTAATGCATTTAATCTGCATTCATGGATTACGTACCTCTAGCTACCAACTTTTAAACTATGCTTTTGCTTAAATTTATTTAATCAATTTATGTGTTTGCATTTTCCCGAATTTTTAAAACGAAAATGATTTATAAAGCTACTCGGATGAATAGAAAAATAGATAAATGCTAATTTTCCAATATATAAAATAGCTCTCCAAATTCAAACTATACAAAAAAAATAAGTAATATGTTAAATGGCGAAATGTGATTGGCTGATGCTACCCATTAAAAACATTCCGGGTGAATGTATAAGTATTCCTGCCTGGCAGCAGGAACTAACAAGAATATATTATTGAACAAGATCTTCAATTACATAGAGAAATTAAAGCATCATGCTTTTTTTTAATGCTACTCAATATTCTTGATAAAGAGAATAAATATATAAATTTGATAGGATTGAAATTTGGATAAAACTAATATTGAGTGAATATAAGATTCAAGTTGACGAGCATTTTGAAAAAGCATTTAAGAGATTCCATTTCTTGAAAACCATATTTTTATTTTAACAAAACACTATTTTAGAAATAGTTTTGAAACCTTATCCTTGCTAAATAAATAAATATTAGAACCCATTCAAATTTGAATATAATTATCATGATGTTATTTCAAAATGAAATCTTGTGTACTGTCTTATCTTTTTAAAAAGGTTTTTTAATGCTATTTAATGGTTATTAAGATTCTTCGTACTTATTTTGTACTAAGTATAGTCACTTAATCCTTTTCCTGACAGCCTCTACCTAATTCTGTCTCATTCTCCTCGATTATCATTGTCAAACATTATGAGGTGCATTAGTTTCTTTATGTTAAAAAACCAGCAATCTGATACGCAGTACAGGATGATTTGATGCTAATATCTTCAGCATTTACGATCACACACTCCGTATACGCTCTCCATTTGTGATGGCAATTATTTAAACGGCTTTTACAGTCGACGGTAATTCTGGAGTAGTTGACGATTAGTTTGAGCTGGTGGGTTGCAAGCAATGGCCTCAGAGGAAGACAGGCTAAGCGACTTAGCAGATAACTTACTGTCATATGAAATCCTTTCAAAGCTTTCATTGCGAGACGCTGTAAGATCCTCCATCCTCTCCACTAGATGGCGTTCGCTCTGGACAAAAGTTCCCCATCTCCACTTCTCGAAGGAATTGTTCGGTTGGATCTGCCCAGTAACTTGCTCTAAAATGACATGTAAGTACACAGACATAATAGATAATGTTCTTCAACAACATTCTGCACCTCTTACAAGTTTTAGGTTCGATCCTCCCTTACGCTGTGAGAGCAACACTGAAAAAATTGAGGGATGGATTGAGTGTATAAGGGTAAAAGGAGTGAAAGAAATCGGTATAAGAAGTGGTTTCATCCCAATGATACATGTTCCTACTACTCTTTTTGCCTGTCAGACACTCACTGCTTTGAATCTTGAATATTTAAATTTTAATGAAATTCCAGAGTCTTGTGTAGGCTTTCCTTGCCTCTTATCATGTTCTCTACACTTTATTGTCGCAGACACTGAAAAGAATATAATAGAAAACTTTATAGCTCTATGCCCACAGCTTCAAAATTTGGGACTCAGTGAATGTTATGGATTAAACAGTTTCAAAGTATGTGCCCAACATCTCAAATATTTGAAGTTTTTGTACAGCTCCTTCCAAATGGTGATTGTGGATTGCCCTCATTTGATGAAACTCGAAGTAGTCGGTTGTCAATTTGGGGCTCTGGAAAGAAACAATTGCTCTGGATTATCTTCATTTAAGGTGATATGCCCTACATCTCTCTCTGATGTGAATGTATCAGACTTCTGGTTACTTGAAAGCCTGTCAGCTGCTAAAACAATGAAGAAAATTACAGTTGGAAAAGGCAAGCTGCCTTATGTCTCTGGATTCCTCAACATGCTGAGTAATTTTCCGAACCTTGAAAAATTGACAATAAATGAGGTAATACTTGTTATATTCTGGGCAGATTTATTCATTTAACCCGCGTGCACTTATTTCTATCTTTTCTCTTGAAACCCTAACCGACCTTTGTGGATTGCAGTGTATTGTCAAAAAAAGAAATATGACAGCAGGAAGAGAGATGGGAATTGCGTCAGACGTAAATTTTCCAAATCTCAAAGAGGTATTTGTAGACATTATATGCAGAATACCTGGCAATGAAGTGGTCATGCTGAATTTTCTTCTAGGTAATGCTTCTTCCTTGAAAATTATGACAATCAATCTTCCAAGCTGCTGTCCAGAGGTCAGGAGACAAATTTTAGATTTGAAGAAAGATTACAAAGAAGTAGAAATAAGAATATTGGGCCAGAAAGGGACGACAGATGCACTTCAGAACAAGCAGAGAGTTAGAGCAGGACGACTTCCTTTGAAATTTGCTTAATATTGAGTTCCATGTAGAGTAGGCATAGTATGAGATACTCTAGTCCTGATACTGCTTATTTAAAGCGATTTTGAATACCAGCTGTTAGTAGGCTACAATGGGTATTATTTTTTGTGTTGCTTCTTGCTATTTTGAATGTGGTTTTTGCATGTTGGATAGTTATAAAGTATTTTTTCAATGCAGTCGTCACTGAAACCTTGAGCTTAAGCATGCTTGGAGTCTTATTTTTATCCTTCACATGTTAGACACCTTCCTTGTCCAAATATCAGTTGCAAATTCTTGTTAACTTATATTTGATATTACTTAAATAGATAGAATTCTGCTTTCTTTGAGATGATTATATGGAAATATTTGCAGTCAGGAGAATATTTATAATTAGATTTAGACTGTATATAAGTTAGTATTTGCTAATTAACTGGAAATTTATGTTTTATTATTTTACTTACATTTTCAAAAATATTTTGATTGATTTATTGTTTGTGATTACTATCAGTTATATAATTGTGTAATGGTGAAATTTGTATATTTATTTTTAAATTTTTATTTAGTATTGAATTTATTTTGATGAAGTGTCCTAGTATAATCATATATTGATATATGGTATATTTTGATGTTTAGTTTGTGTTTCTTTGAAAGTTATAAATTTTCATTTATTTTCATCTACATATGCATTGACTTTATTTATACCTTAATTGCATATATTCACATAGCTTCTCATAATTTATCTATTCATACTTCCACATATCTACTCTTGAAATTTAGACTTCATATTTCCTATCCTAGGCCAATCTTCCTATGCATTTGAGTAATCTTGCATGGCACAAATTTGACCCAAAATCCAATATATTAAATTGAAATGTATCGTTCTTTCCTACTAATCATTAGGATTTGATTTGTTAGACTATCATTTAAACACATTCATTTGAACGCTAATTGAGCATTTAAAAGTCATGAAAATAGTTCTTTGTATTAAAAGATGAACTATTCTAAGAACACTTAATGTATTTTTTATCGAGCAAAGAGGATTTAGTTTACATAACTAAGGTGATCAAATTCTATGTAACATCAAGTTTATTCATCATTGCATTTCTCAAATTTGATCTCTTTTTATTTTTGAATATTCATTTGTTGTAATTATCTATTTCAAATTTATATTATTTAAGCTAAGTTGATTTATGCCTGCGTTTATGCATTTGTGTAATTAGTCTATAATAAGGTTAGGAAAAATATTTTTCCTTTACACTTTTGGTGATTTTGGTTGATCTTACACTTCTTAGTGTTTGACCATTGGATTAGACATCCATTTTTTAAAGATTGTATATTGATACTTCTTGATTACTTTTATCATTTCAAAAGAATTTATTAAGGTTTTAAATTTCTACTTAATTATACTTCATCCATTAACCTTTAATTATGTAGTCTTGTGAAGCTTAGCCATTCCACCCTTAATAGATATCTATCACTATCTTTACACCATGGACTGTCACTTCCTTTTTCTTCCTTTTTCTTTGGCTAATATTATGCATATACTGTTAATTTTGATATTTACATATATTTTATCATGCATCCCTCCATCCTCTAATGATGAATCTTTATGTTAAGATACATAAGTATTCTTAATTGAGGTATTATTTTACCATGAAATCTTTTTCCCTCCTTCACTAAATTGGTTAGTACACTTTTTTTTATTTTAAAAACACCTTATGTGTCCATAGGTCCCATGTTAATCACTCTTCATGCATGTCTTGTGATACTTATGAGCATATGTTTAATGAGGATTTATCATAGTAATGCATCTAGCATGTTAGTTATTGATGATATTATATCCGCTTCACCTATTAATTTGATTATTATTCCATTTGATGATATAGTTCTATGTCTATAGATTCATGTTATTTTAATGATTTACTTTCTTTTGTCCAAGATGATTTACTTATGATGATCACATTTCTACACATCATGGTATCCCAATGTGTTTTTGGGTATGTGCAGGATTATCATGAAAAAAAAGGCCCTTAAGTGGCAAAAAATTCAAAAAAATCAGAGTTGGGCAGCTTGACGTACAAATTTGAATAAGTTATCTATATTATTTCAAAAAATATGTAAGAATTGAATCTGTAGAAAATTGAATGTAGTTTCTAAACTACTAGGTTTCTTTGAAAAATAAATAAATCTATTTGGTGAAAATTTGAAATTTCAATGCAGTAGTATTTAAATTTCAGAGAAAAAATAAAAAGTAGGTGTCTGTCTGACCACCCTAACCACAATAAAATAATATTTTTTTATAAAATTTTAGATATAAGTAGAATACTCATATCCTAATGTGAAGCATTTTTTTTGTAATTTGTTTCCAAGTAAATAATTAATTGTGAATTTTTTATTATAACTTTTAAGAAATATAAAAAATTCATATGTCTGACCACCTTAACATGGTCAAAACTTCATGAAATTCATTTTTTTTTTCTTAATCCTATAGTATGTGAAGCATAGAATGTGACATGTTTTGGATTCATAAAATGTGATATCGTTTGAAAGCTATAAATATATTTCAATCAGCCTATCAATTAGGACTTTAGTTTAATCTGAATAGAAAATGAATAATAATTATTTATTAAATTCCAAGTAAAGCATAATTTATATTGGTGGAAAGCTGAGAATCTCCTTTAAAAACCCTTTTTGTTTCATCAATTTTGGGTTAAAAAAAGTCGTCAGCCACATACCCATCATATTGCCACTTTTTGGCCCATCATGATCCTGCACATACCCTTTTATGGTATTTTTTATTATAGTAATGCATTAATATGAAGGTACTACACCTTGATTTTTTGTTAATTTGTTTCTCATTTAAATCAAATAAATAATCCATTTCCTTCCAATATGTTATAGAATGATATTATGGTTTTTGGTGAAGAATCATAAAATAATATTTTTTTATGATACTTGTATCTTTGCATGTTTGACCATTCTTGTTTGCTAATTATTAATGTATAGAAAATGATATCTTATTGATTAGTGAGTTAATATTTTATCTTCGTGGACCTAAACTTTTATAATGGTTTAAATCATCTTATTTTATTTATGCTTCTTTTATGAACCAACCACATGCTTTCACTAGATTATTTTTTGAAACTTTTTTCCAGGAGGATAGTGTGTACATAGTGATACCTTCTCATGATTTATCTTTTAAACTTTTTATCCATGTGGATTATGTGTTTATTAAATCTACCTTACATACTACTCCATTCTCTTATATTAGCTTGAGGCAACATGATCTATTGCAATAACCTAACATACCTCATAATCCTACATATGTGATACTACAACAATTTTTTAAACAAATTCTTATTATCTTACTCTTGTTAGAAAATAAAAATATTTTTAAAATGTATTTATCCTCATACACATGGATACTATATGGGTGGAGGCATTTAATTAAATTATAAATTTTAAGAATTTGTAGATAAAAGGAAGATAAATATTAAGCATTCTCATGTTCAAACAACTTCATCACTTGATGAGATGAATTTGTAGCATCATAAATTGTTACTCCTAATAATTTCACACTATTTTTAGTTCCCCCTATGTGCTTGGACCTAATTGTGCTTATACCCTCAACCGTAAACCCAATATCCTCAACCCTATACCCAATATCCTCAACCCTAAGCCATATACCCTAAACATTATCCCTCAACTTTAGGTGCTAAAGCCTATATGCTAAACTCTCAACCCTAAACTCCATGCATCAATCCTAAAGCCTAAACCCTATACCATCAACCTACATACATACATGCATACACATATATAAATAGAATAAAAATTTGAACACAAAATAAAGCGAGTGTGTTATAACATGTTCACATTATGCTTGCTTTGACATAATGTGAGCACCTTATAATGTACTTGCTTTATGTTTTTGTTTGACATAACACAAGCACATTATAATGCACTTGTGTTTTGTCTTTGGAAATTTTTCATCTTTTGGCTTGGATTTTTCTTGGGCTTCCAACCCAAAGGCTTAGAGTGAATTTCTAATGTCCAAAGAAATGTTTTTGTAGATTGTGAAAAATTTGACATAATTTTGTGCGTCCTCCCCATCAGGTTTGCTCTTGTTTAATGTCAAGTTGAAAAAATGCCATGGTAATGTTAAGATCTCTCTTAGCTCTCTAGCCATGTAGTTTTTTTCACATTTTGAGTATGCTAAGGTGTTCATCTTTAATTTCTTTTATTGGTGTATCCATTTTTTTGTCAAAAACCAATGTTTAGTATTTTTCACTATATTTTTTAGCCATTTATTAAAATTTCAAATAAATTACATTTTTGGAAACTAAACTCTATTCTACACATATTTAAAAAAATATTTTTGATTGGTTTTCAAAAAATTAGGGGGGAGCACACTCAAAAAAAAAAATTCAAGATGTATCCACTTTTAAAATTAGTTAAAAAATATTATTTATTATAAAATTAGCAAAAAGAAAAGGGATAAAATATAGGTGTTAGCCATTTTCTCCCTAAAGAGATTTTTGAAATTCTAAATATTGGACAGATAGTTTTCGTTGCACCAAAAGATAGAAACATGTTAATACCTTATACAACTGTGAAAGTTAATGAATCCATGAGAGGAAGTTAAGGTATGTCACAAACCCAAGCACTTTGTTGCATAACACAAGGGTACCAAGGGTGCACAGCTTGAAACAATCCCCCCCCAATGCAAGAGAGGGGTTCAAACCCGTGACCTAGGCTCTAATACCAATTTGTGAATGCATAGTTGTCATGGCACTAAATATTGACCTGTTAATTCCCACTACAATTATGAGAGTTAATGAATCCATGGGCAGCAATTAAGCCATGTCATAAACCCGAGTGCACAAGAAAAATGAGAGGGGGGGTGAATCAGTTGTACCTTAAAACTTCAAAACCATGTATTAATTAAATTTACCCTTACCCTTAATTTGTTCAAATGATTAATCATGAAAGAAAATAATAGAAATCAAATCAAATCAACACCATACACAAAGAAACACCATATTTACATGGAAAAATCAAGATGATAAAAATCGCGTTGAGG
Organism: Sequoia sempervirens; assembly: GCA_007258455.2. Taxonomy (NCBI): domain Eukaryota; kingdom Viridiplantae; phylum Streptophyta; class Pinopsida; order Cupressales; family Cupressaceae; genus Sequoia; species Sequoia sempervirens. Next base: position 139,528,665 of record VDFB02000003.1, on the reverse strand, counting down.
ATTAGCTCACAATATAAAGTAATATTAGCACTAAATAAAATAGGGCTCATTGTTGGATGGATCATGACTAGAATAGAAGAGAAGATATAGAAGAGTGTTATAGTGAGAAATTCATCTCAATGCAATAGAAAATTCTACCACAGTATTGACCAACACCTTCGTAGTCATGTTGAAGAATTGTATACATCTTTTTCTCACTACTTTCAGTAATCTAAAACATGAAATCTCACACTAAACTACACAAGTTCACACATCACAACTCTACAATTCACATCATTTGCATCACACACTTTTATCTTTGCATCCCTCAATATTTCAACTCATATTTGTATCGTCTTCAACCTTAAAAAAATCTTCCAAGGTCAGCTATGTACCTCAACCTTGCAAATTCAAATTAGGTCAGCACCAAAATATTCATGTGGTGGAAAAGAATGAAGGAAGAATACAACACACCTTGGGTAGGACCTAAATCCACTCATACACATCATGTCACGCTTCCACAAACACCGAAACAACTTCACAATTAGTGTAAAAACCCAAGGTCGATCGAACCTATATTAACACCATCAAACATTTAAGTACGTGCTTCCTCAAATCTAGATATGATTCATGGATAAAACACCACACTTGAACACAATCTAGAATATTCCACAATTACTTGAAATCTAAAAAATTCCTTCACAATAACTTTCACTTAAAGAATGTACACACCTAGTACACTCAAATAATTATGTCATACACATCAATACAAGAAACTGACTTTAAAAGCACCAAAACTCAAACAACTAAAATGAAATAAAGATAAAAACACTATCAACACCCTTGTAAATCTGGAAGACCTAAAATCATTCTATGAAGAAATGCGAAGCAAAAGAATTTCTCCCAGACACCTCTACAATACACAGTTTACACTTTGGTGAATACACCTTCCTCTGCACAATGATACAACACACTAAATTTTGAATGTGACACTTTTTAACACCTCTGACCAACATATCCAAACCACACAAGAAGATATGCAATATAGAAGACATATAGAGCCAAATCAAAATACTACTCTACAACACAAAATACCACTACAACACACTATTTCCTCATTTTATTTAAATTTTCTCAAAAGCTCTTAGAAACCAGGCACTAAAAATATATCAACATTTTCAACACTTTCTCATTACAACCAAGCCAACTACAACCTAGCAACTCAACCATAAATCCGTAGACCGAAGCTTATCAAAGAAACACTAGAGGTTGACACTAGTGGCTTACTAATGACAACATAAGGAAACTAGTCAAATAATCATCAAGTACAACATCAACTCAATACCAACTACACATCCTTGCAACAAACTCCTTCTCATACAATTGACACCAATGACAATACCAAAGCTTGTTGACAGTAATGACAACACCAACTATACATACTTGCAACAATATCTCCTTTTGTCATTAATGGCAACAAATAATGTGAAAAGCATTTAAAAAAACAAACAACTCTGATCACCAACATACTGCTTCATGCAAACTCTTTCTCTATCTTTCTCCCCCTTCATCATACTCTCCTTTTACAAATTACTCTCTCTAAACTACATTATTCTCTTCTTTTTTAACTGAATTTTTTTCACATTGATCTCTCTCCCCATTTAACATCAATAGCAAGAGGAAAAATATTTACCTCAATAATTCTCCCTCTTAGCACATGCCAAACTACATCAATCAACAAGAACTGCACAATGACAACACTCGCTCATCTTGACTACAACAAATAATAATGCCACTACCTACTCCCCTTGAGAGGTAGCCACCAACATTAGTCCAAACCAAAGAATGAATCTCAAGATCCATTGGTCTGATGTATTTCCTTATGCATCTAGTTCAAAGGAGGGGCAATAACCCCCAACTTCTCTCAGAGATACTCAAAGTATCCTTGCAAAGAGTCTTTGTTAGCAACTTGATTCTTTGTAGGCACATATTCAAGCTTCACTTCATTCTCTACAACCTTCTCTCTAAAAAAATGATACAAAATTGAGATATGATTTTTCCTTGAATGAATTATCAGATTCTTTGATATATTGATAGCTATTTTATCATCATAGAAGATAAAAATTGGTTCATCAGATTGAAACATAAGAAAATATGTTTGGGAGAAAATGGGGGTTCCCCAATTTGATAATAGATAAACCTATTATACTTTATTTCATTAAGAAATGAGATCCACATAAATAATTTCCTTACAACTCTTAGGTGAGTCAACTTAATGAGTGAATCTTTAGATTTCCTTTTGACTGAAGGACGGGGGTCAACGTCAAACAACACTTTGGGGAGAAAAACCAAAAACATTAAACTAACTCCAAAATTCAATTGACCAATTGAAACAACAAGATTAAGCTCAATATTGACAAAACCTACAATCAAATTGTAGATTAGAGAATGGTGGATATGAGCGTACCTTTCACTAAAAGTCAATTTTTGAAGTTGATTTGTGACGCATTCACCCATGGGTGAATGGGTCTTTTGTTAAGGTTTTTCTATAACTTTTGGGAGCTTTTGGTCCTATCTCTGCACTTCCAAAGTCTCCAAGTTTCAATTTTGAAAATTCAAAAATAAATTTTGTAGATGAATTTCTATGAGATGACAACTTTTATGACAACTTTTGTAACTTTGACAACTTCTTCAATTTTTCTCTTCAAGAGATCTTCAAGCTTTCATCCACCTATATCTATAGACACAACATGAGAGGGAAAATCTATTAATTTTTGGTGAATGGGGGTTTTCGTTGGTCAAACCCCATTTTGGTAATCAAACCTTGAGATGAATAAAAGCATGAAAGAGGGAATGAAGAATGAACAAATCTATGTTACCACTCAACAGGCCTTTGAATAAACCTTAGAATGGAAGTTTGTAACTTACATGAAATGGATTCAATAGATGTGGATCTTGAACCTTGAATCTTGCTTGAAATAATGGCTTTTAATGCTTGAATGAATCATGAAACCTACATCACCATATTAGCTCCAAAAACATGCATTCAATGCAAGAAGAATTTAACATGACAATCAGATCTTAATTGTTGTAATAAAACTCTAATAAATCTTCTCTTGAATTCTTTGAATTGCTCTTGAAATCTCATAAACTTGCTAGGTTTTTGAATTGCTTTTCTAGGATTTGGAATTGTTGAAAAATGGAGGTAATTATGTAGCTTTAGAACTTGTAAAATTATTATACTATAGATCTAAATAAGTGTTTTTTGTTACAAATTCTTTGTGGATGATTATCTGTTTAGATTCATTTTACCATTTGTAGAAGTAGACAGAAGATTGTAGAAGAATAAGACCAGAAGATAGAAGTGGCACAACATATATCGTAGAGAAACCCTTTTAGGAAAAAAACTCCACCACCATAATCAATAGTGCTTGTATTGTTTAACCTTAGAATAAGATTACAATAATTCTTTATCAATCCTTACTTGAGATGCTTATTTTTCCTTCAACAATTCTTCTTCAAAGCCTACAATAAAATATGATAGAATTCTCTTCAACTTGCTGCAATTTATAGACAATAATGAGCCTTGAAAACTCCAAAGAGTTGTCAATTACAAAGCACAAAGCTTATCTCACAAGACCTACACCTATTCTTTGCAATTAGAGTTCTCCCGTGAAATTCCTAACTAAACATTGATTACAAAGATATCTCATAAGATTCTCCTCAAAGTTGGCGCCCAATAATGGGCCCACTTAACTCGGCCTTATAAAATATCCTATCATGCAAAAGTTTTAACTCCAAGATGCTAACTTAGGAACCCAAGGTGGGTCCAAGTCAATCTTCGTTAATTGAAACATATCTCTCCATCAATTCATGCAAACATGATGCATGATTGAACATCCCCACTTAACTGAATGTATCACTTGTTATCTGCCATGCAACTCAAGTCATTAGTCATGCATTCCAATTCAACTGAAGTCAACTAGCATTCAACTAAAACTAACTACATGCAACTGAAGATAACTAAACCATAACTGAACTATTTAACTAAATTGAACTGAACTTCATTAATGTAAATATCAATTCATAACTTATAGGATCTTTACATGCATTTCTAAAGTGTTATCTTTCTCCAAACAATTAACTTAACTTAAGGTGGGTTCCACCTTCCATGTGGGTGCCCCATGTGCTCCTATTTTGTAGGAGCTCTTCTTGGGTGTCCCCACATGTTCCTATCATTTAGAATTAATTACATTTATGTCAATTTACATGTTCATTTCATTTGAATTTAATCTCTTTCTAATCCTAGTTTTGGGGAACACTTTCCAAGGACTTAGGAGATGCATGAAATAAGTTTAGGATTGCAATTAAATTGCATCATATTATTAATAGAAATGATGAAATAATATTATATTTATAATTATGTATCCTCAATTTCTCAAAATTCAAAAATGACAAGCCGACATCTGAGTATACACTTAGGGATATTAAAATCCCACCAAAAACATAATTTAAATCTAGTTCCTAAGGTCAAGGGAGCATGGTGAATGGGTCCTAGGTCCCCAAACCTAGGACACACATTGCTCAATGAGAAGTGTTATGTTAAGGCATTAATGAATGTCACATTTCCTCTTTGAAAAATGTAATAAAATAGATTTGTTAAATGAATTAAGGGGACCATTAGGGAAATATTAAGCCCAATTAATTAAGGGATCCCTAAAAACAAGTGTGTATTTGAAAAGGGATACACTTTACAACACTAAAATAAGGCACAATTAAGTCCAAATTAACTAGGAGGGTCCAAACAACTATGAAAATGTAAAAGGGATACATTTTTCTACACTACATATATACCACTCAGATGTCCTTTAATTTTTTCCTTATCCACAAAACTTGTGTGCACCAACATGTTGCTACAATATATTCTACTTTTGCAGTAGATGAAGACATTGAATCTTGTTTCTTGCTTAGCCATGACACCAATCTATATCCAAGAAATAATACACCACCACTTATAATTTTCTTGTTATATACACAACCAACCTAATATGTATCTATGTAAGCCCTTAAATTCAATATCCTTTGGATGACACAAGCCATGATCTAAAGTAACCTTCAAGTATCTAAATATCTTCTTCACTATCAAACATATGACTCTCTAGGATCTTCTTGAAATCTATCCACAAGAAAAATTGTATGCATGATATCCAGTTATTAGCAATTAGATATAGTAGTCTTTCAATCATTGATCTATAATTTCTCTAATCAACCTTAGAAGATTCATTATTCTTGTCCATCTTGCAGCCAATAACCATAGGGGCACATACTCATTTACAATCTTTCATTCCAAACTTCTTCAATATTTTCTTGACATACTTTGATTGTGAAATGAAAATACCTTTATCTGTCTGATTGATCTGTAGCCCAAGGAAGAAATTCATCTCCCCAGACATTAGCATTTCAAATTCTTTTTACATCCCCTCGAAAAATTTCTTACATAGCTCCATTTCCTCCAAAAATTGTGTCATCAACATACACAACCACAATGAATATTTTCATCTTTTTCAACTTTGACGTAGAGATTGCAATTTGTGGTACCTTTATTAAATCCTTATTGTAACAAGTATATTTCTAAACTTGCATACCAAGCTCTAGGAGCTTGCTTCAACCCATTTAATGTCTTCTTCAATTTGCAAACTATATCTAGTTTATCTAATAACTTAAATCCTTCCAATTGTTCTATGTATACTTCTTCCAATTCACCATTCAAGAAATCAGACTTCACATCCATTTGATATAATTTGAAACTTTTATGTATTGCAAAATCCAAAAACATCCTGATATATTCCATTCTTTCCAACACAGAAAATGAGATCATCAAAGTCTATTCCTTCCACTCGTGAGTAGCATTTACATACAAGCTTTTCCTTATTTATTACCACTTCTCCACTCTTATTCAGTTTTTTTTAGAATACTCACTTTGTTCCAATCACATTCTTGTTTGTTGGTCTTGGGAAAAGTTCCCAAGTATGATTCTTCTCAATCTGCATTAGTTCTTCTTTCATAGCCTTTATCCAATACTCATCTTCAAGCATACTTCAATTAGTATTTTAGGCTCAACTTTAGAAAGTAAACATAAATTTACCTGTTCTTCAATAACTTTTCTTCTTCTCAATACACCTTTGCTCTTATCACCAATGATCTATTCTTCAAAATGATTCTTCTGCACATACTTAGGAGTTTTAGGAATCTTTTCTAAAGCTTCTTCCTCTTCAATCTATAATTATTTTTCCTTACCTTTTTCTTCTTCTCTACAAGAACACTCATTTGATTCATATCCATCTATCACCACTAAATTCTTTAGTAGGTCTTCATCAACCTTAAAACTTGCACTCTCAACAATATTTCTTAGCCTTTTGTTGTAGCACCAGTAATATTTTCTTTTAGTAGAATATCTAAGAAAGATACCTTCATCATACCTTGCATCAAACTTTCATAAGTTTTTTTCATCTCTTTTGATAAAGAATTTCCTTCGAAACACTCTGAAGTATTTGGCAGTAGGAATCCTTCCATACCATATCTCATAGGGAGTATTTGTGTTGTTTGATCTTTCTTGCACTCTATTAAGTATATAAAAAGCAGTATGAGTTGCTTCCCTGTGGTATAACTCAAGTAGATTTTTTTCTTTCGGCATTGTTCTTGTAGCTTCTTGAACAATCCTATTCTTTCTTTCAACCACTCCATTCTACTGAAGAGTTCTAGGGGCACATAAATGTTGCTTTATTCCATGATTTTCATAACATATATTGAACTTATTGGATATGAACTCTCTACCTTTGTCATACCTCAAGAATTTTATTTTCATATCCATTTCATTCTCAACCATAACTTTAAATATGATAAACTTATCTAGGGCTTCAAATTTTTCTTTGAGAAAAGTAACCCATGTCATTCTAGAATAATCATTAATCAATAGTATAAAATACATGTCACCTTGAAGTCTTCTTAATCTAGTAGGACTACAAATATTTGTATGCACAAAATCCAATAGTTTGATAAAGGATTATTCTTTAACATTGAAACTTCTTGCTTGTTTTCCAACTTGACATCCTTTATAGATAGCATTGATAGGATTTGTAATCTTTGGAAAATATCTCATAGCTTGGACTAAACTTATTCTCACTAGTTCATCAAAATTGATGTTACGCATTCTTCTTTACCATAGCAAACTTCCATTGATCTGATTCATGAAATAGTAACAACTATCAAAACCTTTAAGATGATAGAAATTCCCATCGGTCCTTCCAACATAAATCACAATTCTAGAGCCTTTTATGATCTCACAACCATCATCTAGAAACATACGATTATATATTTTACTACACATTTGTACAAGACTCAAGAGGTTATTTCTTAAACCCTTGACATAAAGAACATCATCAATATTATGCTTGCCATCAAAACTGATTGAATCTTTTCCACATATCTTAGTAGATGTATCATCACTAAACCTAACTAGTTCTCCTTCATATTTTCAAGTTTAACACACTTTCTCTTATCATGGTTCATATGATTAGAGCATCCACTATCAATAATCTAGAAGTTCTTCTCTTTCCTATAATGAAAAGAAGACACCAAGGTGCCTTTAGTATTAGCACTTGTTTCCAAAGCACTTTCCTTCACACATCTCTTAGAATTAGAAAAATTGATTCATATTTTAAAGCCTTGAACAAGAATTCACCATCCTCATCATCTCCATAATTAGATTCATCATCAGATATACTTGTGTCTTCTCTAACATAATAAATTTTATTAATCATCTTACCTTTGTTCTCCTTATTCTTGTAAGTCAAAACTCTATTTAGACATCTTAAAGCATAATTCCCTATCTTTCCACAACTAAAAAATTTGAAATGTAACTTACCTCTATATTTTCCAATACAATTTTTTAGTCTTCTCACAAAGTTAGCTTCCACATCATTAAGATCCTCCTAATCTGATTCCACAATCTTCTCTAATTTTCCAGACTTAAAAGTAGTCTCAACTTTTGTATTCCTTGCACAAAATCCTCTCATTTAAAAAGTAGTTAAAAAACTATACAACTGATCTCTGGTATATCAATTCAAATTTTGTTGTTCTTCAATTTAGCAGAAACTTTATGACTATTAACTTTAGGAAAAGTTCTGAGTACCTTCTTTACCAATTACGTCTTCTTTCAACTCTCCACCAAGACCTTTGATGTCATTGACAAATTCATCCACCTTCTACAAGTAGGTTGTGATATTTTCATCTTCAAACATTCAAAAAGTTTCAAATATGATCTTCAAATTATGAATCGCATCTTGCTTGAACTTATCATATCCTTCATAAATGCTTTCTAACTTTATCCAAATTTCTCTAGCAATTTTCAGATTCATGACTTTCACCAATTCAAAATTACCACTTAAAAGAGAATACCTTGCCTTACCCTTTCTTTTCATAGGCCTTGATCTCATAATCAATCTTTGTACCATTTGCAGGTATTGTATATCTAGTCTCAACAGACTTCCAAATTTCAAATCCAAGAGAAACTAGAAAACTTTCCATCCTTGTCTTTCATAATGCATAATTTGATCCATCATAGGAACATATTTCTTGTACACCATCCCAGATCTACCTCAAGTGGTTAAGCTTTCTTCCAAGTAACTTTACTCTAATGCCAATTGTTGAATGCATAAGACAATTGAGAGGGGGTGAATCATTTGTACCTTAAAACTTCAAAAACCTCACAAAAATTTAGATCCACATTAATTTAATTTACCTTTAATATGTTAGAATGATTAATCATGAAAGAAGATAACAAAAATAGAATCAAATCAACACCATACACAAAGAAACATCAGATTTACATGAAAACCTAAGATGGGAAAGACCACAATGAGGATTAGCTCACAATATAAAGTAATATCAACACTAAATACAATAGGGCTCACTATCAAAATAGAAGATATAGAAGAGTGTTATAGTGATAAATTCATCTCAATGCAATATAAAATTCCACCACAATGTCACCAACACCTTCATAGTCTTGTTGAATATTTGTAGACACCTTCTTCTTACTACGTCTAATAATCTAACAAATGAAAGCTCACATTGCACTGCACAAATTCCCACCTCACAACTCTACAATTCACATCATTCACATCACATACTTCTATCTTCACATCCTTCAACATCTCAACTCATATTTATACCATCTTCAACCTTGAAAACATTCTCCAACATCGACTATACACCTAAATCATGTAAATTCAAATTAGGTCAACACCAAAACATTCTCGTAATCTAGAAAGAAATGAAGGTGGAGAAAAACACATCTTATCTAGTACCTAAATACACTCATACATGTCACGCCATGTTTCCACAAACATCAAAGAAACTTTTCAATTAGTGTAAATACCCATGGTTGACTGAACCTTTCTTAACATCATCAAACATTCAAGCAAACACTTCCTCAAATCCAAAGGAATCTTTCATAAAACACACCACACTTGAAAACGGTCTAGAATATTCCATAAACACCCTAAAATATAAAAAGAATCTTTGCAACAACTTTCACCTAAAGAATGCACACACCTAGTACACTCAAATATTTATATCATATATTGCAATACAAGAAATCAAATTTTGAAGCACCAAACCTCAAACAACTTAAACTAAAGAAATATAGAAACACCATCAGCACCCTCCTAGATCCATAAAATCTAAAACCATTTTATAGAGAAATGTGGAGCAAAAACATTTATCCCAGATACCTCTGCAATACATAATTCACAAACTTGTGAACATACCTCCCTTTGCGCAATGATACACAAACCAAATTATAAAAGTAACACCTTTGAACACCTCTTTCCAACATATCCAAATCAAACAAGTAGATCTTCAACACAATTTTCTCAAAAGAACTTGGAAATCAAGCACCAAAAATGTATCACCAACATCTTCAGCACTTTTTCATTTCCACCAAGCCAACCACAACCTACAAACTCAACCATACATCCATAGACAAAAGCTTACCAACGCAACACTAGAGGTTGACACTAGTAGCTTACTAATGACAACATAATGAAACTAGTCAAACCATAATCTAAGACAAAATCAACTCAATACCAACTACACATCCTTGAAACAAAATCCTTCTCATATAGTGGACACCAATGAAAAAACCAAAATTTTTTGACATCAATGATAACACCAACTATACATACTTGCAACACTCAAAAGAGTTAACATTTTGCGGGGGCAACACCAGATGCTATGTTATATTTTTTTGAAAAAATAGTACCAATTTTTGTGGCCCCCTTTTTTGAACACCTTAATTTCCAACATTTTTAAAAAAATATTATTTTAGAAAGTAGATTCAGAGTACTACGACTCTTGTTTTCATTACATCTCAAAATTTTGAGATTAACTACCTTCAATTTTTCATCCAAGGTTAGTCTTTCTTGATATTAGAAAAAAAATTGGCCACTTAAGCCCTCTTTTTGGTCCCCCATTTACATGCACCCACCCTTCACAACAACATCAAAGTCAAGTGCGGCAACATTTTCATACTTCCTCTTCTTACAAATTGTTTCTCTCACCCATTGACTACACAATGGAATGTTAGATGCACACTTGCATTAGCAGACAAGATGGATAGAAAAATGTTCTCTTTCATAACTCTCTCACAAGCTTCACCACCTATTTTACCATGAGACATATGTCTAGTATCATCTGTAATTAATATTTTTTATCCTAATATAGGTTAACATAATTGTGATGAACACATATTCCCCTACTGCAAAGCACCATCATCACCTTGCACTTCCTTTTTAGTATCTTCATTTGTCTCAACTCTTTTCACTCACTACTTGGGTCTAGACTTGGATGGATTTTCACCAAAATTACTTTTAAGCTTTACATCTTCATTAGGTTTATCATCATCACCACCACTAGCCCCAACCATAGTTGACCTTGTTAAATTACAATGTTGATATTCATTGTACTTAAATTGATGTAGTAGTTAAATTTTTATATTGCTTCCCTACTCCTAAAGTTGATCTTGAACGTTTACTAGTACTATGATCTTTCCTCTTTACATCCAACCACTCTTCAATTCTCTTTAAAATACAAAAAATATTCCATTGATATCCTTGTCCCCCTCTTTATTCCAATCAACTAAAGTGAAAATCTCAAATTGAATAGATTCTAGATAAACTACATCAACCATATCAGTACCATCATCTACTATTCCTCTAATTTCAAAATCCAATTCATATTTGATTGATCTATTGCACACTTAATCTACACCAATCCCTCTTCCTAACTTCAAAATCAGGTTTTTAATCCTCTCTATAATCTTCTAAATGAGGATGGCTTAATTTTACTTCTGAGATGAATTTTTTTCTTTACATATCCTTTTCTATCAAAAGGATATCTCATATTAAAATAATTCATAGTTATCTTTACAAGGTATCTCTCTATGTTATGTTCCTTAAATGAAATTTGAGAACAGTAATAAGAGAATCCCAATGGAAATTTGTATCCTGCTTTCTTCGGGTCCCTATACTTTTTTTGAATAATTTCATTTGTCTACACAACTCACTTAAAACCAAATGATCGTATAGATACCTTCACAAATTATAAGGATATTCATCAAACCCACCTATTCTTATATAATAAAATCTAAAAAACTAAATAAAATATAACTTTCAAACTATTTAATCAACACTACAACCTTAAAAGAAAAAAATTGAATCAAATTAGCATCAAGTTCTCTCAATATAAGCATAATAAATGTCTCATTCACCCCCTAAAATTTTTATTACCTATGTGCATAAAATTTCTTCTCTATATGAATGATTTAAAGCAATAAAACCAAACAAACACTCAGATTAGGAAATAAAAAGCTCAAACTAGCATAGAATCAAATGTCAAGCCTCTCGTTTTGTATATTTTCCAAAGATGTTCAATTTGGATATGTGCTCACTAGAAATTTTGGCAGCACAATGGTTCTCTAATGAAAATGAGTGATATTTTTTTGATAAATAGTTAAGTGATGGATATATAGGATTGGAGGAAAATAGATGGAGGGCTAGGATTTGATCTTGGGATCAAGGGTTGAGATGAGAGGTGATCTCTCAACTCACGAGATTGTGTCATATGGCACAATGAAATGATTTGAGAGGGATAAGGGTACTATGATGGGAGAAGACCCATGTGATTGTGTCATATGGCACAATGAAATGATTTGAGAGGGATAAGGGTACTATGATGGGAGAAGACCCATGTGACATGGTACCAATCTCATGTGCAAGATGTGATGGGGGTTTGACCCACTTAATCAAGGAATAAGTTTGTGTTGTGATTAGTGGGTAGGTTAGGTGGGGATTAAAGAATTAGGATTAGTGCAAGTGGGATAATATGGAGGATGTCACATTTGGAGAAAAAATTAGAAATTAAATAGATTTAATTCCTATTTGGAGGAAAGGGGATTTAGAGATTAAATTAAATAAATAAGGGCATTTTTTTAGTTTAATAGATGAATAGGATGGGGTAAATAACTAAAAGTAATTATTTACTTTAGGATGGGATATATGGATAATAGAAGAAATGGATTAGGATGAAGGTTGATATATTGAATATTAATTAAATAATATAATATTATTCAATTAATGTGAATTATGGGGAATTAGATGAAATAGGGATAAATTAACCAAATATGGTTAGATTAGGGAAGATGTCATGTAGTTATCCAAGAGAGTGACTACGAAGAAAGATGTTGGGAATGAACTTGAGGATTAGGATTAAGGATGTCCCTTGAGAGGACAAGGGGGTTTAAGAGAACATGGGTGTACTCTCAATATGGATGAGAGGATGCAAGGATAAATGGGGAGGAGGATGCAAGATGATGAATAGAAGAGAGGATGATAAGAGAAAGAAATAATGGATGGGGAGATGAGAAGAAAGAGATCACCAAAGGATTCAAAGGAAGCCATGATGTTGCTCCAATCAAGCTAAAATCAAAGATTGATTTATAATGGATGGAGTGTTGTTGATGTGGGAATTATATATCCCAAAACAACATAAGGATTGGGAAGGATACATACTGATGATGATGAGGAGAGTTTTGTTGATGTGGGAATGATATATCTCAAAGTAACACAAGGATTGGGAAGGATACATCCCAATGATGGTGATTGGATTAGGGACAAGGATTTGCAACAAGTCTAGGAACAAGATCAAATATGTGATTGGAGGATTTGTGCTAGATGGCATGGTTAGGATTTTCTTGAGATGTGAGATTTCTAGGAGCAATAGCATGGATGAAATAGATGAATATTGTAGAGGAAAATATTCTTAGAATAGAAAATATATACTATCCTAAGAATATTGAAAGGAAGATGGCATGATTAGGATTGATTAAAAATGCTTAGACTAAGAAGATGATTGATGGAAAGATGCTTAGACTAACAAATCTATATTAGCCTAAAATGAGCTTGATGGATGATGAAATTATTAGGATGGATAAGGTGCATATTGTTATTGTGAGAAAAGGATGAGATGATAGATGAAAATATGAATGATGACTCATGTGCACACAAAATTGAGGATTAAGTGGAGTGATGAAAATAAGGATAAGAAGATGGGGGATTGTGATGAAGGATTAATAGATTAGAAACATGTAGGATAAATGGATGGGGGATTTGGAGCATCAAATTAAAAATACCATGTAGTGAGCACTTAATTTGATATAGCATGGGTTACTATGCACCAGGGTATGAGGAACCAAGGTAACTTCATATCACATGCATAGGACTAACTCAAAAAATAAATAGGTTGGGCCAACATATCACAAAGTCACAAAGGGATTTGGTGGATACGATGCTAGAAAACCACAAGCATAAAAGGATACCCCAATGTAATACAAGATCACAAAGGATCTTGGTGGGGACAGTGTGCGAAAACCAAGAAAATACAACAAATAAAAAGCTAATATTTTCCCCTATTTTCACTAGTCAAAGCACACATTGATATGATAGATCGTGGTGACCTTAAGTAGGTAAAGTAGGAAGTTCAAAAGAAAGATAAACAAAGATTATAAAAGCATAAATGAAATAAAAAAATATATCAAGTACTTTTTTATATAAGGAAGATGGATGGGGTTGATGTGGTCTGATGTGAGGAACAATATATCTTGCAAAGACCAAAGATGGATGGATAAGACCTAGGATTCTCATGACAATAGATGATCAAGATACTTGAAATGTAAGGGGGCTAATGAATTTTGTTGAAGTACTAGCTTAATAGGGGATATTGGTGACACAACAAGTCCACAAGGATGGGACCTAGTGAAAAGTATGCACAATGATGGGCCTAGATGATGACACAAGATTGACCTTATGTAAAATATATTCCATTATATAATATGTATAATATTTACAAGAGGATGTTGATTAAAAGAAGCTGAAAAATGGGATAGTTATCCAACTCATCAAAAGATGAATTAATATTATGATGTGATAGATAGAAAAGTGATGAAAAGTGATAGGGAAAGATGTGGGAAATAGATAGGAGTGATGATAGTGGGATATATGGAATTGGATTGCATGGGGGAAGCCTATAGCTAGATACCAATGAAAAGGGTTTAGGGGATAGAAGGATGAGATGGTATGATGGATGGACAGATAGATAAAAATTTGGAGATGGAAGGGATGATAGGATAAAAGATGAATTCATGGAGGGAGGATGAGAAAATATTGATTTGGGAGATGGAAAGGGTTACTTGATGGATGGATGGGAAGATAATGATTTGGTAGATTGAAGGATGAGCATATGAAGGGACAGGAAGATAAGAATGATGATATAGAAGGATCATGGGATGAGGGGATGAAGGATTTGGAAGTATTAATGGAAGGAGGATGTGGAGAGAATAATAGTGAGATGGAAGTTGGTGCAGGAGAACCTACACCCTATTGTCCAAATTTGGTCTTTTATGGAGCTTGTGAGTGTGGTAAGTAGGTTAAATCAAGGTGTTTTGAGTTTATTTTCTTTAAATAAGATCTAAAATGACCATTTTTAAAGTAATTAAGGTGGGTTTTAAGTCATTTGTGTTTAGGGGTTAATAAGTTGCATAAAAAAGAAAAAATGATGTTAAACAAAGTTGTTAAAATATTGTTTGATGGGAATATTAAGAGTCTTAGGAGTTTAAATAAAATTTATGGACATTCGAATAGGTTAGTTTCAAATGGGAAATGTATTTAAATCCTTCAAGGGCTTGAGTAAAGGTTGGTGGAGGACTATATTGAAGATTTTACATTAATATACAACGTTTTCTACACTTTTTCTTTGTTTTCCTGAACTTGACACAATCTTTACGGACTCTTAAAAGAATTTAATGATCTAATTCCTTATGTGGCTTGTAGATAGATGTATTATCTTTCATTTGGATCTAATATGAGATTCTAACTCTGTGTTTTGTGGAAGAATTCTTTAAATATTTGTAGTAGATTGTACACATAGAAATAAGGGTTTGATTTTTGTTGTAATGATGTGAATGTCAATCAACCTACTGTCTAGATCTATTACTTAGTGGATTGAAATGGTGTGATGGTAGGATAGGTTTTCTTTTGGTTTTGAATGTAGGGAACTTATAAGTTGTGTGAAGATGGAGTGTAGTCCTAGGGTGATATATGATGTTTTCATGGTGAAATGAAGGAACCAAAGTAAGGTTTTGGAAAACTAGTGATGAAACCAGTCTTGTGATGATTTCTTAAGTTTGTGCAGAGTAAATGAAAGGTTTTTGATGCAATGTTTTGGTTTTAGAAGCCCGGGTAGTGTGAAATTGAATAAACCCTAGAGTTTTGTGAGGAGGGTTTTATGGTACAACATCCTAGAGGACTTGGATCAGAGTTTTGACCAATGAATTTGTAGTTTTGTGTCATGATTTGTGACTATCAAAGGATTTTTTTTGTGAAAATAAAGAGTTTTGAATACACTTCATTTGTAAAATAGGGCTTTAATCTAGTAGCTTAAAAACATGGTGGTTTATTGGTTCTCCATAGTATTGTGAAGAAATCACTTGGAACCTTTTTGGATTGTGGTTTGGGGTTTGTTGTGAGCCTTCATTAATGTTTGGTTGGCATTTGTATGGCCTTTTCTAAAGGATATCTCCATTTTGAGGATTTTGAGGGCTAGAAGACTTAGAGGTGTTTTAAGAGAAGTTGGGTGATTTTGTAATCAATGTTTGATTTCATTGTTTGAGTTAGGTTATTTGATGTTGAATAGTGAGTTTATCCACCTTGTATTGCACCAAAGTGGTATCAAAGCACAGGGACAAGATTCCTTGTGGTTGGATTTTGCAGGTTTGAAGAAGAAGGTGAAGAGTCAAGGTTGAAAGGATTCCTCCAAAAGGTGTTGGTGCTGCTAGAGAGTTGCAAGATCTAAAAGAGAAGCATGCTAAGCTTCTATAATCTCATAATGCAGTTTTGGAAATGCTTGTTGCCTTAGAGACAAGGAAAAGGAGAGAAGTGAATGAAGAAAGTGAAACCAAAGAAGAGGATGAAGACTATGAAGATGTTGAAGAAGATCTGGAACCTGAAGATCAGATAATGGTGAAGATGATCAAAGCAGTGAAAGGTGAATCAATAAAGGTAAAAGTTGATCTTCTTGTTTATGGTGGTAATTTAAATGAAGAGGAATTGCTTGATTGGATTGCTACTATGGATAATTATTCTGAGAGTGAAGATATTTCAGAAGAATAGATGGTGAAGGTGGCAAAAAAAAAGATAAAAGGACATACTCTTCTATGGTGGGACTATGAGCAAGAAGAGAGGAGAAAACAAGGAAAATCAAGGATTACCTCATGGGACAAGATGGTGCAAAATTTAAAAGTTAAGTTTCTTCCAAAGGACTATGAGGTTAAATTGTATAAAAAGTTGCAAGGATTGAAACAAAAAGATATATATGTCAAGTCCTACACTGATGAATTTTACAAATTAAGAATAAGATCTAGAAGGGATGGAGATGAGGCTAAAAAGGTGGCAAGATATCTAGGTGGTTTGAGATTTAATATACAAGATGAAATTGTTGTTACTAATCCCAAATATATTGAATAATGTTTCCAATTAGCAATCATGGTGGAAGAGAAGCTTAAAAGAAGGCAAGAGAAATCACTGAGGGGAAGAGCTACTACAAGTACAAGAGGAAGAGGAGTGACTTCTACACCAAAGCAGCCATTGGAAGAACAAGAAGGAGCAGATAGAGGTAAATAACAAGGTGTTAATGTTGATTCTAGAGGAGGTTTTAGAGGTAGAGGAAATTTTGGTGGTGGAAGAGACTCTAATATTTTTGCAAGGAAGTGTTATACTTGTAACCAATATGGTCATCCTTCATGGAAATGTCCTAAAAGGATTGGGAGTTCTTCAAGTGGGGAAAAGAGAATTGATAGGAGGGCACAAATCATTCAAGAGGAGGAATGTGAGAGCACAACTTCTACAAGTTTGAGATTTTCTCCTGAAGCAGGGGAGATGATGGTAAGAAAGATAGTATTGAAGGAAACCACAGAGGTGGAACCTTTGCAAAGAAAGAGCCTCTTAAAGACTAATTGTAAGTGCAGAAACAAGGTATGAAGAGTTGTGATTGATTTCAGTTCAATAGAGAACATGGTGTCTATTGGGATGGTGAATAAGTTAAATTTGAAAAGAATACCTCATGAATTTCCTTATAAAGTTTCATGGTTAAGTGATGGTCAGTATTTCTTCGTGAATGAGAAGGTTGTGGTAGATTTCCAAATTGGAGGATATATGGATAGTGTGGTGTGTGATATTATTCCCATGGATTGTTGTCACCTACTCCTAGGTAGACCCTGGCAATATGATAGGCGAGCTTTGTATGATTGTAGAAAGAATAGTTACATAATCATGAAGGATGGTTGCAGGTTTTTGTTAACTAGTTTGATTGAAGATGAGAAAGGAAAAGCAAAGGCTAGCATGTGTGGCAAGAGACAGTTGATAAATGTTGTGCAGGAAGATAAGAATACTGATGTTGCAATCAAACCTAAGACTGAGAACATAGGGACAACAGACATGAAGGTAAGTGCAAGGTTGAAAGGTGGATTGATAGTGATTTTGTATGAAAATGTTTGGGTGGGCACCATTGAGTGTCCTATAGTTGTGAATAAGGTTGAGAGGAAAATAAGATATGATGGTACAGTGGATAGTAAGACTGACAAAAAAATGACAAGAGAAGTTAATGGGGCAGTATAGAACATACAGGAATAACAAGACAACAAGGATAGTTGTAAGCAACGAATAACTCAATGAAGAAATCAGTACATGAAGTTTCTAACCATTGTTTGTTTGCAAGTTTAAGTGTAGGAAACAAGCAATTTTTGGTCAAAGAAAGAATGAAATCAATTCGGCAGGTCTAAAGGTAGAGGCAAGGACAAATGCATCTATGAACACAGTCAAGAATATTGAAGGTGCATAGCAGATTGCTAGTTCAGTGTGCATGAACTAGTAGAGTGAGTTTGTACACCAGTGGAGCATCTATTAAGCTTGGAAATATTGGTATCAAAGACAACTCATGTGGCATGAGTCTTTTCTTATGGGGGTGTATCGTGAAGGAGCACCTACACCCTATTGTCCAAATTTGGTCTTTTATGGAGCTTGTTAGGGTGGTCAGTAGGTTAAATCAAGATGTTTTGAGTTTATTTTCTTTAAATAAGGTCTAAAAAGACCATTTGTAATGTAATTAAGGTGGGTTTTAAGTCATTTGTGTTTAGGGGTTAATAAGTTGTATAAAAAGGAAAAAATGATGTTAAACAAAGTTGTTAAAATATTGTTTTATGGGAATATTAAGGGTCTTAGGAGTTTAAATAACACTTATGGTCATTTGAAGGGGTTAGTTTCAAAAGAGAAATGTATTTAAAGCCTTGAAGGGATCGAGTAAACATTGGTGGAGGACTGTATTGAAGATTTTACATTAATATACAATGTTTTCTGCACTTTTTCTCTGTTTTCCTTAACTTGACACAATCTCTACGAACTCTTAAAGTAATTTAATGATCTAATTCCTTTTTTTGCTTGTAGATATATGTGTTATCTTTCATTTGGGTCTAATCTAAGATTCTAACTCTGTGTTTTGTGGAAGAATTCTTTAAGTCTTTGTAGCAGATTGTACACACAGAAATAAGGGTCTGATTTTTGTTCTAATGATGTGAATGTCAATCCACTTACTGTACAGATCTATTACTTGGTGGATTGACATGGTATGATGGTAGGATAGGTTTTATTTTGGTTTTTAATGCAAGGAGTATAAGTTGTGTGAATATGGAGTGTAGTCCTAGGGTCATATATGATGTTTTCATGGTGAAATGAAGGAACCAAAGTAAGGTTTGGAAAACTAGTGATGAATCCGATCTTGTGATGATTTCTTAAGTTTGTGCAGAGTAAATGAAAGGTTTTTTATGCAATTTTTTGGTTTTAGAAGCCCGGGTAGTGTGAAATTGAATAAACCCTAGATTTTTGTGAGGAGAAGGAGGGTTTAATGGTACAACGTCCTAGAGGACTTGGATCAGGGTTTTGATTAGTGAATTTGCTGTTTTGTGTCATGATTTGTGACTCTCAAAGGATTTTTTGTGAAAATCAAGAGTTTTGAATACACTTCATTTGTAAAATAGGGATAATCTAGTAGCCTAAAAAATATGGTGGTTTATTGGTTCTCCATAGTATTGTGAAGAAATCACTTGGAACTTTTTTGGATTGTGGTTTGGGGTCTGTGGTGAACCTTCATTCATGTTTGGTTGGCTATTGTATGGCCTTTTCAAAGGGATATCTCAATTTTGAGGATTTTGAGGATTTTGAGGCCTAGAAGCCTTAGAGGTGTTTTAAGAGAGGTTGGGTGATTTCGTAATCAAAGGTTAATTTCATTATTTGAGTCAAGTTATAATTTGGTGTTGAATAGTGAGTTTCTCCACCTTGTATTGCACCAAAAGAGATGAAAGTATGGATGGATGATGTCTCCAAGGAATAATATGTCCCACTCTATATATGGTTTGTGTGAGGAGGCAAGAGGGATGGAAGATAGGAGGATGGGTAGATAAGGAAGGGAGATGGATGTGGATAGGATGCATGGATAAGGAAGGAAAATGTATAATAGAATATTGGTGGATAAGGAATAAGAATGTGTGTGGATAGAGAGAATGTATGCCAAGAGGTGTCCAAAGAATATATATATGCCCTTGTCTTCATATAGATCAAAAGGAGGATGGAAGGATTAAGATGAATGAGATATGATAGGTAGGATGGGTAAGATAGGTTGGATGGAGGATATGGGGATGCTCATAATGAAGTTTCCCCCAAGTTTAGAAAGAAAATAGATGGGGTATTTACACATGATGCCTATTTTTTAGGTTTTTATCATGGTACTAGTCCAAGGCACTTGTTTTCCAAGTTTTCACCATAGGAAAAATGTTTCTCTTTTGATGTAGGGGCATCCTTGATACACCTTCGATGTACTTTTTTGTTATGTTGTAAAAATTTGGATTTTGAGTTGTTTGGGTTTTTTTGGGTCAATAAGGTCATTTAGGACCATTTGGGGTCATTCGTTCCATTTTGGGATGTTAGGGTGTCATATTGTCAAAAGTCGTAAAAGTTTCCAAATGTTGTTATTCTTGTCAAAAAACTTGTAAAAGTTGTCATTATTGTTAACCAAGGAGTTAGTGCTAGATTTTGTAGCTAGAAATGGTTGTGATGGGATAAATATGTAATGTAATCTCCAGTAGGTTGGAGAGGAGTTTGAATGAGGAATACTTCGTTTTGTATGTCCATTCTTGCATTTTTCTATGTAAATAGACTGTAATTTGCATTGTACGGATTGGTACAAATTGGTATAGTTATAAAACTAATTGGAGAAGTTGGAGAAGCATCTTAGCTTTTGAATGATTTTTATTTTGTAGAATTTCATTTAGTTTTGTGCAAGATATTGCAATTTCGGTGGGTGTAGGTCTAAACCCTACCTAGGGTTTCTAGGGAGCATAATTTAATCATGGGAAGAGTTTTCACAATCCAAAAACCATGAAATTTGGTGGAAAGCTCTGTCATATTACCATCCACATTCCTGCAAGAGGACAATTCAAGTTTTGCATGTATGAAGAAGATATGCTTGACAGTGTATGCATAATTTCAGGGAGAGTCCTAAAACCCTAGGTTCATTGTTGTTTTGATAAATCTAGGCACCATTTGTTATTGTTATGATGGAGAACTAGTGTGTCATGTTGTAAGGAGTCTGCACAAGACAGGGATTCACATTACAAGTTTATGTTCCTTTGTTTGAAATCATTACCTAGAATGCACCTAGTGGGAGCAAGTCCTAATTTTTATGAATCATTGTGTTAATCACTTCATTTGGGTTAGGAATGGTAGGGAACCCTTAGAAATGTGTTGAAACAAGCCTTCACAAACCAAGAATTCCATGTTCCATGTTATATTTAATGATTGGATGTCATTATGGTGTTGTTCCCATGTTTTAATGTGCATTAGGAGGCCATTATGAATTGCTTGAGATGAGCCATTGTGTGAAGGGTGTAAAAATAGTCAAGTTGTGTTTGGTTAAGTCCTACCTCTACATCATCTTTACTATTTTTTCTTTTTTCTTTTTTTTTTTTTACTTTTTGGGTTTTTTTTTGAATTTTTGGATTTATTGAAAACTGTGTGGATGGAGATAGATGAGGATAGATAAATGGATTTAGAAAATAAGTGATAAGGATATGGAGGGAGGACTCAAGTATCTAGTTTCATACTAAGGTAAGGAGAGAACATGTGTGAAGTGATTGCTTGCGAAATGATGAAAAATTGGTTTGGTGTTATCATATGGTTTTAGGACATAGAGCACATCCACTTCTCCAATTTCATTCAAGGATGACCCTTAAAATATGAATGCAAAGGAGAAAAAAATCTTGTGATGCAATGTAGGGGAATCTCACAAACTACCAAACTCAAACTTACTTCGATTAACACAAACTTCACTCAAAATTGTTCACAGTAACTTGATTCCACTTTTCCCAAAAGGCACCAAAACATCAAGCTAAGCCTCTAACCTCTTCTAGACCCCAGAAAAAATTTACTCAACCACTTTTTGATATGTTTAAATCAACAAAACTCTCAGAAATCCCAGTTTCATTAGATTTCACAAATTCTTGCATTCACAGACTAAACTCTTGTAATAGTCCATACAAGTGAAATCGGGCATAACTTGAACACCACTTTTAACATCCTCTAAATAAAACAAGATTCTAGGACCCATTTATGCCTTCTAAAACATACCACAAAACCAACTATGGTCACTTTTGACCAACCTCTTCAAATCTGGACTTCACCATTGTCTAACAAGGCCCCTTAGGCCACTTTTACAAAGGACCTATCCATAAAACTTGTTTTATGTCTATTTTTATGATTTTCATCCATTTACCAGGTCTCAAAACCATGGAATTAACCTTTACTTGACAAAGAAATAATTTCTAAAACACTCAATTGCAAAATCCTCAATTTTAGGCCCTTCCAAGGAGGGTTTCTCTAAAATCTATGCTCCTAGACTCAAATCTCTTGGAAAATGCCTCAAAAAAACTCTAATATACATGCACACACTTGATATTAAAAAAAAAAATTCTTCCCCCAAGTTTTACAAACTTTGGCATACTAAAACCTCAAATTTTCATTCAAAATCACTCAAAAAATTCACTTTTCCTCATCTAGGGCATCATTGAATCTACCCAAAACCACATCTTCTACACCTACAGCTTAGATAACCTTTATAACACATATAAAACTGAATTTTCACCATCTTACAAGAAATTTCAAAAGTGCAAATAAGAGAAACACAATTTTAAATGCTTACTAATACCCTAAATCAAGGTTTTAACCTGCTTAGAGAAATTTGTCAATATCTTTCACAAAACCAAATGGATTGTCATAAAAAAAATTCATTTAAAATTATATTCATAGGGATTTTACCTACAATGGAGGTAAAGAGGGTTTATGTATAGTACATGGTCGTACAATGGCTTGAAACCAAAGAGAATGATGGAAATTGACATAAATCTTAGTTTTTTCATTAATTTTCTTACTCCTACATCATCCCCCTTCCTTCCTCAAAGTTTGAGAGGCTTCAAAATTACTTTATAAACCAAAACCAATGACTCAAACTGAATCCCTAACTACTTGACTCTTCACATTCCACCATTTGGCATTTTTTGCATTTTTACAATATTGTTATGACAACATTTTGTCAATTTTTGTAACTTTTACATAATATGCCCAATTAACCAAAAATGACTATATAGGACATATTAAAAGTTTAATGTGACCATTTATACCTTATTACATCATGAGATCATCAATACTAAATCAAAATCCTAAAATTACCTCATTGAGGCATATACTTGCTAGGGTGCTCTTGCACCATCTTGCAAGAGGGTTGTCCTAAGGGCTAAATGCAAACTAATAATGGGATTACCACAAAGTAAGAGCTTGGAAAGACTAATGAAATACAAGATGCAACATTAAACCCTAATTCAATGCAATGACTTACAAAATGACCTAGAAATGTGAATGAAACAACACAAAAAGCTACAAAAAGAATGTGTGCACCTAGAAATATTGAAATGGCTAGATGGAGGTCTAAAACATTGGAAAATATTCCTATAATGTTGAGTGGGAATCATTTGCAAATTTTGGTGAATCAATTCAGGTTCTTGGTTTCTGTGCGGGAACATGAATTTTCCAAAGGGTGTCTAAATCTACAAAAATCTATTTTTTCACATAAACTAGGACTCATTCACTAGAAGTGGTGAATTAGTCCAGTTAGGTTTTTCTAAAGCTTCAAAGTTTGATCATTCTTTTCTTTGTCTACTCTTTCCTTCCTGATTGATTTTCAAATCTGAACCCCTAATTTGCAACCTGTAGGTGTTCTCCAATATTCTTCAAGGCTTGATGACAATTTTGACAACTTTTACTAACTTGAAAAATTTTCTCCAATCTTGCTTCTTAGGAAATATGCAACCTAGACCTACAAATCACACACAAAGGAGAGGTAAAAATGTTGTTGGGTTAGTGTATAGGGGTTTGCTTTGGTCAAATCCTATTTTGGTAATCAAAACCTTGAAATAGGATGAAATAATAATGGAGAATGAGGAATGAACAAAATAAGATGTTGCAACTCACCAAACCCTATCAATGAAGTTTTTCAAACATGTATGCAACGGGTCCAATGGTTTTAGATCTTGATTCTTTCTTGGATGTGGTATTTCTTGAATGAAATTCTAGCTTGAATCATGAAACCCTACATCAGAATTTTTAGCTCGAAAACAAACATGATGCATGAATTCCTTGACATGATGATTGATGTTTGATTGTTTCTCTAAAATTCTTGAGAATTTTCTCTTGAAGACACTTGAATTCTCTTGAATTCCTTTGTGAGCTCAATTTTCTAATAGAAATGGTCTCACAAAAGTATTATATGAAAATGAATGAAAGAACCTTATATTTATACTCAATTATGAAAGAATTCCCAAAATTGGAACACTACAAAATGACATCAAATCTAGGAGGATAAAATCCCACCAAAAATTAAATTAATTTTAATTTTGGGCCATACGGGTCTCATTCACCCAAGATGGCGAATGAGTCCCACAAGGCCTAGTTTTTGGGGACCAAATTTAAAAATTCTTATAAATGTGTGAAACCAAACTCAAGACCAAAAAATATAGATGTGACTCATTCACCCAAGGTGGTGAATGAGTCCTAAATCACTAAATTTGGGGCATTCAAGCCTGAAACGCTTGAATTATTATTGGGTAATGATTTGTGTCAGGACTAACCTCAAAAAGATGCATTAAATGGGGATTGTGGATGCAAAATAGGGCCAATTAAGGAATAAGAAAGCCTAATTATTAATGAATACCCTAGAAAAGTGTGAAAGTGTGTTACAACACTTTACAACACTTCAAACAAGGCACCAATAAGCTCATTTAGTTCACAAGGGCCCAACACCTAATGTGAACATGTTAGACATATTACAACATTAAATCAAGGCCAAGTTAGGGGAACCTTTTTTCGTCATTACATCTAGCACCCATTTTAGTGAGATTGTGAACTTTCTTCAAACTCACACTAAATTAGACCATATGTAGCAACACCAATAAGATAATATGGCCATGATCAAGAGGGGTTCAAATGTGCCAATGAAAGTAAGATAAGATAGCCATGATCAAGAGGGTTGTGCAAGCCCCTGGGACCAAGGTTCTATGGAAAACCAACATAATCACAAAAGAACACATATGAAAATGATATAAAGAGAAAAAATAAGGAATAAGCATGCACTGTCGAAGACACAAAGGAAATGAAAAAACATGAGAAAGAAAAGGGAGGATCAAGCTTCAATCGTTTGTCCAACGTGATGTGGATTAGATTTAGGTTGTTTGTCCAAAAAAAACATACTAACTCTGAGGCAACAAAACCCTAGGTTGTTTGCTAGGTGAGAAGTTCAAGAAGGTGAGACACATACACTCACTACCAATTTGCGTTCACATAGACACGTGAGTGGCTAAGGGAAAGTCATGCCCTCATTTAGCTTCCCATCAAACCATACCAAATTTATACCTCTTAATAACTTTAATAAGGCACCACACAAAAATGATTTTTGAGCTTCATGAGACAAGAAAAGCTTTGTATGCTTAGAACTCATGAACAAACAATATGGATCCAAAGATAGGCAAGTTTTGTTATGCAAGGTGGCCATATAACTACAAAATACAAAATGAAAAGAACATTCAAAAGAGTATTGCTTAGTTCATGCAAGGTCTTTAACTTAGGGAACATTGTGCCTAATGTCTCCAAGAGAGGACCAATCAAAGAATAAAAGATTCACAACTTAGGGGATGCAGTGCATCACATCAAGCCAATAAGACAAATGTAATATGCTAAGAGAGATCATGCTCTTGAAAGACATCACACCCAATGTCATCCACAAAGAAAAAAATGCATCGTATAAAGTAAGAAGATTGCACCACAAACAATGAAAAGAAAAATGTAAAAGAATAACGCCAATGTATGCCCCCACTTTAAAGAAATTGCTAAACACCATACTGTGAGCAATTACTTTAAAGTAGCAAATGATAAATGCAAACAATAAAGAAGACATGAGATCCAACTTGAAAATCCCTATGTCGATTCATATATTTCCAAGTAAAGCTACATAATGCAAAAATAACATGGGAGGTTTCCCCCAAAATGAAAACACCAAACACATAAGGAATCTATGGATTTGGGGTCAATATGTTCTTGTTATAATGTTTTTAGATAGCTAAGAACTGTCATCATTCCCCAAATACTCATAAAAGTGGAAGAATGACAAAAAGATAGGGAAAACAAAGAAAAACCTTTTAGATCAACATGGAAGAGACATGAATGTCTCGATGCCTTGCATCATCCCCAAAACGAAAACATAAGACAAATGAAAAAGAGACAAAGAAAAAGAAAAGGAAAATACTTTTGGGTCAACATGGAAGAGACATGAATGTCTCAACGCCTCATGTCATTCCCAAAAGGGGAAAACAAGACAAATGAAAAAGATATTAAAATATTTACGACATATAGAAGGATGAGGATACAAATAGAGTAATGTCACAAAGAGAGAGAGACACATCAAACATAACAACATGGGGGATCACATTACGCACATGCAATCAGACAAAAGAAAATGAAAAAGAAATAATACCAAATACTATTAAGGAACATGCGATTCAACCTAAAGTAGGTCATCCACATCCCAATCTCAGTTTAAACAAAAGGAAAATGACTAGCTAAAGGAACAACGACACATGTATTACTAGGACAAGGCTATCTACCTCTTTCCCCCACAGAGTGCAAGACAATAATGAGTCGAGATAGGTGATGGGAAAGATCATGTAATGGTGAGAATACAATATTCTACAACTATTACATAATAAGGTGAAAGGGTATGTGCAGGATCATCATGGAAAAGACAAGCCCTTAAGTGGCAAAAAATTCAAAAAAATCAGAGTTAGGAAACTTGATATAAAATTTTAAATAAGTTATCTATATTATTTCAAAAATATGTAAGAATATAATTTTTAGAAAATTAAATGTAGTTTCTAACCTACTAGGTTTATTTAAAAAAGAAAAATATTTTTGGTGAAAATTTAAAATTTTAATGCAGTAGTACTTAAATTTGAGGGAAAAAAATAAGTAGATTAATGCGTCTAACCGCCCCTAGCCACAATAAAATGATAATATTATTTTATAATATTTTAGATATAAGTAGAGGACTCATGTCTTGATCACGATGCATATTTTTATAATTATTTTCCAAGTAAATAATTAATTATGAAGTTTTTATTACAACTTTTAAAAAATATAAAAACTTGTATGTCTAACCACCTTAACTTGGTCAAAACTTCATGAAATTAAATTTTTTTAATCCTATAGTATGTGAAGCATAAAATGTGATGCATGTTTCAGATTCAAAAAATGTGATACCGAGGATGGTTTGAGTTGAAAAAAAATGGAGGATGGCTTTGCAAGCGCTGCATGAGGCCGCAGCCATCTAGGCTCGGCCTGCATGTGGTCTTTTAGTGGTTGCATGTGTAGTTGGGGGTCGGATCTGTTCTCTTCTTCTCTGAAGCTTCTTGGGGGTGGATTTTTTTATGCTATTTGGGGGGAGGCTCTTTTCTTTTGCAGCAGGTGTGTATTCTGGGGTTGGGGGGTTGCGACCTTGGTGTCCAGTGGAGTGTGCCTTCTTCGAAGGGCTCTTGGTTTTATTTGGGCCTTGCTTGCTCATCTTGCGTTGTGTGCTCTTTGATGGATACTGGAGAATCTTCTAGGGTTTGTCCCAATATGGACTTTCGTTCTGCTTTTGGATCGAAACCCTCTCCACAGGGTTCAAAGATTTTTGATAATAATCTTTTCTCGGTGGAACCTGAGAAAGTCGAGATGGGCTCGGTAGGGGGCCTAGAATTTTGAAGATTAATGGGTGCCTCGAACGGTGTAAAGAGAG